>CM038677.1:56963424-57292423 GCA_021605205.1 Aegilops longissima
TACAACCCTCAAAGGCATGGTGTGCTATTACATAGAGTCACGCACAAAGGTCTTCTAATTGTATTCCAAATGAGTCGGTGGGCTCAGTCAAAAGGAGAGGCGTGGACGTCAAGCCCACGGAGGCATAGTTTGTTCATACTCAGAGTCACGTTTGTGCATTTATTACGAAAACCTAATAGAATCGGGCGACTGTCCTTGTTACAATTCTTTTCGTTGTAAGATTTTACCTCAAATGCACGAAGGCGACTTTATATGTTTAGTAGCGTCACAGTCCTATAAGCATGAAGAGGACTTCCTGTGTGTCAGTGTTTCATGTCACAGGCACGGTTGTCAAGCCCACAAATGCACGAAGGCGACTTTATATGTTTAGCAGCGTCACTGCCCTTTATGCATGAAGACGACTTTCTGTGTGTCAGTGTTTCAGGTCACACGCACGGTTGTCAAGCCCACAAACGCATGACCTGTAATTATCCGGAATCACCTTCTTGTCTCTTTGTGTTCCAAATGCATCCGTTGACTATATTACAGGACAGGCATGGTCGGGACACCGAGGGAGGCATGCTTGTTTTTAATGCGGAGCCACGTTCGTGCGTTGATTGCTGAAACCCAATGTTTCGACGGGCATTTCCATCTACTCGGGTGTGAACACCACGTGGCGCCGCCACGGAAACCCAAGGGTCCGACGGACGTCTCCTCCGGTGACGCCGGTCTAGCTCGTCGCCCGAGGCCAGGCTCCGGCTATTTAAGGCGGACGAACAGAGTCTCAAAACCCTAGCCACACCCTCTTTCTTGGACTGTCCAGATCCACACCACAAATAGCGGCGCTCGCAGGCCGCGCGATCCCAGCAATGGGGACGGAGATGGAGGTTCACTCCGGTGGCCCGAGCACCAAGAGGGCGAAGCTCGTGCCATCGGCGACGCCTTCTTCTGATGGCTTGGAGGTAGCGGCTGGAACCGGCGAGGGTGCGCCTACTGGATTCGAGGATCAAGAAGCGCAGTCTGGTCCGGACCGCATCAGCGACCTCACGGACGGTGTCCTCGATGAGATCATCTCCCGTCTCTCCACTAAGGAAGATGTTCGTACTCAAATCCTCGCACGTCGTTGGCGCCCTCTGTGGCGCGCCGCTCCTCTGAATCTGGACTGCCATGAGATCCCTGTCCCACGTCTTTTTTACCCTCTAGATCAAGTACATTTTGAGTTGGTCACCGCGTTCTCCGCCACACCAGAGAAAATCGTCCGCGTAACATACGATGGAAAGTTTTTCAGAGGAGAACATGTCGGTGAAGATAATTCGTATGATGATTCGTACCTTCCAGAGACCATCCTCTCAAGCCGTCAGAGCGCAGTTCACCGCATCTGTATTCCGGCGTCCTACCTCCACTGCAGGCACTCCACAGTCGATGCCTGGCTTCGATCCCCAAGACTGGACAATCTCCAGGTGCTCGAGTTTTACTACCTGTTCCCACCATGCTTGAGAGAACAGCACATAGGGCCATCTCATGCCCTTCGCTCATGCCATCACCATCAGCATTTAACCCTAAGATTTCCTCCTCTCTCCAAACCATCGCCTTTGCTCTTTGCAAGTTACCAGAAAATTATGTACGGGCGCTTAAACTACCACTGCTCAGGAGACTCTCACTAGTAGATGTTGATGTATCAGAAGTCTCATTACAAAGCATCATCAGCTCTATTTCTCCTACACTTGAGTCTCTGCTGCTTGTTTGGCATGTCAGGCACCATTGCATCAGAATAAACTCACCTACCCTTATGAGCATCGGCATTTCTGGTATCTTTGGGAAAATTGTTATACAAGATGCCTCGTCACTTCAACGGTTGCTTTGTGATGGTGATTGCAAGAAGTTACAGATAGTTATCACCTCTGCACCTAAACTGCAGGTCATGGGCAAATTATCTAATATTTTCTCTGAATCCGGCATAAAAATGATCGTATAATTATTCAGGTACTGACTTCCAACAATACTTTCACCTCCATTCATTGGTACAAACAAGTTCCAAGCAATTCAACCTTTACTTTACTAATATTATGTTTTATTCCACTTGAAGTGTTTGCCGACGGTCAGCACATCCACAGCGGTTCATTCTGTTAAGACGTTGTCTATCAGCATGGATTATGACCTGCACACAGTCTTTCCCTTGGTGCAACACTTCCGAAGCTTGGAGAACTTGTATATCAAGGTGATGCTTCTCACACAAATTGTAAACACATACAATGCATGGTGTAGAACTCCAATCAACAACAAGAACAACAACAAAAAAAACGTCTGTTTATTCAGCAAAGCTCTATATAGTAATGGACAAGTATCAGGACAAAACTAAATAAAAGCTTTTATCACAACAAAGATTATAGAATTATTCCTTCACTTGCTCTCCCAGCAGAACCACTCTTTATGGTGCTTAACGATTTCAAATCTTCATGTTTATTCAGGAAATACCCTCTAATGATGAAAGTATTGCGTACGACTGTACTTGCAAGCACCATCATGACGTTCGTTTGAAGTCACTGACGCTGGAGAGCTATGTTCAATGCGAGACAAGCATTCGATTTGCGACATTCTTTATTCTCAACGCAGCAAAGCTGCAGACTATGAGGATAAAGTTTCTTCGTCAGGAAGACTTCACGGAAGAACTCTACAAACAGCAACAAGACGTGCTTCAGTGGGACAAAAAGGCTTCTAAACATGCTTGCCTTACTTGTCGCCAAGTTGCAAACACGGGAACTTGGATCTAAGGCACGCATGCGTTGAGCACCTGGATTTAAAGGATCCATTCACTTGCAAATGCTGAAAACAGTCTTGGAGTGACATGTTGCCGCCACTTTCCGGTTTGGAATTTACGTAGGTGTGGTGAAACAATGCCCGTACCTTTTTGCTCAATATGTAACCTTGCCAATAGTGACACGGCATTTCGGTCTATGGCTAAATGTTCTTTTGCTCATGCCGTACATTTCATTAGTTGAACGAGCTTCAAGTCTCTTGCAGCCACGGCTATGTACGTTTCTGTCTATCTGTGTTTCAGTGATAAGGGTCACGGGCACAGGCGTCAAATCAGCAAAGGCATCGTGTGGTAGTATATAGAGTCATGTTCGCTTGTCTCTGTTTCCCGAATGATTCCGTCGACTCTCTGCAGACACGGCTATGTACGGCTATGTACGTTTGTGACTTTCTGTGTTTCACTGATAAGGGTCACGGGCACGGGCGTCAAGTCCACAAAGGCATTGTGTGGTATTATATAGAGTCATGTTCGCTTGTGCTTGTGTTTGTGTTCCGAATGATTCAGTGAACCACGGTCTGTCAGCAACACACAGATGATCATGCCTGTCACATGGGCACGACCATGCCAAGCGCACGGTTTGCCACGTACCACGCAACAGTCGTGAAGTGATACGACGCGCATTGTTCTACATGCCGCACAGGATTCTTACACAGCAAACACCGTGAACCTACTGCCAGGTACTATATCCATTTGTGAAACAGAAAAGCAAACACGTTAGCCTGAGTTTCAGTGTTTCAGTCATTAGGATCACAGCCACGGGCATCAAATCCACAAAGGCATCATGTGGTATTATATAGAGTCATGTTCGCCTGTATCTATTTCCTGGATGATTCCGTCGACTCGTTTAGACGTAGAGGCACGGATGACAAGCCCATGGGGGCATACTTCAGTATTAGACAGAGTCACGTTCGAGGGTTTACTGCAGAAACATAACAAAATTGGATTCAGATGTGAACCCTCACTGTTTACTTTGTGAGGCAATGAATGACCGATCCGAGAGACAGTGTCCTTAAAAGCAAACCACGGTTCTGTACCAAAGAGCCACTGTTAAACGAATGGAAGTCAAGCAACGAGGGCCACAGTTTTAGTAGTAGAAAAAGCACTTTATCAGCTGGCGTTGATTCTTTGCTACATCCACAGTAGGGTGGGTGTGGAAGGGACGTTATTCAAGCACACAACGAACATCACGATGTCACGGCAAGGTCAAAAGCATGGTTGTGAGTCTGCGGTGTCACGGCTAGAATCCTTGATACGCATTTGGGTGTGGCTGTTAAGTAGAAACTCGGTTGTGCGGTCACCAGAGGCACTACTTAACGCCCCGCGAAACAGGTTTGGTTGACCGCTGGGGCGGCTATCTATGCTTTGAGCTCTTTTCATCTCTGCTGTGTCGCAGCAGAGACGCATGGTTGTATTCTTACACCATCCAGCTTCATAAAGAAACAGCTGCAAAAATTTACCGGCAAACCTATCGCCCTTATAATATTTTCTCAGCTGAGTAATAAAAGTACCTAAGCAAGCAAAATCTCTTCTTCTTAAATTTGTTTTGTTTCTACAACTTCACCAAATAAACTTACAAGTCATTTTTTATAACCACCGAACAAGGACCAGAAACAGTGCAGCGGCTCAAATGCAGCTCCATGAGTGCAAGGCTCAACTGCAACTCCTCAGTGTGTATGGCAAGTACATACGAGAACGTGACCCAGGCACTCTCGTACATACAACACAGGTACGGTTACACGTACAGCGAGCATTTCTCCACTGAAAAATTAAAACTACTTTATATATTTTAACCTTCGTGCCATAGAATTCCATAGTCCTTCGGCCCGTACAAAGCCGCAAAACCACAAACTTCCTTCATGGCTGCACGCAACACAAAAACAGACAAGCCTACAAACGGTGCAAAGACTACAACGATTCTCTGATAAAGTTTACATAGAACCCAAGCTCCTCTTTTCAGACAAGCCTACACAGGATGCAAAGAGAACGCAACAACAAATAACTCCATACACCTGGACAAGTAACACAAGGCCTGATTTCAGCATCCAGACCTGAACGGAACCGTCAAATCCAGGTATTCAATACTCCTCGTTCTTAAATGCGGACGCGCATGGCTGCAACTTGATGATAATCTAAGACGTGCACGTTTAGAAGCCCTTCTATGCCACTCCAGAGCCTTTTGTTGCTTTTCGTAAAATACTCCCGTGAACTCTCCGGGAGGGGAGGAAAACTTAATGGTCATGGTCTCCAGATCCTTTGCACTAAGAACAAAGAACATCGCAAAATCAGCGTAACTCCCGCAGCGAACATAATCCTCCAGTGATACTGTCTTCAGACAAATGTCGTGATGTTTGAGAAACTGCCGGTACTTACGACGCCATTTGTTTTTTTCACCATGAGAAATCGAAAATCCCTAAAATATAAATGATAGGTTGAAAATACTTAGCGTCTATAAAAAGAGTTACAGACCATGAAAAAACCAAATGAAACAATTAGTTCTACCACCTCCGTAACAAGAAGTTAGACATAGACTTGTCTATGTATGGATATATCCAACAATAAATCATGTGTAGATACGGGTGCATCAATTTCAGTCAAAATTAAGAAAAGCATTTTGAAAAAGAACGAGTACTACAGTATGCACATTTCTGAAGATCATCACCTCAACAAACAAGTTCTCCAGTTTTGGAAAGCACTGCAGCAATTCAACGACAATGTTCACCTTATAATCCATGTAGATAAGCAAGGTCTTAACAGACTGACGCATTTTTGTTAGACTGACTGCCTTCAAACCCTTGATGAAAAGTAACAGAAGGTGGATCACAAAACAAAGTAGAATAAATGTTGGATGAAATAAAACTTGTTTCCTCACAAACAAAGTGAAGCTGGAAGTATCGTGAAAACTGAATACCTCAATACACGTGGGATGACATGGATACGGTTTAGACATAGAGACACCGGTTAACTCCAAGTCCTGACTCTGCATAAAGAATAGAACATAGACCATCAAATTAATAGAACAAACATCGGAATAAGTGCAACTCTGTTCCATATGAAGGAAAGGCAGTACCTCAAGACGCGTCGAGGGGGGCACGAACACGAATTCACCCAACATCTCCAGTTTAGGTGCAGAGACAACAGTTATCGAGCAGTCGTCGACCAGACAATCAACAATCAACCGTCGAACCGAAGGGGCATCCTCAATAATGAGTTCTCCGAATGGACAACGAATGCCAATGCTTACAAGGTTAGACGAGTTTATTGTACGCGACGACCTCCTCTATTGCAAACAAACAGGAGATACTCAAGTCCATGGCAACTAGAGTGGATTATACTTTGCAGCGAGGCGTCTGATATGTCAACTTCCACAAGCGAGAGTCTTTTCACCAGTGGTAGCTTAAGCGTCCCAACATAATTGTCCGGTATTTGGCAAAGAGCAAGGGCAAGAGTTTGGAGAGAGGAAGAAAACCGAAACAAGGACTCCGGTGCAAAGGGCGTAGATGAAGTGCATAGATCCAGTAATGTTACCTCTTGCCTCAGAATCCTTGGGCAGAGGTAGTAGAACTCAATATCCTGGATATTGTTCAGCTCCGAGGATAGGAGCCAGGCATCAACGGTGGAAGGTCTGCACTGCAGGTAGCACGCTGGGATACAGAGGCGGCTAACCGAGCCAGCATGGCCGGACAGAATGGATTCCGGAAGACTTACACCATCAGAGACAGTATTTCGACCGGAATAGCATTTGTGAACGCACTCCTTGGCCAAGGTGGACACATGAGATATGGTCTCGATTTGAACTTTTTCTCCATCTTAAAAAGACGAGAGACAGAGATCTCGCGGCAGTCGAGATTAAGAGGAGCGATGGACCACAAAGGACGCCAGCAACGTGCGAGGATTTGAGTACGGATGCCATCCTTGATGGGAAGACGAGAGATGATCTCAGCTAGGACGCCGTCGGCGAGATCGCTGATGCGGTCCGCACGACATCCCTCTTCTTCCTCCTCGGATCGAGAGGGAGCACGGTCGCCGCTTCCATCCCCCTCGACGACCAGAACACCACCAGAAGGCGGCATCGCCGGAGGCACCACTCTCGACCTCTTGATCCTACGAGCAGCGCTTTCCATCTCCACCTCCGTTGCAAGGGTGGCGCTGCCCACGACCAGTGCTCACTGAGGTGGATCTGGAGAAATGGATTACAGCCTGTCAATCCATCAAATGACTTAAATACCCGCGACGGGGAGCGCATGGGTCCAGATTAATTACCTCTTTTTTCTTTTGACGGGAGGGTCGGGGTTAATTACTACCCGTAACGAGTAAAAGGTAGGTGGCTGCTTGAAACATTAAATAGAGCCATGGCCCTCCGTGTTTTAATTATTTAAGGCACACAATCAATAGAAGAATTTGTTTGACGCCGCAAGCACGGTCCTACAATCATCTTCCCTCTGCGAGCAGCAAAATTTTCCACGGGCACGTTAACAAATCAAGACACTACAAGATTCAAGGCTGTGCCTCTGTTTTGCAGATGATTCTGCTGAAACGCTCACGGTTGAAACGTGGCAAAGGCACGGCTTGTCACGAACCAGACACACGGTCCTCCCTTCGGCATTGTAACACATTGTCCAACATGCCACACAGGCATGTAGAACAGTTCGGGTCTACGTTCGTGTCACTTTGTGTTCCAAATGATTCCTTTGACTCTATCACCAGACGAGACACGGTATGTCGGACCAGAGAGAGATGATTGCGTTTTACACGAGGTCACAATTGTCACAGGCACGGGCATGAAGCGCTCAAAGGCATGGTCGGTGGTATTACGTAGAGTCACGCTAACCTTTGTCTCATGCACAGCCACAGGCGTTTACTCTGTGAGGCACGGAATGGCCTATCTGAGAGACGTTGTTTTTTAAAAGCTTATTTCCTTTTATTTAAAAGCACGGATGTACAGTCCATAGAATGTTATTCGGGTGTGGACGTACAGTCCATAGTATGTTATTCCTTAGACTCTATCACTAGAGGAGGCACGCTATGTCGGACCAGAGAGGCATGATTGCGTTTTACGCGGGGTCACAATTGTCACACGCATGGGCATGAAGCGCTCAAAGGCATGGTCGATGGTATTACATAGAGTCACGCTTACCTTTGTCTCACGCACAGCCACGGGCGTTTACTCTGTGAGGCACGGAATGGCCTATATGAGAGATGTTGTTTTTTTAAATCTTATTTCCTTTTATTTAAAAGCACGGACGTACAGTCCATAGAATGTTATTCGGGTGTGCACGTACAGTCCATAGTATGTTATTCCTTTGACTCTATCACCAGAGGAGGCACGCTATGTCGGACCAAAGAGGCATGATTGCGTTTTACGCGGGGTAACAATTGTCACAGGCACGTGCATGAAGCGCTCAAAGGCATGGTCGGTGGTATTACATAGAGTCACATCCGTCCTTTTATTTTAAAGCACGGACGTACAATCCATAGAATGTTATTCGGGTGTGGACGTACAGTCCATAGTATGTTTGTAGATGATTCTGCTTAAACGCGGACAAAACCAGGTAAGTGAAGTCATGGCAGAAACACTGTTCTACATGCCATACAGGCACGGCCGTGATTCCACAGTCATACCAGTTTGGTCCATCACAAAGTAAGTGCCGTGCAGTGATAACAGACGCACAATCTTACAGGCAAAAGAGGCACGAACACCTCTGTATTTTAAAATATCTCAGCTAACAAGTTATTTGGATAGGCACGGCTGTCACATCACACGTGACTGCGTGTTCCAGGTGATTTTATTCGCTCGCTCTATTCACAAAAGGAAATCCAAACTTACAGACGGTGCACAAAAACATTAAAACTTGTTAGTTTTTTGAGCTGCTGAATTGCTTCCCGACTCAAGACCACAAAAACAAGTTCCTGAAAACATCACAGAAGTGCATAAAGTACAAGCTGGAAATCCAAACTGGAAAGCTCACAACAACACCTATCTTTGACAGCCGGATAACCGTTTTCAACATTCACAAGTCAATTGATCCAGCAAATCCATGATTGGGCACTGGTTTGTCCAGATGTGTACTTTTAAATCCAAGTTCATATGCCTACAATACCCTGACAATATAAGACGAGCACGTCTAGAAGCCTTGTTGCCCCATTGAAGCGCCTCTTCTTGACGTTTATAAAATCCTTCAGTGATGTTGTCTGGGGGGAGAGAAACTTAAGCCTCATAGTCTCTAACTCCTTTGCATTCAGAATAAAGAATGTTGGAAATTCAATGTTTTTGTTGCAGTGTACATATTTTTCTAGCTGCGTTCGTTGTCTTGATTTAATGTCATGCTGTTTGAGAAACACCCGGTGCTTGTGCCGCCACTTGTTTGTTACACCTTCCTCACGGCAAATTCCTCCCTGGAAATGCATAAAGAGTGAGAATACTTGAGGACTACAAGGGGAAAGAGAGGCCTCCAATATAGTACACTATGCATTGTTTGTGCTTTCAATGCGTCTGGAAATCATTTTACCTCGATAAACAAGTTCTCTAGGCTAGGAAAGCATCTCATCAAGGCAACAACCTTGTTCAGATTTGATGACATGTTAATAAGCAGGGTCTTCACAGATTGAACTGCCATTGATAGGCTGACTACAGACAAAGCCTACACCAAGCACATATCATAAAACTAGATGGATAAAAGTTTACATGGCATGAAACTCGGGCAGTGGAACGAATGCAACTAAAGAGTATATAGTGCAAAAGGTGAGTACCTCGATAACTGTAGAGCCAAAAACAATCTTGGATTCAGGAGATCCTTCGTAAAAATTTCCCAGACACTCGAGTTTAGGTGCAGAGAAGACAATTATCTGCAACTACCGGCTCTGAATATCGTGAATCAGTCGTTTAAGTGAGGGCGCATCCTCAACAACGAGTTCACCATTCCCACAAAGGATACAGATGAGTTCGACTTTGCTAAGTTTATTCTGATGCAGTGGTCCAGGTTATTGCAAACAAGCAGGAGCCACTCGAGGGTAGGGCAACCATGGTTGATTATGCTTTGCGGTGAGACGTCTGATATATCAACCTCCAAAAACGAAAGCCTCTTAAGCAGTGGAAGTTTCAACGATTCTGCATACTCATCAGGTATCTGGCAAAGAGCAAATGTGACGGTTTGCAGCGAGGAAAACATTAGGCGCACGCCTTTCCAACCACCGCCTGGCTTTCAGGCACCATTTTTCCAAATGAGTCCCAGACTAGAATCCTACATAGAAGAATTTGTGCCTCAAGAAAAACTTTGTTCCGTAAGTGATTTCCAGCTACTGCACCTGATTTTATGTTTGAAATTATGCTCCCTAAGTTTTTACAACAAAGATACATGTCCTATTATGATCACTGTCAGAGTAAATGACCACGGGTAGCCCAGCCGGCTCCCCCTGGGACTTCTGAAAAAAATTACAAGCCAATCAAGCCATCCAACACCCAAGACGCTGGGCCGCCTTCCCCCAGCCGGCTGTCACTCAGGCCGGCTGTCAGGGGCGGTCTGGTCCCGAGACCTACAGGCAGAAGACCGCAAGAAGGCCGGCTTCCAAGGAGCCGGCTAACAGAGGGCCGACTCCACGTAGCCGGCCACGAGAAGGCCGACTCCAAGAAGCCGACCACCCCGTAGGCGGCCAAGGCTGCACCCTCAGAATATGCACGCACATAACGCTGACGAGAC
Organism: Aegilops longissima; assembly: GCA_021605205.1. NCBI lineage: Eukaryota > Viridiplantae > Streptophyta > Magnoliopsida > Poales > Poaceae > Aegilops > Aegilops longissima. The sequence continues at coordinate 56,973,913 of CM038677.1, forward strand.
GGGGCGTGGCTACAGTGAGGCCTGCCACCCCCGCATCCCGGGGCGCGCGTGGCTACAGTACGCCGTACGGGGCAACCACCACCCGTCCGACGCGGCGTTGTTGCCATGTTGACCATGACATGACCCATGACAGGCTGTCAGTACGACCCGCAGGCGGCGGGCCCCTCCGTTCAGAGAGATGCCCGAAGGCGGCTCGGCCTCCCCTAGTCGGCCTGAGACCTGGCCGGCCTCCCATAGCCGGCTTGCTCCGTCCCTCGAGGGAGGCGCCTCATTAAGGAGACAAGACGAGGTGAGGCTACAGTGATCGCCGCCAAGGCGGCGGCACTGTAGCCATGCTTACCTTGACAAAGCCCTCGTCACCAAGATTGAGGCGACAGTAACCAGCCCCCGACAAGGCCCTCAACGGTGGGGCCAGCCTCTCGACCAAGAAGCCGGCAGCCGGCGGGTCCCACCAGTCAGCGGGTCCCACCAGTCGACGGGCCCCAGCGTCCGGCGGAGAAGCTGGCGAGCGCAGACACTGATGGCTAGGGCCCGCGCCCAGCCGGATTACCATTGTACCACGGGGGGTAGGCCTATATAAACCCCCCAGGGCACCCATGCAAAGGGTTGATCTCTTAGAGTTTTAGACACCACATAGAGGGAAAAGCTGTAACATTGTGGCGACCGGTTTTCCGGGCATTTAATTCCAGAAAATGGCCGTCGTGCTCACCAGCCCCAGGATTACTGTTAGCTGATGAGGCACCAACTTGATACAGAAATTCCAAGCAAAATACAAAATATGTAGTACAAGACCATTCTGGTCTATGAGTACAACAAATGGTTTCTAGTGGTTGATGGCGGAAGCGGTTTGTGGATCATCAGCGTCTATGGGACTCCATTTCCCACGGGAACAGCTGACCAGGTTAACTCCTATCTTCGCGAGGCTGCTATCGCTGTTGCTTAGCTCCAGGGCTGACTCCGCAACACTCCTCTCCATGCAAGGAATCTGGCCAAGACAATAGCCAGGGACAAGCCAGTGAGTACTTTGAATGTACTCGCAAACATTATGAACACAGGTATAATATAACAACCGATAATCAATCTTTAAAAATATTTTATGATCACAACGTCAGCCATAAAATAATTCCTTGATGCATGCAGGTAGGTTATTAATATGTAACAATGAATATGTAATGACAGGTAGGAATAAAATGCACCATTCGGATGTCTGAAGCGACGTCTCGAATTGATGGTAATTAACAAGCATGCCTCAGTCGGGCATCTAAGCGACACCACATAAAGGGCTTATAATTGAAATAAAAAAACAAGCAAATGCCACAGCCAGTCGTCTTAGCGACACCACATAAAGGGCTTATAAATAAAGTAAATAACAAGCAATGCAACAGTCGGGCGTCTCAGCGACACCACATAAAGGGCTTAAAAGATAAAATAAAAGCAATGCCACAGTCGGGCGTCTTAGAGACACCACATAAAGGGCTTATAAATAAAATAAAAGCAATGCCACAGTCGGGCGTCTTAGCGACACCACATAAAGGGCTTATAAATAAAATAAAAGCAATGCCACAAACGGGCGTCTTAGTGACACCACATAAAGGGCTTATAAATAAAATAAAAGCAATGCCACAGTCGGGCGTCTTAGCGGCACCACATAAAGGGCTTATAAATAAAATAAAAGCAATGCCACAGTCGGGCGTCTTAGCGACACCACATAAAGGTCTTATAAATAAAATAAAAGCAATGCCACAGTCGGGCGTCTTAGCGACACCCTATAAAGGGCTTATAAAGCAAATACATCCATAGTGAATATCCAGGAGGTAGAAACATCCCAGGGATACTCGATAATTTAAATAATATAACCGGTTAGTCCATAACAGAAATAATGATCATGGGGTTAGTCCATACAGAATAATAACCATGGTTCTCACAAGTCACTGGTCGGTATCCGAATTTATACTAACCGCTTCTATTCCGGAGACCGACACAAGGACCAACCCTTGACCCATCCCAGACTATAATCCTTAACCACGGACACGGCTTTACGAATAGGTTTAATATCTGCAAAGGGTGTACTCTTTACCCACGAGTAATGGATTCCTTTAGTCCTTCGGGACTAATTCCGTCTAAGGCCTTTTAGTTGAAAACACACCTAACTTGCACACACTAGCTTAACTTACCCGTGTCTGGAATCACCCATGACACCTGTCAAGCAAAACTCTAAGTGGGGAGGCTACAACCTCGCGTAGCATGGGATCAAATTTATATCGCGCGCTCTAAGGGGTGGCCTCCCCTCTCGGTCTCAACCGGGAACACACATGCCCCCGGACCAGGTGGCCTGCCTACCAGCTACAACCGGTATCTTCCACCATGGCCTCTCTGTACGGTGTGTGCTAGAAAGGGGTTGACGACTGATTGAACCGTACCCTACTTGTTGTAGAGACAAGTGGTAGTACGAAACAAGTATGGGGGATACTGGAACAAGACTCGATCTACGGTCGACTCAGGAGGTTTATAAATTCCCTGCATGACATATATAACAAATATATTTCAACCAACAAAGTCACCACTCACTATACCTTACCATGCCATACCGGACATAACCGTCCCGACGGGACCGGCGACAAGCTCACGCCTACCCAAGGCAGAGGCTTTCCCGGATTCCTTTCCGGCATGCATGCAAGGCACATGAGAATGGTTACCATCACAAGTATATTCATTACCAACAACAAGGAGATCACTAATATGCATTCATGCAAATGATCATATCACATGAAATAACGAGCTCTTCGAAAAGAGGTGGTGTTATAAACGTGTCGGCTAACACACCAAAAGTATTATGCCGGGGTTCAGAATGCTTGCCTTCAAGTTGTGGAGGGGTGAGGTGCTCTCCAAAACTTTTGAAAGTTTTCTCTTCTCTCTCCAAAATCTTATTAAACATATTTTTGAATCAATAAATAGTTTCAGAACAGAACCAAAAAGTTGTCTGAAAATTTGTGAAATAAATCTTAAAATAAACTAGACAATATTTGAAAGAGGTAGGAAAAAGAATCAACTCATTTGGAGTTGTATTTAAAAAGTTACAGCCTTTCAAAGTTTTGATCAAAATCTGTTATTAAAATTAAAATAGAAAAAGAAAACGATTCGAATAAACACGTACACGTCGAAAGCGTATTCGGGAAGTACGCTTCAACTTATCCAGCGTGGACGGCGCGGGGAGTCACTGACAGTGGGTCCAGGTGGCCCACTAGTCAGGTTTGACTAATCCACGCGCGCGTTGCCTCCTCCGGCCGAAACAGAGGCGGAGCTCCGGCGAGGCTCGCCGGCGAATGACGGCGCCGTTCGGAAAACGGAGGCCATCTGCGGGCTCAGTGGATCAAGACGGTCACTCCGGTGGTCATTTTGGCCTCAGCGATGGACGGAGCTGCCGGCGGCGAGCTTCGCGGCGGACGGTGGCCGTCGGGCAAAGTGGTTTTGGGGCAGGGGGAAGGGTTCACGGGAGGAAGAGAGAGCTTCTGGTGGAGAGAGTGGAGAGGGGGAGGTCCTGGTGGCGCCGGAATGGCCGGGGTTGTGGCGGCGGCAGGAGTTGCCGGAGATGGGGACGGAGATCTCCCCGGGTCGATTGCGAGCTAGGGAAGCGCCATTGGGGTGGCTCGTGGTTGCTGCGTCTTGAGGGCGGGCTCGGGCTTCCTTAAATAGGCGAGTCGAGGCGGTTCAGCGGAGACCGCGGATAAGTTCGCCGGCGACCCTCTTTCTGTAGCTTGGGCGACGTGGCGGCAACGTGTGCTATAGGACAAGCTTGTGGTTGAGCTCGCGCTGTTCCAGGGGGCAGGTTGCGAGTGCTGGTGGCTTTGGCGGCATCGACCTGGCCGAGACGCGTTGCGGACGCCGGCGTGCTGCCAAGGGCTCTGACGGCGGTGTTGTAGGCTGCCAGGGCGGCTTGGCGCGTTGCGGGGAGAAGGTTAGTGAGTGGCATGGCTCCGCAGGGCGGTGGCAAACCAGGGGTGCAACGCGTCGGCTCGGGCGCGGCACGTGCAATACGCGTGCTCTGCTCGCGCCCAGAGCACGCACGGGACGTGCTCGACGAAATGCTATGGCATGCTAGGGGGTTCCAAACCACAAGAAAGTTAGCAGGGTGGGGTTATAGTCTAAGGCAAAACCATTGGACAAGTTGGTCTAGTCAGGGGATTAAGTTCACAGTGTAAACAAAACTCATGTCAAAACAGATCATGCCCATAAGGTGTTTGACAAAATGCCAAGGGAACTTAGGCATTTCTTGGAGTGGCCAAAACTTCGAGAGTGGGGTCTCTTTAGATGGAAGAGAGGGTGGTAAGGTTAGTTTGTCCAAAGCACAAACTTGCTAGTGCAAGTTTTGCAAAACTTCAATTCTGGACTGAAAGCAAATGGCATTGTTGCAAGTACTTAGAATCATCCAATAGGTCCACTCTCCTGGACTTAAGGGTTTGGCAAGGAGGACTACCAGTAGAAAGAGGAATCATGGATCAAGGAGCAACTAAAAAGATGGTTGCTATAAAAAACCTCAAGTTGGACCAGAATGGAAAAGAGGATGTTTCACTCAGTTTTTCCAAAGAACATCATTAGGTTATTGCATAAAGTGGAATAGTATGCTCCTACTAACATCCCAAAATTTTGGTAGAAGTTTTAAAGAAATATTTGAATAGGTTGTAGTGTAAAAATGCTCTCTGGACCAGATTTGAAAATATGGTGTAGAGCTCAAAATATTCAATGGGCAGAAGATATTTTTGCACAAAAGTGGTTCAAATACTCCATATGACATCTCCAAATTTTGGTGGGATTTTTGAATGAATTTATCAAAGGGTTGTAATACAAATGGGACCATAAAACTATGGGAAACCATTTTTTTCAAGAAAATAAAGATCAGGAAGAATATTATATAATTAATTCTTCTGATAAGAGAAAATATGTTCTTGAGAGGGTAAACAAGTCCAATATCATAAGTGAAAGGTTTTCATCTTAGGGAACAACTCCAAGATAACTAAGAAAAGAATGGTTCTGAAATCAAGAAAAACCAAGAAAAAGGAAAGTTAAATTTCCTGGCAAGATTTTAATTAACAAAACAAGGTTAAAATTTTTTGGGGTGTCACAAACATCCCTAGCCTTGCTATGCACTTGGACTAGTTTGGTTGTTGCATCATGTCTAAATTTCTTTTAAACTTGAAGTGGGGATTGATCAAACCCCTAGCACCAAAATAATGCAAATAGGTTCAACTTCAAAATATTTCCAATGAACCAAATTGGTCTGCAAAAATGTTCATGATTTATGGAAAAGGGAGAAAACCGTATCCAGATATGATGCATATTTTTCCAGGACATTTTGGATTTTTGAATAAACCATATTGTATTTGAATTGGGGCATTTAAATACTAGTAATATTTTTCAATGCTCCAACAATTCTAAAAATAGTTAAGGGCCTCTGTAATAATTCAGTTAATGCCCACAATTATTTTCAGGATTTATTAAAATGATTTGGTTTATAAACTTAATCAAAACAGAGCAAATAAATAGAAAAATAGAAAATAGGAAAGGGAGAGAGAGAACTCACCTGGCATTCCAGCCCACCTGGTGGCCCAGCTGGCGGCCCAGCCACCAGGGGTTCCCGTGTCTTCTCCTTCATCTGCCAGAAGGACCGAGGCGCGTGGCCACCGCAAGCCGGCACGCGCCCCGGCCACCTCATGCTTGCCGCCTCCCTCTGGACCCCCGGACGACGCCACGCACGCCGCGTTCCCAACCCTCTCATCCTCGCCCATTTTCCCCTTTCTTCCACAAGAACACGAGCTCGACCGAGCGGAGCTCATCGCCGCCGTCCACTGCCACCGCGGCCACAGGCCCTCCCTCGCCCTACCGACCAGCCCAGAAGAATCGCAGCGACGTATTCACCATATAAGAGGAGCCACGCGACGCCAGGCGCACCGCATCGCCGACTACCTCGTCTTCTTCCACATCTGCCACCGGAGATCGCCATCGACCTCCCGTCGTCACCAGTCCCTCCCCGGCCTCGCCGTTGCCACTACTGGATCCGTTGTGAGCTCCCGAGCATTTCCCCCTTCTCCCCGCAGTGAATCTCTTCCCCTAAACAGCCTAGCCACCGGAGCCGTGAGCTCCTCACCGCCGGCAATGGCACAGTCATGGCCATAGTTGTTGCAGCTCGCGCACGAGCACACCAATGTGCTCAGAGCCTTCCCAGGAAGTTGTAGAACTCACCAACTCATCCTATGGATCACCGTAGTGCCGAACCCGTCGATCCCGTAGCTCCGGCCGCCGCTAACCTCAACGCCCCCGCCGCTTCCGGCCACCCTGCGGCCTCCCGTCCGGTCCATTGGATGTGGACGAGCAATAGCTCCTCCCCGGTGCGCTCAGCGCGCCAAACCACCGCCCGACGGTCAAATCCAAGCCGCGCCGCCGTCGTTTTGGTCGCCGCCGGCCAGGCTCCGGTGACTGCCGACGTGGCCGTCATTAGCGCTAACCCTGCCAGCTAAACGCACCTATTATCCACTAACAGCAGGCCCCACCGCTCGTCAAACCCCTGTCAGCGCAGATTTTGACCAGGATTAGTCCATGTGTCACTGACGTGTGGACCCCACACGTCAGGTTTGACTCTGGGCGATCCAGTTGATCTGCTGACGTCACTAATACGTCATGCTGACGCACTAATTAATTTCTGAGATTTAAAATAAATCAAAATGATTTATTTATTTCATAAAATATCCAAAATTTCTAAAAATTATATAAAATCAACCGTAGCTCCAAATGAAATAATTTATATATGAAAAATGATCAGAAAAATCCAATCTATCCATCTGTACCATTTTCATGCATGATAGAACAACTTAGGGCTGCTGTTTAGGCCAAATCTTATAATGGCATCTAAACCTTCACATATGGAGTTTGAATTTGAACCTAGGGTTCAAACCAACTTCATTTAACCTGCTGCTAGTTGCATTAGCTCAAACCACAGCATATTTCCATGTCATGATCATGCATCTTATTGTCGCATTGCATTGATGGTGTTCTTTCTCTGTTGCCGGTGACTGTCCCCTCTCAGTAGACGAGGTTCTGACGATTACTCGATGACACCGATGAAGAACTATATTATCTTCAGAAGTGCCAGGCAAGCAAAACCCCTTTGTTCATTCCGATACAATCCCACTCTCTCGCTCCTGTTCTCTTTTTTAGGACAACAACGATTCATCTGTTATTTGCTGCGGTAGTTGAACCCCTTTATCCTCTGCATGACCTGTCATTGCCACAGTAAATAGATGAAACCCACTAGCATGAGTAGGAGTTGTTTGAGCCCTGATGTGCCTACTCATTCATGCTTGTTTGTCATGCCTGCTATTGCTTAGAGTTGTGTCAGGTCTGATTCATCAGGGATGCATCGGAGGTGGGTGAACATGTCCTACTGTTGAGAGCTAAGTGTGTGAACACGATTTGGTAAAGGTAGCGGTGAGAGGCCATGTAGGAGTACATGGTGGGTTGTCTCATTGCAGCCGTCCTCAGGAACTGAGTTCTGTGTTTGTGATCCATGAAACAGTTACTACCACACATTGGGTTCCGGTAACTCGACCCCTTTCGGCTTATTAATCGCCTCGATCTCTGTCCAGGAGTTGCAACTAGTTTCTGGTGTTTGTAGGATATGTGTTGGAGGCCGTGCGTAGCGCTGACCCTAGGGGTGGGCTATGATGCGGTAGATACACGTGGCCGGTGTGCGGCGCGCCTGCTCGGTGTCTCGGGAACCCTGCACACATCGTTTGGGGCCGTGGCGACACCCGGCCGGATCTCCTTGCGGATGGAACCGAATAGGCGATAAACCTGGACTAGAGACTTGTGTGGTTAGTCGGTCGTGGCCGACTCCTCGCTAGGATTCCGCTTGAAGGTTGCCGAGATACACGACGTGTACATGGTGGTAAGTGGCGAGGCGTGTGTGAAGAAGTACACCCTGCAGGGTTAATATGACCTATTCGAATAGTCGTGTCTGCGGAAAAGGACTTCTGGGTTGCCTGTACAGTTCATAGACAAGTGAAAGTGGATACTCTAAAACGCGCAAGATAAGTGTGAGTGCTATGGATGGCGTTCTCGTAGGGAGACGGGAGCGGGTCCATAGTGGTGTATTGATATGGTGAATATGTGGACTCGTGTGCGCCACCTCAAAAGAGTTACTTGCAGTCGTAGTTCAGGATAGCCACCGAGTCAAAGCTGGCTTGCTGCAGTTAAACCCTACCACCCCTTTGTTGATAATGATGCATATGTAGTTAGTTCTGATGTAAGTCTTGGTGAGTACAATTGTACTCACGTTTCCTTATTTTATGTTTTGCAGAGAGACGTCAGTCTCGCTAGTAGTTCCGCGTGGACTTGGACGTTTAGCTTGTTACCTCAGCTACGATCTTGTGCCCTCGGCAGGATCTGGTAGATAGTCAGGCTTCTCAGCCTTTTCCATTTATAGTTGTCTGTACTCAGACATGTTAAGCTTCCGCGTGTGCTTTGACTTGTATGCTCTGAGTGCTGGGTCGAGAGACCCATGTTTGTAATATCTTGGCTCCTCTGAGCCTAATGAATAAATACATGAGTCGTAGAGTTATGTTGTGATGCCATGTGGTATTTACACATATCGAGCATATTGTGTGTATGTTTGAAATGCTTGGTATGTGTGGGATCCGACAATCTAGTTGTTTATCCTTGGCAGCCTCTCATATGGGGAAATGTAGTCTAGTGCTTCCTGAGCGATAGTAGTCCGCTACAGCCCGGTTCACTGGAGTCCTACTAGCCCAGCACTATTGCTCTGGATACTTGACTGGCCGGCATGTGTTTCACCGTTCTGTATTCATCCCTTTGGGGAAATGTCACGCGGTGACATCCGAGTCCTGCCTAGCCTGCTACAGCCGGGTTCCCGGAGTCTGTTAGTCGATGCTACAGCCCGGATTCTGCGCTGTCAACCGACATGCTCGATGTGATTCATGTATGCCTGTCCCCATGGGTTAGTGCCGCTTTGGGTTCACGACTAGCCATGTCGGCCCGGGTTCTCTGTCATATGGATGCTAGCGACACTATCATATACGTGAGCCAAAAGGCGCAAACGGTCCCGGGCCATGGTAAGGCGACACCCGTGGGAATACCGTGCGTGAGCCCGCAAAGTGATATGAGGTGTTACCGGCTAGATCGATGTGACTTGGAATCGGGGTCCTGACAAAAGGGGAGCTAGCCGTGCCCTTCTTCTTCCTCGCACCGAACAGCTCAAGGAGCCTCTTGTAGCAACTTGTTCATCTAGTGATCATGCGGAGACCCCGCAGAGCAGCAGTAGGGGTGTTATCTCCACGGAGAGCCCCGAAGCTGGGTAAGATTCGCCGGCGTGCATGTCTTCGCCTCATCCCGTTACCAGGCACCGGAGACGTCTTATTGGCTCCCACTATGATTAGCCACACGTTGGCATATGTCGCACCTACCACCCGACATTTGGCGCCCACCGTGGGACCGCGTGCACCGTCGTCTGGAGACCTGTTCTGGACGGGAACCATCTTCCTCCCCCGCGGGCGTAGCTAGCCCGGCACGCCCGATGGCGCTTGCCCCGACGCGCTGCAAGGCGTCGCTGACGCCTGCGCGGCGAGCTCCCTCGCCGACCTCCTTGGCAAGGCTCGCATCTCCGACGAGCCCGCATCCGACGCGGGCACAGGCTGCCTCGAGAGCCACCTCGGTGTTCGACAGCACATATAAGATGAACAGATACGGTATGCCGTTCATCCCCTTTGTTGGTGTAAACAATCACCGTTGCACCACAGTTTTTGGTTGTGCCATTGTGTCCGATGAGACCGGCGACATATGTGTGGCTGCTCCGCACATTCTGAAGGCCAATTGTCGAGAAAAAGCCAAGGTCAATCATCACAGATGGAGACGCTGCAATGATCTGAGCTATTCGGTTGGTTTTGGTTGATGTGTTGCACGGTCTCTGCTCATGGCACATGGAAAAAACATCTGCGAAGCACCTTAATTACAAATCGCTAAGTGAGTTCAGGGCACTCTTGTACTACTCCACCTCTCCAGCCAACTTTGAGGCGAGATGGCACGCTTTCGTTAAGTAAATGGAAGGCGATAAAACAGAAGAGTGGTTGAGTAGGATGTACAGAAGAGGACTCGTGGGCAGCATCATATCTATCGGATGGTTTTTTACGGGTATGCGCAGAATCGAGGAGTGAAAGTCTTAACTCTTGTCTTCACCTGCACTTGGACGGCGGTATGACTATTGTTGACCTAGTTGTGCATTATGAGAATTGCATAGTCCGACTACGTGAGAACGAGGCGCATGATGACTGTGTTTCAAATCAGTCATTGCCACCATCAGTCACAGAATATAAGGATATTGAGAAGCATGTAGCCAAAGTATTCACTCATTCCAATTTTTATATTCTTCAACAATATCTTAAGAAGATGGGAGAGCTTGAGATTTTTGAGACGCTAGTGGGAGTAGACTGCCACACCTTCATCGTGACATGGAGGAATAACCGGAAATTTCAGTTCAGCGTGAATTATCGAGCTGAAAACTCGAGAATCTGAAAGAATGCAGTTGTGGGCGAATGCTTGGAAAGGATTGCCTTGCAAACACATTCTGTATGTGTTGGTTCATCTAAAATATCTAAAATACCTAAGTGTTGCATCCTTAAGAGGATGTCGAAAGTTCGAGAGGTGGGCTGCCCGCACAGCTAAAGAGTGACTTGTTTGGCTGGGGTTGGACAGGGGCGAGCAGCGTGCTCGCTATAGTCAACTCAAGTATAACAGGGCTGAAGCTTTTCATGTTGCTTCAAATGATCCATTTGTCTATGATGAGTTGATGCAGGTCTGCAGAATATAATAGCGAAGAAAAGGTCCACGATGATGATGCGTTGGTAGTACAAGAAATGTGCATGAGGAGCCACGTCGGTAGGAACAACATGTTGATGTCATAGGTGATCCCGTGAAAGTTTCCACGAAGGGCGCCCTAAACAGAGCAAGACAGGCGGGCAAAGAAAGATCCAAATGTTACAAAAATGGAAGACCAATATCATTTCTTAAGAAAAACCGGTCCTCTTTGTGGCATTTGTAAGAGAGAGGCCATAGGCGCAAGCGTGCCTGAGAATGAAAAGTAAGTTTTCCATAATTTTAATTATTTTCTGGTTCTCTCTTCACAATTGTCGATGAGTTCTTTACAATTTGTTATGTAGGAACCGGGCATAAAGATGAAGTATTCATAATCAATTGAAGCCAGTGGCAATTTCAATTTATTTGTTTAAGAATAAGAGACATGGCACTTTGAGTTTATTCTCTAAACCACCTTGTTCGATGAAAGTCATTACCACTTTCAGTTTATTTGTTTAAGAATAATAGACATGGCACTTTGAGTTAATATTTATGCCACCTTGTTCAATGTTATGAGACATGCGATTTATAAGAGGACATGCGATTTATATTTTTATGTGTGAAACATCTTATATTTGTATGAATGTGTAACTGCTGTCATGGCTTAGTCAAGTTATGAACATTTTTAAATTTTAATGTATGTGACTATTTTAAAAAAAACCCAGCCGTGGCGGCTGCAGCGCGACACGATAAACTTCTAGCATATACGGCGCGAGCATGGAGGCCACGGCGCACAGCAGGGCATTCATTAATATTCTGTTGCGAGCTTGTGAGAAAGCGAAGACGCTGGTATGTTAACCGGTCGGCGCGTCTCTCTGGGCGAGTGGGACTAAACCTACTCGGCGAACGCGCATGAATAGGATCGGCCCGGCGAACAACGCACGTCGTTTATGGGCCGACGGATCGCCATATTCCCCCTCGGGATCGTTGCATGTGCCCGCTGGCTGGGGCGGGGCGAGGCGTCTACCGCTTTGTCGGTCGGCGGGTGCTGCGCCAGCGAACCAGCGCGTGGCGCATCGCCAATGGCGCCAGCCGCACTAGCTGGAGTCTGCGGGCCCTCAATCGCCTCGGCGGGCGTCCACCGCACGGCCTGGAATATTCGTCGGATCGGCGCCGCTGCTGCCACCGTAATCGGCGTGGGATATTGTGCAGGTTTTATCCACACCGCACCAACTCAGGGCCGGCGGGCATATTTTTAATAAAAATGACCGCCCGTGCGAGTAGGAACAACAACAACACTACATTTAGGGGCAAATTTCTACAGCAAAGTGTGGCGGCTAAAACAAGCGCCACACCTTAGGCACAAATTTCTACAGCAAAAGCCTCTTCCACCGTGGCAAGCCCAACCTTAGTAAAAACCAAGCGTGTACCTAGAAAGATGTGGCACAGCACACCTTTGGCGTGGCTAGCTAAGTCATGAACCAAACATGCCTTTGCATCCCAAATTTGGGTGACTTTTCGTGGGTGCCACCTCGTGCCTTCCATGCAACCCGCACTAATCGGATATGAACGATGTCAGCCCTGAACAGCGTTCTCTTTTCTTACTGAGCCGGTGGACCCCTAACTTTTTCCACACGCACTCATCGGCAGGGCCATCATGCCTTCAAGTTTTCATATTTTTCCGGCACCCTATGAATTTCCTATGGTTTCTCCATGAAACGCACCAAAAACACTGACGGGCGTAGCATAGCGTGCGTTTGGTGTCGAATTGTTCAACTTTGCGTGGGGCCCTAAGATGGGCATGCCCATCGCATCCCAAATTTGGGTGACGTTTAAATGCGTGCCACCTCGTACATCCCATGCAACCGCACTGATCGGATATGAGCGATGGCAGCCCGTCTGCGTTCTCTTATCGGACTCAGACGGTGGACCCTAACTTTTTCCACACGCACTCATCGCCAGGGACATCATGCCTGCAAGTTTTCATAATTTTCCGGCACCGTATGAATTTCCTATTGTTTTCTCCGTGAAACGCACCAAAAACACTGACCGGGCGTGACGCAACGTGCGTTTGGTGTCCGAATTCGTTCAACTTTTGCGTGGGGCCCTAAGATGGGCATGCCTACTGCATCCCAAATTTGGGTGACGTTTCGTGTGTGCCACCTCGTATATCCCATGCAACCGGCACTGATCGGATATGAACGATGGCAGCCCCGTACTGCGTTCTCTTATCGGACTCAGACGGTGGACCCCTAACTTTTTCCACACGCACTGATCGCCAGGGCCATCATGCCTGCAAGTTTTCATAATTTTCCGGCACCGTATGAATTTCCTATTGTTTTCTCCGTGAAACGAACCAAAAACACTGACCGGGCGTGACGCAACGTGCGTTTGGTGTCCGAATTCGTTCAACTTTTGCGTGGGGCCCTAAGATGGGCATGCCCACTGCATCCCAAATTTGGGTGACGTTTCGTGCGTGCCACCTCGTACATCCCATACAACCGGCATTGATCGGATATGAACGATGGCAGCCCCGTACTGCGTTCTCTTATCGGACTCAGACGGTGGACCCCTAACTTTTTCCACACGCACTCATCGCCAGGGCCATCATGCCTGCAAGTTTTCATAATTTTCCGGCACCGTATGAATTTCCTATTGTTTTTTCCGTGAAACGCACCAAAAATACTGACGGGCGTGGCGCAACGCGTGCGTTTGGTGCCCGAATTCGTTCAACTTTGCGTGGGGCCCTAAGATGGGCATGCCCACTGCATCCCAAATTTGGGTGACGTTTCGTGCGTGACACCTCGTACATCCCATGCAACCGGCACTGATCGGATATGAACGATGTCAGCCCCGTACTGCGTTCTCTTATCGGACTCAGCCGGTGGACCCCTAACTTTTTCCACACGCACTCATCGTCAGAGCCATCATGCCTGCAAGTTTTCATAATTTTCCGGCACCGTATGAATTTCCTATGGTTTTCTCCGTGAAACGTGCGTTTGGTCTCCGTGAAACGCACCGTAAACACATTACAAAAAACTCATTATTCTTACTTATAAATTAAATAAACAACGCATTATTATTATGTAAACACATTTAGCCATTAATGCAACACATTACAGTACTAAACTTTGCATGTATTTTAAATATTTTTTAGCCATTAATTAACATTACATAAATATTAAAAATGTAATTACTAATTGACAGAAATAACTGATTAAAATATTCATTACAAAAAAACTCATTATCAATTAATTATCAAAAAACTCATTATTGTTTTAGCTATTACTTATAAAATAATCATTACTTTTTCATATAAATTTAAGTAATACTCATTATTATTATAATTAATATAGTTAACAATTCTATATTACGTATGGATTTTTATTAATTATAGAATTTCTTTATACTATAAGCCACGCATAAATAACTAAAAACTTAATAATATTTTTTTTAACAAAACAAAAGTCTTGATCAGCGCGACGGCCCAGCGACTTTCTTGCGACGGGCGCTCTGGGCCGCCCATTAAGTGTCTTGGCAGTGCAGGGGCAGGGTCGGCGGGGGTGAGGACTAACGTTTAGTCCCACCTCACCCGCCGAACGACGCCGCCACCGGCTTATATACCAAGCTCCGACCACCTTTTGAACTCCCGATTCCCGCCCGCCCGCCATCGTCTCCGTTGGCCTGTGCTGCAGGCCGTACCTGGCGAAAGGCCTGCCCTTCGCCACCCGGCTTGATCGGGCGGACCGATTAAGCGCGAGTTGCGGCGTGCAAGCACAGGTGGACTTTTTTTTGCATCACTATTTTTTTTGCCTTCTATAATTTTTTTTATAGTGTTCCACCATCATCACTAGGATTGAATGTCAGGGTTGCCATGTTTTAACTATTTTTTATCGCTTTATAAATATTTTTTGGTGTTCAAATACGTTCAATTCTTAGATTGAATGTCAGGGTGACCATACCAACTAAATTTTTTTTCGTCATCCTTGAAATTAACTCAAATTTTTTCCATACTATTCCACCATCATCAGTGCGATGCATGACAAGTTTTCTGGGTTTTTTTACTTTATGAATTTTCTATAATTTTTTTACTTTATGAATTTTCTATAATTTTCTTGCAAAAGTTGAGGTCATTCCGAATATGTCGAAAAGTTGGCCTCCTACTCCCGAGAACGTTCGGGCAGGACCGAAGGCCCCGTCTGATAGGATTTTTTTTCAGACAGCCTTCAAATGTACCCACATTTTTTTATAGTGTTCCACCATCATCAGTAGGATGAATGAAAAGTTTTCTGTCTTTTTTATCGCTTCAAGAATTTTTTATAATTTTTATTTTTTTGTTGTGCATGCATGACCCATGCATGCGTTTTGCGACTGATTTTTCTACAATTTGTGTGTCGAGTATCGTCTCGTACCGTTCAAATCCATGTTTCCGTTTATTTTTTCAAGTTGCATGACTAACATCAAATTAAACATCCGGATTTTTTTTAGATAAACCATTCCGAGTTCATTCATAATTCAAAATATTTTACATAACCCTAAACATAATCGAGCACTTCTCTTACATAACTTAGACCGAAATTTAAATAAAACTAGGCTACTAAATAAATCGCTGCCGCCGGTGAGGTCGACGACCGGCGCCATACTGCCTGCCTCTCTTCGCCCGTCACCGCCATTGTCGTCGTCGTCGCTAAAATCCACCAGTTGTCTTCCCGCTTTGCTGCTCCTCGCACCGCCGCTATGGCCGCCACCGCTCTCGTTCCTCACGAGTGGCCGCCGCCGCCTCCTCTCTGCCGACCGGGCCAGCACATAAGTAGCCCCGGCGTGTCGTCGGGTCTCCGTCTTGCGCGAGGGCGGCCTCGCCGGCGGGATGTCGACCAGCGCCCGGGCGAGGCGGCTGCTGTGCCGGGCGATGGGGCCGCTGGAGGTGAGCCGTGGCGGCGGCGACGGAAGTGCCGGCCTCGCCGGTAATGTCCCCGACGATGCGTCCGGCCGCCGCGTCCCTGAACGCGCCGAGGACGATGTCGAAGTTCTTCCCGCGCCAGAACCTGCGCCGGGCCCTCCAGTTGTACCGGCCGCCCGGGAATTCGCGGAGCTGCTCCCTCGTCGGCGGCGGTCCCATGGTGGGGATGTCGTTCGCCCCGATCCGCCATGGCCCCGGCACCTTGGCTGCCGGCGGCACCAACACGCCGTACCGGGCCATAAGCTCCGTGTCGGCGATGGTGAGGCTCAGCGACCAGACGCCGGTCGGCCACGCGCCCTCGTCGGAGTCGCTAGAAGACATTGCCGGCGAGGAGAGGGAGATGGGCGGGCGAGGAGAGGAAGAGAGATGGGCGGGGCGAGGGAGATGGCACGGCGTGGCGCGCTCTTTTATAGAAGGCGGGGAGGGAGGTGGGCGGGCGAGCCGTCGGTGGCGCGCCCGAGGAGAGCGGCGGCTGGCGGCTGCACGCGACGACAATGATGCCGTGTGAAGGCGCGGCGCGGCGGCGGCGGCGGCGTGAGAAGCGCGCGCGGCAAAGCGGCGGCGTGGGAAAGCGCGGCGCGCAGCGCGGCGATCGGCGTCGATGGCCTCTGGCGGGCGGCGGTCGCCGCAGCGGCCGCAGCCGAAGCGGTCGCGTCTACCGCCGCCCGAGGCGGAAGGCTGGCGGCGGCGCCCGTCGCCGCGCAGCAGCGATGGAGGGCGCGGTCTCTGAGCTACCAGCGGGCGGCACGAGATCTGCCGCGGCGATCGGCGCCTGCATGCACGCTGCCATTACTGCAATGCAGTTATTGCATGACGATCTGCCGCCCGCGCCACGTCCACATCGTCGCCCACCGGTCAACGCCGACTTTAAAAAACACGCCCTCGGGGCTCCCAACTGCTCGGCTCGGCTCACTCCCTCACGACGCCAAGCCGCTCGGCTCGCCCCAAGCAGCGTATACCTGGCACACAGCGGCTGGGGTATCGCCAGACGCTGGGCAATATTTTTTACATAAGACGATCGTGCCCCTGGCAGCGAAGGGGTATGGGTGAATCTCAGCCCTTAATGTGTTTAAGGGGGGTGTACCGAAGCAGAAGTGATTCATCAATATGGCTTCTGGGTGGCAAGATTAGCTGATTTAAAGCATTCTCTTTGGGCAAACATTAGTCACTGCTACCCCAAAACCTGCAGAACGAGCTTGTTGTATAATTGTTTTAACTCACATATAAGGGACAAATAAGCACGATTGGAAAAGGAACACATGAGATTTCTTTAGTTGTGCTCATTTTACATTAGTGGACAAAGTTACATAAGTTTTCCTGTACCACTACTGATATCAGCGATTAAATTTAGATGCTTTTTAGTTCTATAGGCTGAAAGTGATGTTGAGGTTCTAAACATTCTGTTTGACTGGATTTTCTTCTTGATGTGCAGCTAAATTAGTCTTCCAGTTTGTTAACTTAGATGATAAGAATTATATATTAGTGTGCAATTTTCATTTGTTGGTGCTGAAGGCATAGATGGGTGTTTGGTGTCCTTTTTTCTTTCTCCAATTAGACATTGTTAGTGTTTGTGTGAAGATACAACTAGAATTGTTCCGTTCGCTAGATAACATGTTCAGTTCTGGACGGTGGCACCTTTTATTGTATCCAGATTCTGTTTACCTCTTTCCGATTTGATGTAATAACTTAGTTACTTTGTACATGTTGGATTCTCCTTAGAAAAACCTTTGTACTCCCTCCGTCCCATAATATAAGAGCGTTTTTTACACTAGTGTAGTGTCGAAGACGCTTTTATATTATGGGACGGAGGGAGTACTTGATATTGAAATGGCAGGATAATCAAGCTTCCTTTCTGTACTGGAAGAAGCCAAATAGTGTGTAGTTACAAACATCTTTGGTACCATCTGTCGGGTTAGGGCGACCATGAGCGCGTTCCTTCTCGAGAGTAAATCCGATCCACTCATCGAGTCAATGTAGTCTCTGAGGAAAGAACATGCGCTTGGTCTCCATGCTAGCTTATTCCGTAACACTGATTTTCTGTCTCCATTGCTTGATGTTCACGCACATGAGTGATACGTATTAGGGAATAAAGCAGAAACAGACATGTACATACAGTCTGGGTGCGCACATGACAGAAATGGGTGGATAGGTTTAAACACAGCGATTGTTACTACTCCCTCCGTTCCTAAATAATTGTCTTTCTAGATATCTCAACAAGTGACTACATACGGAACAAAATGAGTGAATCTACACTTTAAAACATGTCTATATACATCCGTATGTTGTAGTCCATTTGAGATGGCTAGAAAGACAAATATTTGGGAACGGAGGGAGTAGCTTTTATATCGTTATCATGAAAAATATTAGAGCAGCAAGGGATTGGTTTGAGGAGAGTAGTAGTGTTACTAACAACATTTACAGTTAGTCTGCATACTAAATTCCATACAAATGTTTCAAACTAACGGTATCTGTTAGGGTTTCCACTTGTGACGAATGCATTAGTCTGCACTCTTTAGAGTACCGGTTTATATCTTCCCTTTCCCCCCTCCCCCATGTATATGTATGGTATTGCATTGCATCAGTAGTGGTAGTGGTACGCAACAATGAACTTGACCACTTCATCCACCCAGCATAGCCTAGTGGTGGGAAGGGGCTGATGCCTTCCCACCCACCCAGGTTCAAGGCATGGTACTTGCAATTTGGGTTTGTTGCACCAATTATACAGTAAGGGGTTCCCTTACAGTCTTCCTGTTAAAAAAAACAATGAACTTGACCCGCATTGTTGTGCCTGGCGACACCTTCAGGTCAAATTTTTCTACTATGTCGATGAGAACCATGTTGGGAATGTACCTTTTTCCAAGAAGATAGCCGCTGGCTTCACCACTGGTACCCTCATCGTTGTATTCTCAATCACTTTTTCCTTCCATGTGAAATGAAATACGCGCAAGCGGAGTTACATGCACCGGGCTGCCCTTTTTTTATATTATAGTGATATAATTCGCTAAAATGTTAGTTGATGCATACACATTGTGATTTATTTGGTTTTGGATCGGTGTGGTTTGTAATTGTTTTCCAATTCATGAGAGGGACATTTTCCTGAAAGCTACAAGTTGTTTCATTTTTATTGTAGCTTTTGAAATTTGAATAGAACTGCCATCTTTGAACTGAAGTGAATAGAAAGGACTGAAAGGAGCAAGGGCACTGCTTCTTACTATATGTTTGATATTTGCTATCTCCGTTCATGAGATTCAGAAGTTTATTATTTCGGTTTTTTTGGTAAATATGGATGTTGATGTTTCCGCTCTTTTTCTAACCGCTACCAATGTAACATGTGGTTTGGTATGTGCTAGCTATATTCATGAGATTCATCTTTACTGTTTATATGGTAATCATTATTGTTGGCATCAGAAGCTATGAGTGGATTTATGTTAAGTGTCGACTCATGCTTTGGTTTCTATTCATCGACCAATATCTGATGTCAGCTTTTATTTACATACATAACTTATGGTTATCCTTTTGTGTTGTGGTACACAAAAGATGTGATTTTTTTCTGGTCCATAATTCTCTGATAGGATTTCCCTGGTTTCTTTGCTTTGAAAACAACATTGATTCATAACCTGACTGCGACTGCAGGCTCAGATATTTAAGTGCACCAATGTACAACTGTTGTTAGTTCATCAGTCTACTTACATTAAGCTGGTGCTGGGGTATTTATATTTTAGTTACTAATTAGTTATGCCAATTTGGTGATTTATAAAAAAATCACTTTTGATTCTTTGGAATTTACTAGCCCATAATGTCCATTTCTTTGGCTCCTACAAAAAAGTCCATTGCTTTGCAAAGTTAACTTCTATAGGAGCTCTGATTTGCAAACTTAACTATCTAACGGTTTGGCATGTTCCAGTTTACTAAGAACCAATAAAAATTCTTAGTATTCCCAGATTAAAGCAACAAGCCCCCCCTCCCCCCGGCGCTTGAGCAGGCAATGATGAAGGCGAGCGTCAGCTCGGAGGGGTCGCCGAGGGTGATGGGGATGTCGGGGTGGACGTGAAGGTGGATGAATGCATCACAAAGTTCTACATGTAGGTGAACTACAGCGGCATGTCTTGGGGCTGCAATACAGCGACATGATGAAGAGGAGCATCTGGTAGATATAGACATAGTGTTAAGATTGCTTGTTTATTTGCTAAATTTCACTTTTGGACAACCATCATATGTAATGCATCAGCTGTACATGCATGTGCGTTATCAATCAGAGCTAAAATCCAATGGAAAGGGCGACAGCCTATCTGGCACCGCACAAGCTTTCTCTCAGGAGGCGCCACCGGGTGGCGCCCCAACCACTAGTGGCATGTCAAGTGCGCATAAAGAACGAGCTGTGGCATGTCGTCCGGATGACCGGATTCGGTTTCCGAGTAGCTACGTGGACCAACGACTGCCTTGCGAATGATGCGCACTACTGTCTACACATGCCTGGGCATTCAAAATCATCTCCATCCTGCGACCTACTTCCTCCGTCCGCGAATAAGTGTACATCTACGTTTTTTCCTAAGTCAAAGTTTTTCTAAAATTGGATGTGGCTAGGTCTTAATTAAGTGATATAATCCCTCCGTCCCATAATATAAGAACGTTTTTGGCGAGTCTCCATGAAATATCAAATGCATATAGCATCGACTGAGACATAAAGAAGTCTTAATCAACTGAGACTTAGCAAAAATGTTAAAAAATTTGACCAACTTTATAGAGAAAAGTAGCAGCATTTATGGCACTAAATTAATATCACTATATTCGTTTTAAAATATAGTTTCACAATGTACCAAATTGTTATCATATATGGTACTACTCTTTTCTACAAAGTTGGTTAAAATTTTAAAACTTTGACTTACGACAAAACTTAGATGTACGCTTATTCACGACTGAAGGGAGTACTGTACATTTTATTTTAGGCCACTTTCATAAAAGTTGTTTCCTACACTAGTCTGGCAACAGGGAATTGTTTCCCCTAACTTTTTCTCGTGAAATTATTTCCCTAGTAGACAGAACATAGATTCTCATGAGCACACTGTTTAAACATGAGCACACTGTCTAAACATCAGATACCGACAATCGAATCTCGGGCAAGTAACATACCGATGACAAAGGGAACAATGCATGTTGTTATGCGGTTTGACCGATAAAGATCTTCGTAGAATATGTGGGAGCCAATATGAGCATCCAAGTTCCGCTATTGGTTATTGACCGGAAACGTGTCTCGGTCATGTCTACATAGTTCTCGAACCCGTAGGGTCCGCATGTTTAAAGTTCGGTGATGATCAGTATTATGAGTTTATGTGTTTTGATGTACCTAAGGTAGTTTGGAGTCCCGGATGAGATCAGGTGCATGACGAGGAGTCTCGAAATGGTCGAGACGTAAAGATCGATATATTGGACGACTATATTCAGACATCGGAAAGGTTCCGAGTGATTCGGGTATTTTTCGGAGTACCTACGGGAATTCGCCAGGGAGTATATGGGCCTTATTGGGCTGTGGGGGAAAGAGAGAGAGGGCTGCGGCCCCCCCCAAGGCTTAGTCCGAATTGGACTAGGGGAGGCGGCGCCCTCCTTCCTTCTCTTCTCTTTCCCTTTCCTTCTCTCCTACTCCTACTACTTGGAAGGGCTCCTAGTTCTACTAGGAAGGGGGAATCCTACTCCCGTGAGTAGGACTCCCCTAGGGCGCGCCATAGAGGCAGCCGCCCCCCTCCTCCACTCCTTTATTTACGGGGAGGAGCACCCCATAGACACAACAATTGATCATTGATCTCTTAGCCGTGTGCGGTGCCCCCGTCCACCATGTTCCACCTCGGTAATATCATAGCGGTGCTTAGGCAAAGCCCTGCGTCGGTAGCATCATCAACACCATTGTCACGCCGTCGTGCTGAAGGAAATCTCCCGCAAAGCTCTGCTGGATCGGAGTTCGTGGGATGTCATCGAGCTGAACGTGTGCTGAACTCGGAGGTGCCGTGCGTTCGGTACTTGGATCGGTCGGATCGTGAAGACGTACGACTACATCAACCGCGTTTTCATAACGCTTCCGCTTTCGGTCTACAAGGGTACATGGACAACACTCTCCCCTCTCGTTGCTATGCATCACCATGATCCTGTGTGTGCGTAGGATTTTTTTTGAAATTACTATGTTCCCCAACATTGGGGCCCCTGCACTACTTCCTCGGCATCGAGGTGGTCCGACGGACTGACGGCTTCTTTCTGCATCAGTAGAAGTATGCCCACGAGCTCTGGGCGTGCGGTATGCTAGCGCAAGCGGCGCCCACCCCGTCGACCGGCGAAGGTCTCTGCTCTCGAGGGTCTCTTGCGTTCGATGGGCGTTTTATCGCTCTATTGTCGGTTCTTCTGAGTTCGATCTTGACTTGCCCGACCTGCGATCGCTGTCCAGCGGTGTGCCTCCATATGCATGCCCCGCGTGAGTCTCACTGGACTCTGGTGAGCGTATTCTCTGTTACATACGCGGCACCATGTCTTTGGGACTCACCCTGACGGCCTCCGCCTCCACCGACCTTGTGGCCTCTCGGATGCCGACTGGGCTGGCTGCCCCGACACACGACGCTCTACGTCAGGCTACTGCGTCTACCTTGGGCCCTCATTGATCTCTTAGTCATCGAAGCGGCAGCCCACGGTCTCCCGCTCTAGCGCCGAGGCAGAGTATCGCTCCGTGGCTAATGACGTGGCTGAGTGCTCTTGGATACGTCAGCTGCTCCAGGAGTTGCTTTGTGATGTTCACAAGGCCACTCTTGTCTACTGCGATAACATCAGCGCAGTCTACCTCTCCGCCAACCCGGTGCACCATCGACGGACGAAGCATATTGAGCTCGATATTCACTTCGTGCGCGAGCAGGTTGCCCTTGGCCGTGTTCGGGTTCTCCACGTGCCGACGACGCAACAGTTTGCTGATGTGATGACTAAGGGATTGCCTACTCTCGTCTTCGAGGAGTTTCGGTCCAGTCTCTGTGTCTCTGGTGACGCTTCGACTCCGGGGAGGGGGGGTGTTGAGTATGTATTTTGTACTGCACGTATATTGGAGTTGTGCCCCACCTCCTAGTCTTGTATAGTTGAGGTAGAGGCCTTCCCTTGTATTATATATGAGTGCACCAGCACCCCAATCAATAATCGTATTGCAAACTATCTGTCTACAGTTTATATCTTTTATAAAGTTGTCGGTCGGCAGCAATACGATTGGTAGATTATTTCTATGGAAGAAAATTACGCTGAAAGGAAATAAAATTATAAGTGTGTGTTACTACCTGATAGATAGATGATGAATCAAGTGGAACACATGAATTTATTTCTCAAAAAGACAACCAACATGTCTAGGCAAAGGCCAGGTAACCAAAACACGGGCCAAGAAGAAAAGAGATTGTGCACCATCTACAATTCACTCAACTTTCAAATCCTTGAGCTTTACCATCAATGTCATCAACAAAGGTATTAGTTGGAGAACCCTAAAATTATTCTATTTATTAATCCATGTAGCAATGATGATAACGGTTGGATATATGGCTTTTTTCCGCATGCCTCTCGAGGCGGTAACGCGCCACAACTTTTCACTACTAACTCTGCGCTAGACAACACACACAGGCCATTTTAGGCATAACATGGCCGCAGCCGAAACATGTGTGAAGTATGTGCGCTACATATCTACTTTGTGCGAGCGGCGTTGCATATGAACCAATGTTTGTTTTAGAGCATCTATAGTCGGAGTTGGCAAATCCGGCCCCTCAAACGGCCACGGACGCGCCCGACGGTCACTGACCAGGCAACCCTCATATTTGTCACTCTACATCCGCGTATCTCATATCTGGCGCCTTATATCCATACCACACATGCAAATATTGATCTATCCTACGTGGTCAAACGATGGACAACAAAAATCGGTTGCAAAGGGACACAAGATCTGTTGCAAACGGACATTAACATACTTCACCACATCCAAAAGATCGTAGTTCGGCCCCGGACAAGTTCATAAACTTCTGTAACTAAAAATGATATAAACATTAAAGAGGAGGGGGAGAGGAATCACCACTTCCTCGCCGGGCCTTTGTCCTTCCGGTCGTCGGCGTAGCTGTAGGCGTCCGCGGCTGGTGGAGAGTCTTGGTCGTCGGACGAGGAGGTGCAGCTGTCGCCGTCGGCGGAGTCAGAGTCGGAGAGAACGATGAGCCCCTTCATCTGATGGACCACCCACTAGTAGAAAAAGGACCTAATATGAGACACATTAGTGTCGGTTTGATTTTGAGCCGGCACTAATGTGTCCAATAGTGCCGGTTCCAATGGCTAGCCGGCCGTTCTCATTAGTACCGGTTCGTGGCGAACCTTTAGCACCGGTTCGTGCCACGAACCGGTACTAAAGAGAGTGGTGGCAGGGTGTTGTCAGTCTGGGGCCCGTCCAGCACCCTAAAGGTCGACGTACATAAACCCTTCGTCCACCCGAGCCACTCTGTTCTTCCCCTTTCCTCTCACTTCCTCTGTTCTTCCCCTCTCTTCCTCGAGCTCCTCACAAATTTTGCCCAAAATTTGTCAAGATTTGAAGGCCCCCATCCATTCAAATGATCACAAAGGTTAGCAACTTTGTCCTTTCAACTCTCATTGCTAGATTAGCTCTTGCAATGCTTTGTATAGTGATTAATTTGGGAGGAATTATATTTGCTAGTATTTGATTTATATGCAATTTGAGGTCAAAAATAACACTTAGTTTGCATATGTAGGTGTGGTTTACTTAGTGCCTTCTAAATCTCCGTCGTAACCACCGTCGATCGCCCACTTTTGCCCCCGTCGCCGGCACCATGTGGTGAGGCTCTTGTTCATGAATGTTTTACATTACCAAATTGATGTTTGTGTGATTTGGATATATAGTTACTCATATAATGATCTTACCCGTATGTTTTTTGTTATACATAGTGCCATGGTTTTGATATCCGTCCCCGTCGGCCCTCGTCCTTGTTATGATTCGGATGTGGTATATTCTCTTTTAAAACTAGTTGTTGCATTTCGTGTTTATGACAAATTATGCCCATCAAGTTGACATAGATATTTTTATCTAGGAGGTATGTGAACGGAAATTCCAACCAACCCTATTGTCGAGAGGTTAAATTTAGTTGAAAGAAAAACGAGTATTGAAAGAAAATTGAAAAGAATTGAGGGGAGAAGATGGAATTGGAGTTGCATGTTGCCGATGTAAATCGCTGATCACAAGATCAAGATGGAGAAAATGAGGTTGAAGATTAGAAAGATTAGAAAATATGCCATTGATAGTGTGGCTTGGTATCATTATGATGTTGGATCAATTGTTACCTTAGTTGCGATCTTCATCGCATTTGTTGTTGCATTTAAATTCTTTAGCTAGAGAGTTATTTGTATGCTGCATTTAATTAAGTGTTGTATATGAACTT
Source organism: Aegilops longissima (assembly GCA_021605205.1). Taxonomy (NCBI): domain Eukaryota; kingdom Viridiplantae; phylum Streptophyta; class Magnoliopsida; order Poales; family Poaceae; genus Aegilops; species Aegilops longissima. The sequence continues at coordinate 56,999,167 of CM038677.1, forward strand.
TATGTATGAACTTTATGTATTAACTTGTATTAATTTGGTCTATTCGGTGTTGTGTAATGGAGATGAGCCGACAATGGATGTATGATGACAGATGCTCTCCCGAGTTCATTAATGGCGTGCATACTTTTCTGCTTGCCACTAAGGCAAACAAGCGGGCGGATGGTTTTATGCCTTGTCCATGTGCTGGCTGTAAGAATGGTCACAGTTACTCTACGTCAAGAACCATTCACGTCCAGCTATTTGAGTCCGTTTTCATGCCCCACTATAATGTTTGGACCAAGCACGGAGAAATAGGGGTTATGATGGAAGACAATAAAGAAGAAGAGGACGACGACGGCTATCCTAGCCATGGGTTCCCTGAATACGATGATACAACAATGAGGGAAGAAGCTGAGCCGGCAATGCAGGAAGAAGCTGAAGAAGAGGCATCAGATGAGCCCGCTGATGATCTAGGTCGGACCATTGCCGATGCAAAGAGAAACTGCGCAAGTGATCTGGAGAGGACGAAGTTGCAGCGCATGTTAGAGGATCACAAGAAATTGTTGTACCCAATTGCGAAGTTGACAAAAAAAGTTGGGCACCACACTTGAATTGCTGCAATGGAAGGCGAGAATGGTGTATCGACAAGGGATTTGGAAAGTTCTTGGTAATGATAAAGAATATGCTTCAAGGACAACGAATTGCCCGAGAGTGCGTATGAAGCAAAGAAGGATGTCTGCCCTCTAGGGTTAGAGGTGCAAAAGATACATGCATGCCCTAATGATGCATCCTCTACCGCTGTGAGTCTGAGGATTTGAGCGCTTGCCGGTATGCGGTGCATTGCGTTATAAGATCGATCGTGATGACCCTGGTGATGTCGAGGGTGGCGCCCGGAAGAAGATTCCTGCCAAGGTGATGTGGTATGCTCCTATAATACCACGGTTGAAACGTTTGTTCCAAAACAAAAGAGCATCGAAAGCGATCGGGTGGCACCTGAAGACCGTAAGAAAGACGGAAAGTTGAGAGTACCCGATGGCGGTTCGCGGTGGAGAAAAATCAAGAGAAATCTTTGGGAGGAGTTTGCGGGTGACCCAAGGAACGTATGGTTTGGTCTAAGCGCAGATGGCATTAATCCTTTTGGGGAGCAGAGAAGCAACCATAGCACGTGGCCTGTGACTCTATGTTTGTATAACCTTCCTCCTTGGTTGTGCATGAAGCGGAAGTTCATTATGATGCCAGTGCTCATCCAAGGCCCTAAGCAACCCGGCAACGACATTGATGTGTACCTAAGGCCATTAGTTGAAGAACTCTTACAGCTGTGGAATGGAACAGGTGTACGTGCGTGGGATGAGCACATGGGCGAAGAATTTGACCTAAAGGCGTTGTTGTTCGTGACCATCAATGATTGGCCTGCTCTTAGTAACCTTTCAGGACAGACAAACAAGGGATACAACAGATGCACGCACTGTTTGGATGATACCGACAATATATATTTGAATAGTTGTAAGAAGAATGTGTACCTGGGACATCGTCGATTTCTTCCGAGCAGGCATCCCGTAAGAAAGAAAGGCAAGCATTTCAAAGGTGAGGCGGATCACCGGACGAAGCCTCGCCACCGTACTGGTGCTGATGTACATGATATAGTCAAGGATTTGAAGGTAATCTTTGGAAAGGGTCCTGGCGGACAACCTGTTCCGAAGGACGCTGACGGACGCGCACCCATGTGGAAGAAGAAATCTATATTTTGGGACCTGACATATTGGAAAGACCTAGAGGTTCGCTCCAGAATCGACGTGATGCACGTGACGAAGAATCTTTGCGTGACCCTGCTTGGCTTTTTGGGCGTGTATGGGAAGACAAAATATACACTAGAGGCACGGGAGGACCAGCAATGTATGCACGGAAAAGACGGCATACATCAGGGTCAGGCCAGCGACGCTCTTACCAAAGAAGAGAAGGAAATCTTCTTCGAATGCCTGCTCAGCATGAAGGTACCGTCTGGCTTCTCGTCGAATATAAAGGGAATAATAAATATGGCGAGAAAAAGTTCCAGAACCCAAAGTCTCATGACTGCCACGTGATTATGGCGCAACTCCTTCCGGTTGCATTGAGGGGCTTCTACCGAAAACATTCGATTAGCCATTGTGAAGCTATGTGCATTCCTCAATGCAATCTCTCGAAGGTAATCGATCCAGAAATCATACCAAGGTTCTGAGAATGATTTGGTGCAATGTCTTGTCGGTTTGAGTTGGTGTTCCCACCATCCTTCTTCAACATCATGACGCACGTCCTAGTTCACCTTTGCAAAGAGATTAACGTTTTGGGCCCTGTATTTCTACACAATATGTTCCACTTTGAAAGGTTCATGGGAGTCTTGAAGAAATATGTTCATAACCATGCTAGGCCAGAAGGAAGCATCTCGAAGGGCCATGAAAATGAGGAGGTCATTGAGTTTTGTATTGACTTCATTCCTGATCTTAAGCCGATTGGTGTTCCTGAATCGTGGCATAAGGGCAGACTGGAAGGAAAAGGCACGCTAGGAGGGCATCAAATAATATGTATGGACGGGCATTCTCTCACTGAAGCACACTACACAGTTCTACAGAATTCTGCCTTGGTGGCTCCGTATATGGAGGAACACAAGAATTTTCTACAGTCCAAACACCCGGAGAAGTCTGACGACTGGATTACACGCAAACAAACGAGGACTTTCGCCGGTTGGTTGCAGAAACATGCCCTGAATGATGGCGATATTCAAAATGACCTGTACTCGCTATCCCAGTTACCATCTTCGAATATAATGACTTTCAAAGGGTATCAGATAAATGGGAATACATTTTACACGATCGCCCAAGATAAGAAGAGCACCAACCAAAACAGTGGTGTCCGCTTTGATGCAACAACCAACACGAGAAAGGAAACATATTATGGTTACACAGAGGACATATGGGAACTTAACTATGGATCAGGTGATTTGAAGGTCCCTTTGTTTTGGTGCAAATTGGTCAATATGACACGAGGCGGGGTAACGGAAGACCCGCAGTACGGAATGACAACAGTGGATCTCAACAATCTTGCGTATGCAGACGAACCATTCGTCCTAGCCAATGATGTGGCGCAGGTTTTTATGTGAAAGACATGTTTACCAGGCCGAGAAAAGAAAAGATAAGGAAGCGAATGGATCATATGATTTAGCCAAAGCGCCACATAGTTCTTTCGGGAAAAGAAACATCGTGGGAGTGGATGACAAGACAGACATGTCGGAAGATTATGAAAAGTTTGATGAAATTGCTCCATTCATAGTGAATATTGACCCGAGCATCCAGTTAAATGATGAAGATTTTCCATGGCTACGGCATGAAAGGGACACACGAGAAGAAAAGTTTCACACCCAAAGATCCGGGATGTGATCGGCTTCACTATCATCACTTTCTTCTGTGTTTCACACCCAGGAGGGAATGTCTGTAATAGTTAGGATAGTTAATTATGTGTTTTGGCATTTGAAGCGAAGAAATTTTATGTGCAAACAAATTCTTTTCATGCATTTACTGATTTTTCCACCTAAATGACCCTGAAATTGAAAAGCATTTGAAATGAACTCAGAAAAGGTTGAAAGTTGGCATGGTATCATAATTTCATACAAATAGCATGTGCAAAAAAGTAGAGAGGTTACGGCAAAACTGGATACACTTCGTGTACAAAATGGACAATCTCTTTGAAGTATCGGGGTTTAAGCGAAAACTGAAATGTTACAAAGGCATTTCATTTTTAAATAACCTAAGCATTACCAAATTGAATATAATGATAAAACACACTAATATTAAACATAAGAAAAAGAATCACTGAAAAACTTTTTCAAAGTTAAGTTATTCACAAACTAGTGATTCACACAAATTTCAAATAATTCAAAATTTAAACTATTCAAATTTGAAAACTACCGCACTAACGAAAGTTTGTAATTTTTGTACCTAAAGCAAAAATATTCACAAAGAAACTCTAAATACAGCAAAAAGCAACTCAAAAATAAATAAAACAAAAATAAATAAAGCGAAAAAATTAAGAAAATAAAAAGCCCGCCATCTTTGGGCCAAAGCGGCCTGCATCGACTAGGAACACAACCTTTAGTTGGGCGGGATGCAGGCCATAAAGGCTTGATAGAGGCCCACAGGCGAAGAGGACAGGTAGGCCCAGTGGGCCTGCTTAGGAGAGGAGCTCGAGAGAGCTACCACACTGGGCTTATAAACCAGGTCGGTAGCCCCTCCGTAGCGAGGTGGGACTAAACTTGCGCACCGCCTCGAGCAGCGCGCCCCCCTTTAGTACCGGTCGTGGCTCCAACCGGTACTAAAGACCCCCCTTTTAGTACCGGTTGGAGCCACCATCCGTACTAAAGGGGTGCGCTTCCTCCAACCGGTACTAAAGGTCCATCCTATATATACAACACTTAAAAAATTCACTTTCCTCTGCTTTCTTCCTCTGTTTCCTCCCTCCATCGCACCGCCCTGCCCGATCGACGATGTCCCCATCGACGTCACCGCCCGCCCTCGCCGCCGACCCGACCATCCCGCCCTGTCGCGCCGCCCCATCGACGCCGCCGCCCGTCCGTCCCGTCGCCGCCAAGGCCTCCGCCCGCCCGTCGTCGCCGCCCCTGCCCGTCCCGTCGCCCGTCGTCGCCGCCCGCCCTTGCCCGTCGTCGCCTCGCCGGTGAGCTTCGCCCGCCGCATGTCCACACACACACACACACACACACACACACACATTATTAGTTTGTTTGTTATAAATTTTCTGTTTTTAGTTATAGAAATGTTAGGAAATTATTCTGTTTTTAGTAATATAAATATTAGAAATGTTAGTTATATAGAGATGTTATAAATGTTTTTGTATTTTAGTTATAGAAATATTTATAGAAATGTTAGCAATTTTTCTGTTTTTTAGTTATATAAATATTAAAATTATTATAGAAAAATGTTAGTTATATAATCAGGAAATTTTAGAATTAGTTTTAGTTAGATGAATTAGATTAATGTCAAATTGTTAGAATTTGCATATATATAGAATTTTAGTTATCACAATCCAATCATTTTAAAAATGTTACTTTTTGCGGGCATATAGTATTTGTTCTCGACGATATGCCCGGCCCGCATCCTCGCCGTCGACCCGTTCGCGACGACGTCCTGCTTCAGAGGACCCATGTCCGGGACTGGGCTCCGCCGGGCTGGCACTGCGACGTGCTACCTGGAGGGGCGCGCCGCTTGGTGAGGAACCCGACCTCGGGTCCCGTCATCGACCCTGATCTTCTTTGGTGGCGTTCGCGTGGGCCACATTCGGTGCAGAGGTAGCCGGCCCCGCCGGAGGTGGTGCGTCGTCGTGTTAGGGAGGAAGATGAGCACGTCCATCGCTACATGGCTGCTGTGGACGACGTCAGGTTCTCCACTACTTGGCGGGTTCTTTGGGTAGATGACCGGAGATATGATCCTGTGATGGTTCCTTCTCTTTGGGTGTGCACCGCCCGCACCTCCAGAACATGAGTGGCACCCTAGATTCTTCTGTAGTACTCGATCTTTATTAGGTACCTAGCCAGTGATGTATTCGATATATAATATTCGAGACGATGTATTCGAGATTATATATATTAATACGATGATGTATTCGAGATTATATATTCGAGACGATGTATTCGAGATTCAGTTTTTCCTTATTGATTAATTGCATCCATGCATTGTAATTTGAATACTGAATTGTTTTATATTTCTTCTGTATTAATTAGTAAAGTAAAAGCTATGGCGGACAATACCGGCAGAGAGAGAGAAGAGGAATTGTTCGACATCGTACGCAGCCCTCATGGGCTAGATAATCTGAATGAAGATGACAGCTCCCAATATCTGAACAATACCGGAGAGGGTGATGAAAAGATATTCGATCTCGACGACCGAGCTGATGAAGTCATGAACTATGATTATGATGACACAGACAATGTTAGTAATGACACAGACAATGCTGATCTTCAAATAACAAAGACTTCCGGCGAGGTATATATTTATATAAGCATGCATCCTGGTGATCATCACATGTTTTTTTTATTGAAGATATATTAACGAATCGATCTTTCTTCTTTCAGCCCTCCGGATCGAGCAAATCTGCTTCTACAGACAACAAGACAAAGCGAGGCCCGGGCAGATTGTTGAAGGATGTGTAAAGTACCACATCGAATCCACCAAACTTAGTGGCGAACCCCTCACGATTAAGAACGTTGCGGACAAGTGGACTCGTCAGTGCGGAGTTCTTGTGAAGGACAAACTCCCGATCTCCATTCAAGAATGGAAAGAGCCAAAGACTAAACGTCCAGTTGTTACTTGGGTCGATGATAGAGCCAAAAAGACCTGGTGAAATCTCGATGGAACATTTCACCCTACCGATCATTTCACTAAAGCAGATGTGGAGAAAGTCAAGGCCGCTGCTCTTAAGAAGATGGCAATTGCATTCAAAACCCACAAGAAAACTGTATGGGCCAACTACCTCGCTAATGAAAGGAAGACTCCAGATTTCAAGGGAACACCGGAGAAGCAAAGAGAACACTGGGGCGATTTCGTGACCTTCAAGGATTCAGAATTATCTAAGGAACAGTCGATGAAAAACAAGGCAAATGCCGCAAGAAAGACGCAGTTCCATAGGCTGGGTCCAGTGGCTATCTTTGTGGGATTGCCTAAGTGGGATAAGTCTGAGCAAGAGATGGAGGTGCAGGGTCACTCCGATTACTAGAGCTGGCCCCAGTGCAGAACTTGGTTCTATGCGCATGGGGGGCGTTGGACCAGACAGGCCTGGTTTTGAAGAAGGCAAGTCTAAAAGGAGCCAACAAAAGATACTTGGCGCAATAGAAGAAGCTCGAGGGGCTGTTCACGCCCAACAGAGAGAACGACGAGCTTCTGCATACAGGAAATCCTGAACACCGGGAAGAACACGAGGCATGGGCGTTATTCCCTGGTATGAGGGCTTTTCGGACTGGAATGACGACTACAGGTCCGTGCAAGAAAGAAGATGGAGGAGGAGAAGAAGAGGAAGCTGGAGGAGGAGCAGAGGAAGCAGGGCCTTGAACGCCTTCAAGGCCTAGAAGCAAGGCACGCGGACTGCACTCAAATTCCAGCAGCAGATCGACTCACTTAGCCAGGAAAGGGGTCGCAGCAGCGCAGCAACAAGCGGATGATCGTCCAGCATTGGATAGCACCGTCCCATCCATGCCGAGAAGCAGCGTTGGTTCTGCCCAGGCGACACTGCTGGATACATACCTCGTGGATGACATCATAGAGAACACTAGCTGTGAGCTACACTCCAAAATGAAGAACATATCCATGAAGGTGGCGGACGGCGTTGCTTTTCCAGTGACCCCCGAAGCAACCTACCATTGCATCCCGATTACAGAGGGCTATGCTCGTGTCATGGTTGATGAAGTGGTGGACCCATATTCGGGGCTAACGCTTTACATTCCTGGAGGTGAAGATGAGCGCACACTGGGAGAGGCCATACATCGTATCATCCTATGGAGAAAGGATTGCATCATCTTTCGAAGTCCACCGACACCGCGTCGTCTGCCGACTCCTTGAAGTCCGCCACCGAGTCAGCAGACTCCCGCTCCTCCAAGTCCACGAACGTGTGAGATGACTCCTCCTCGAAGTCCGCCACCTCCTCCGCCGGTTTCAAGTCCGGCACCGTGTCAGGCCACACCTCCTGCTTCAAGTCCGGCACATTGTCAGGCCACTTCTCCTGGTCCAACTCCACGTCAGCCGTCTCCGCCGTCTCAGCAATTGCAGAAGAGACATTGCCGCAGCTTTGGTGCGTAGCGGTACGAGTCGAGATAGTTCAGGAAGTACAAGCGGAGACAAGCGATATAAATATGGTCCAAGCCTCGCTCCTCTGCCTCAGAGGCCTTACGACATGACCGAGGAGCAAAACGCAGCCATAGCGCAGGCCCAAGTGGACGCCCATTTTGGACCAAAACCGGCACCGCCGCCAAAGGAGAAAGTGCCTGAGAAAACGATTGACCACTTCATTCATATGGCTAGAGCACCAGCTCCCAAGCCTGTTGACTCAGACTATGAGCGTCAAATCAGGAAGCTACATCAAGCACGGCTACAGAAGGAAGCGAGCTCGAGCTCGAGCCAACAAGCAGTGGCAAAAATGCGGAAAACCGTTCCCAAATGGGAGAACAGTAGCGCAAGCGATCCCCGCTTGTTATGCCAACAACACATGAGAGAATCTGCGCCAAATATTATTGTGGGCAAACCATTAGCGTTCCCCAGCAGGGCGATGTGGTAATAACGGAGGAGCATATCATGCAGGCTGAAATGCTCAGATCTCTGTTGGACAACTCCTCGAAATCGAGCCCATGTCTCCGCTTAAAGAATCGGAAATAAAATGGAAATATTCCTGGGGCCAACCTTTGGTCCATCCAGACAAGGTCAAGGACCTCCCAACGAGAATGTATGAATTGCATCAATGGTACATGAACATGACCAAGATTTCCAATCGAGTGTCCCTCATGGTGAATGTCAAGAAGGAGCATTATTACCATGAGAAAGCTTTGTCCATTGAGTATACAGAACTTTTTGAAGGAAATATGCCCTAGAGGCAATAATAAAGTTATTATTTATTTCCTTATTTCATGATAAATGTTTATTATTCATGCTAGAATTGTATTAACCGGAAACATGATACATGTGTGAATACATAGACAAACTTAATGTCACTAGTATGCCTCTACTTGACTAGCTCATTAATCAAAGATGGTTATGTTTCCTAACCATAGACATGTGTTGTTATTTGATTAATGGGATCAAATCATTAGGAGAATGATGTGATTGACATGACCCATTCCGTTAGCCTAGCACTTGATCATTTAGTATATTGCTATTGCTTTCTTCATGACTTATACATGTTCCTGTAACTATGAGATTATGCAACTCCGTTTACGGAGGAACACTTTGGTGCTACCAAACGTCCTGGCGTAACTGGGTGATTATAAAGGAGTACTACAGGTGTCTCCAAAGGTACATGTTGGGTTGGCGTATTTGAGATTAGGTTTTGTCATCCGATTGTCGGAGAGGTATCTCTGGGCCCTCTCGGTAATGCACATCACTATAAGCCTTGCAAGCAATGTAGCTATTGAGTTAGTTACGGAATGATGCATTACGTAACGAGTAAAGAGACTTGCGTAACGAGATTGAACTAGGTATTGGATACCGACGATCGAATCTCGGGCAAGTAACATACCGATGAAAAAGGAACAACGTATGTTGTTATGCGGTTTGACCGATAAAGATCTTCGTAGAATATGTAGGAGCCAATATGAGCATCCAGGTTCCGCTATTGGTTATTGACCAAGAATAGTTCTAGCTCATGTCTACATAATTCTCGAACCCGTAGGGTCCGCACGCTTAAGGTTTCGATGATGCTTATATTATGAGTTTATGAGTTTTGATGTACCGAAGGAGTTCGAGTCCCGGATGAGATCGGGGACATGACGAGGAGTCTCGAAATGGTCGAGACGTAAAGATCGATATATTGGACGACTATATTCGGAGTTCGGAAAGGTTCCGAGTGATTCGGTATTTTTGAGTACCGGAGAGTTACGGAATTCGCCGGGAGTATATGGGCCTTATTGGGCTTTAGGGAAAGAGAGGGAGAGGTTGGGCCCCCCCAAGGCCTAGTCCGGTTGACTAAGGGGGGGCTGCGCCTCCTTCCTTCTCTTCTCTTCCCCTTTCCTTGACTCCTACTCCTACTACTTGGAAGGGGAATCCTACTCCCGTGGGAGTAGGACTCCTCCTGGTGCGCCCTTCTGGGCGGCCACCCCTCCTTGCTCCTTTATATCTGGGGCAGGGGCACCCCATAACACACAAGTTGATCTACGGATCGTTCCTTAGCCGTGTGCGGTGCCCCCCTCCACCATATTCCACCTCGGTCATATCGTCGCGGAGTTTAGGCGAATCCCTGCGTCGGTAGAGCATCATCATCGTCACCATGCCGTCGTGCTGACGGAACTCATCCCCGACGCTTTGTTGGATCGGAGCCCGGGGATAGTCATCGAGCTGAACGTGTGCTGAACTCGGAGGTGCCGTACGTTCGGTACTTGGATCGGTCGGATCGTGAAGATGTACGACTACATCAACCGCGTTGTCATAACGCTTCCTCTTACGGTCTACGAGGGTACGTGGACAATACTCTCCCCTCTCGTTGTTATGCCATCACCATGATCTTGCGTGTGCGTAGGAATTTTTTTGAAATTACTACGTTCCCCAACAGTGGTATCAGAGCCGGGTTTTATGCGTAGATGTTATATGCACGAGTAGAACACAAGTGAGTTGTGGGCGATACAAGTCATACTGCTTACCAGCATGTCATACTTTGGTTGGCGGTATTGTGAGATGAAGCGGCCGGACCGACATTACGCGTCAGACGCTTACACGAGACTGGTTTCACCGCTCAGCACTCGTTGCTTAAAGGTGATTGGCGGGTGTCTGTCTCTCTCACTTTAGTTGAACCAAGTGTGGCTCGCCCGGTCCTTGCGAAGGTTAAAACAGCACCAACTTGACAAACTATCGTTGTGGTTTTGATGCGTAGGTAAGAACGGTTCTTGCTCAGCCCGTAGCAGCCACGTAAAACTTGCAACAACAAAGTAGAGGACGTCTAACTTGTTTTTGCAGGGCATGTTGTGATGTGATATGGTCAAGACGTGATGCTATATTTTATTGTATGAGATGATCATGTTTTGTAACCGAGTTATCGGCAACTGGCAGGAGCCATATGGTTGTCGCTTTATTGTATGAAATGCAAAAGCCATGTAATTGCTTTACTTTATCACTAAGCGGTAGCGATAGTCGTAGAAGCAATAATTGGCGAGACGACAACGATGCTACGATGGAGATCAAGGTATCGCGCCGGTGACGATGGTGATCACGACGGTGCTTCGGAGATGGAGATCACAAGCACAAGATGATGATGGCCATATCATATCACTTATATTGATTGCATGTGATGTTTATCCTTTATGCATATTATCTTGCTTTGATTGACGGTAGCATTTTAAGATGATCTCTCACTAAAATTATCAAGACGTGTTCTCCTGAGTATGCACCGTTGCCAAAGTTAAATCGTGCCTGCACACCACGTGATGATCGGGTGTGATAAGCTCTCGTCCATCTACAACGGGTGCAAGCCAGTTTTGCACACGCAGAATAGTCAGTTAAACTTGACGAGCCTAGCATATGCAGATATGGCCTCGAACACGGAGACCGAAAGGTCGGCGTGAATCATATAGTAGATATGATCAACATAGTGATGTTCACCATTGAAAACTACTCCATCTCACGTGATGATCGGTTATGGTTTAGTTGATTTGGATCACGTGATCACTTAGATGACTAGAGAGATGTCTGTCTAAGTGGGAGTTCTTAAGTAATATGATTAATTGAACTTAAATTTATCATGAACTTAGTCCTGGTAGTATTTTGCAAATTATGTTGTAGATCAATAGCTCGCGTTGTTGCTTCCCTATGTTTTTTGCTTCCCTATGTTTTTTGATATGTTCCTAGAGAAAATTGTGTTGAAAGATGTTAGTAGCAATGATGCGGATTGGATCCATGATCAGATGTTTATCCTCATTGCTGCACAAAAGAATTATGTCCTTAATGCACCGCTAGGTGACAGACCTATTGCAGGAGCAGATGCAGACGTTATGAACGTTTGGCTAGCTCAATATGATGGCTACTTGATAGTTTAGTGCACCATGCTTAACAGCTTAAGAATCGGGACTTCAAAGATGTTTTGAACGTCATGGACCATATAAGATGTTCCAGGAATTGAAGTTAATATTTCAAGCAAATACCCGAGTTGAGAGATATGAAGTCTCCAACAAGTTCTATAGCTAAAAGATGGAGGAGAATCGCTCAACTAGTGAGCATGTGCTCAGATTGTCTGAGTACTTCAATCGCTTGAATCAAGTGGGAGTTAATCTTCCAGATAAGATAATGATTGACAGAATTCTCTAGTCACCATCACTAAGTTAGTAGAACTTCGTGATGAACTATAATATGCAAGGGATGACGAAAAGATTCTCGAGCTCTTCGTGATGTTGAAATCAACGAAGGTAGAAATCAAGAAAGGGCATCAAGTGTTGATGATTGACAAGACCACTAGTTTCAAGAAACGGGCAAAGGAAAGAAAGGAAACTTCAAGCAGAATGACAAGCAAGTTGTCACTCCCGTGAAGAAGACCAAAGCTGGACCAAAGCCTGAAACCGAGTGCTTACACTGCAAAGGAAATGGTCCTTTGAGCGGAAAAGCCCTGAATATTTGGTGAGTAAGAAGGATGGCAAAGTGAACAAGGGTATATTTGATATACATGTGTTTGATGTGTGCCTTACTAGTGTTTATAGTAACCCCTGAGTATTTGATACTTGTTAGGTTGCTAAGATTAGTAACTCAAACAGGAGTTCTGTAATAAACAGAGACTAGCTGAAGGGGAAGTAACGATGAGTGTTGGAAGTAGTTCCAAGATTAATATGATCATCATCGCACACTCCCTATACTTTCGAGATTAGTGTTAAACCTAAATAAATGTTATTTGGCGTTTGCGTTGAGCATGAATATGATTTGATCATGTTTATTGCGATACGATTATTCATTTAAAAGTTAGAGAATAAATTGTTATTCTGTTTACATGAATAAGACCTTTGATGGTCATACACCCAATGAACATAGTTTGTTGGATCTCGATCGTAGTGATACACATATTCATAATATTGATGCCAAAAGATGAAAAGTTAATAATGATAGTGCAACTTATTTGTGGCACTGCCGTTTGGGTCATATCGGTGTAAAGTGCATGAAGAAACTCCATAAAGATGGATTTTTGGAATCACTTGGTTATGAATCATTTGATGCTTGCGAACCGTGCCTTTTGGGCAAGATGACTAAAACTCCGTTCTCCGGAACAATGGAACAAGCCACTGACTTATTGGAAATAACACATATACACCGATGTATGCGATCCAATGAGTGTTGATGCTCGTGGCAAGTATCGTTATTTTCCTGACCTTCACAAGATGATTTGAGTAGATATGGGTATATCTACTTGATGAAACATAAGTCTGAAATAGTTGAAAGGTTCAAAGAATTTCAGAGTGAAGTGGAAAATCATCATAACAAGAAAATAAAGTTTCTACAATCTGATCGTGGAGATGAATATTTGAGTTACGAGTTTGGTCTTCAATTAAAACAAAGTGGAATAGTTTCACAGCTCACGCCACCTGGAACACCACAACGTTATGGTGTGTTCGAACGTCGTAACAGCACTTTATTTGATATGGTGCGATCAATGATGTCTCTTACCGATTTACCACTATCGTTTTTGGGTTATGCATTAGAGACAGTTGCATTCACGTTAAAAAAGGGCACCATATAAATCCGTTAAGACGACACCGTATGAACTGTGGTTTAGCAAGAAACCCAAGTTGTCGTTTCTTAAAGTTTGGGGCTACGATGCTTATGTGAAAAAGGTTTCAACCTGATAAGCTCGAACCCAAATCGGAAAAGTGCGTCTTCATAGAATACCCAAAGGTAACTATTGGGTACACCTTCTATCACAGATCCGAAGGCAAGTTTTCGTTGCTAAGATGGATCCTTTCTAGAGAAGAAGTTTCTCTCGAAAGAAGTGAGTGGGAGGAAAGTAGAACTTGATGAGGTAATTGTACCTTCTCCCTTATTGAAAAGTAGTTCATCACATAAATCAGTTCCAGTGATTCCTACACCAATTAGTAAGGAAGTTAATGATGATGATCATGAAACTTCAGATCAAGTTGCTACCAAACCTCGTAGGTCTTCCAGAGTAAGATCCGCACCAGAGTGGTACGGTAATCATGTTCTGGAAGTCATGTTACTAGACCATGATGAACCTACGAACTATGAGGAAGCAATGATGAGCCTAGATTCCACGAAATGGCTTGAGGCCATGAAATCTGAGATGGGATCCATGTATTAGAACAAAGTGTGGACTTTGATGGAGTTGCCCGATGATTGGCAAGCCATATTATATAAATGGATCTTCAAGAGGAAGACAGATGCTGATAGTAGTATTACTATCTACAAAGCTCGACTTGTCGCAAAAAGGTTTCCGACAAGTTCAAGGTGTTGACTACAATGAGATTTTCTCAACTGTAGCGATGCTTAAGTCTGTCCGAATCATGTTAGAAATTGCCACATTTTATGAAATCTGGCAAATGGATGTCAAAAACTACATTCTTTAATGGATTTATTAAAGAAGAGTTGTATATGATGCAACCAGAAGGTTTTGTCAATCCTAAAGGTGCTAACAAAATGTGCAAGCTTCAGCGATCCATCTATGGACTGGTGCAAGCATCTCGGAGTTGGAATAAGCGCTTTGATAGTGTGATCAAAGCATATGGTTTTATCTGAGACTTTTGAAAGGCCTGTATTTACAAGAAAGTGAGTGGGAGCACTACAGCCTTTCGATAAGTATATGTGAATGACATATTGTTGATCGGAAATAATGTAGAATTATTCGCAAAGCATAAAGGAGTGTTTGAAAGGAGTTTTTCAAAGAAAGACCTCGGTGAAGCTGCTTACATATTGAGCATCAAGATCTATAGAGATAGATCAAGGCGCTTGATAAGTTTTTCAATGAATACATACCTTGACAAGATTTTGAAGTAGTTCAAAATGGAACAGTCAAAGAAAGAGTTCTTGCCTGTGTTACAAGGTGTGAGATTGAGTAAGACTCAAAACCCGACCACGGCAGAAGATAGAAAGAGAATGAAAGTCATTCCCTATGCATCAGCCATAGGTTCTATAAAGTATGTCATGTTGTGTACCAGATCTATTGCATACCCTACCACTAAGCTTGGCAAGGGAGTGCAATAGTGATCTAGGAGTAGATCAATGGACAGTGGTCAAAATTATCCTTAGTGGAATAAGGATATGTTTCTTGATTATGGAAGTGAAAAAGGTTAAATAAATAAAGGGTTACGTTGATGCAAGTTTTAACACTAATCTAGATGACTCTGAGTCTCAATCTGGATACATATTGAAAGTGGGAGCAATTAGCTAGAGTAGCTCCATGCAGAGCATTGTAGACATAGAAATTTGCAAAATACTTACGGCTCTGAATGTGACAGACCCGTTGACTAAAATTATCTCACAAGCAAAACATGATCACACCTTAGTACTCTTTGGGTGTTAATCACATAGCGATGTGAACTAGATTACTGACTCTAGTAAACCCTTTGGGTGTTGGTCACATGTCGATGTGAACTATGGGTGTTAACCACACATAGATGTGAACTATTGATGTTAAATCACATGGCGATGTGAACTAGATTATTGACTCTAGTGCAAGTGGGAGACTGAAGGAAATATGCCCTAGAGGCAATAATAAAGTTATTATTTATTTCCTTATTTCATGATAAATGTTTATTATTCATGCTAGAATTGTATTAACCGGAAACATGATACATGTGTGAATACATAGACAAACTTAATGTCACTAGTATGCCTCTACTTGACTAGCTCATTAATCAAAGATGGTTATGTTTCCTAACCATAGACATGTGTTGTTATTTTATTAATGGGATCACATCATTAGGAGAATGATGTGATTGACATGACCCATTCCGTTAGCCTAGCACTTGATCGTTTAGTATATTGCTATTGCTTTCTTCATGACTTATACATGTTCCTGTAACTATGAGATTATGCAACTCCGTTTACGGAGGAACACTTTGGTGCTACCAAACGTCACAACGTAATCGGGTGATTATAAAGGAGTACTACAGGTGTCTCCAAAGGTCCATGTTGGGTTGGCGTATTTCGAGATTAGGTTTTGTCACTCCGATTGTCGGAGAGGTATCTCTAGGCCCTCTCGGTAATGCACATCACTATAAGCCTTGCAAGCAATGTAGCTAATGAGTTAGTTACGGAATGATGCATTACGTAACGAGTAAAGAGACTTGCCGGTAACGAGACTGAACTAGGTATTGGATACCGACGATCGAATCTCGGGCAAGTAACATACCGATGACAAAGGGAACAACGTATGTTGTTATGCGGTCTGACCGATAAAGATCTTCGTAGAATATGTAGGAGCCAATATGAGCATCCAGGTTCCGCTACTGGTTATTGACCAAGAATAGTTCTAGCTCATGTCTACATAATTCTCGAACCCGTAGGGTCCGCACGCTTAAGGTTTCGATGGCGGTTATATTATGAGTTTATGAGTTTTGATGTACGAAGGAGTTCGAGTTCGGATGAGATCGGGGACATGACGAGGAGTCTCGAAATGGTCGAGGCGTAAAGATCGATATATTGGACGACTATATTCGAGTTCGAAAGGTTCCGAGTGATTCGGTATTTTTCGAGTACCGGAGAGTTACGGGAATTCGCCGGGAGTATATGGGCCTTATTGGGATTTAGGGAAAGAGAGAGAGAGGTTGGGCGCCCCCAAGGCCTAGTCCGAATTGGACTAAGGGAGGGCTGCGCCCCTCCTTCCTTCTCTTCTCTTCCCCCTTCCTTGACTCCTACTCCTACTACTTGGAGGGGGAATCCTACTCCCGGTGGGAGTAGGACTCCTCCTTAGTGCGCCCTTCTAGGCGGCCACCCCTCCTTGCTCCTTTATATACGGGGGCAGGGGCACCCCATAACACACAAGTTGATCTACGGATCGTTCCTTAGCCGTGTGCGGTGCCCCCCTCCACCATATTCCACCTCGGTCATATCGTCGCGGAGTTTAGGCGAAGCCCTGCGCCGGTAGAGCATCATCATCGTCCTGCCACGCCGTCGTCTTGTGGAACTCATCCCCGACGCTTTGCTGGATCGGAGCCCGGGGATAGTCATCGAGCTGAACGTGTGCTGAACTCGGAGGTGCCGTACGTTCAGTACTTGGATCGGTCGGATCGTGAAGACGTATGACTACATCAACCGCGCTGTCATAACGCTTCCGCTTACGGTCTACGAGGGTACGTGGACAATACTCTCCCCTCTCGTTGCTATGCCATCACCATGATCTTGCGTGTGCGTAGGAATTTTTTTGAAATTACTACGTTCCCCAACACTTTTTCAGTTATACAATCAAGACGCACTCGACAAGTCTATCGTCAGTTGCTATTGTCTGTAAGTGATTTGTTTCTGTAATTTAAGTCTCTAGCTAATTATGTAGTGATAATTTTGATCAATCATTACATGTAATTATCCTCACTATATTCTTTTCTGTGGTATTATATGCAGGATGAAGATGTATGAAATGAAAAAATCTGGACGCTATGGCATTGGGTTCATTGACCCAAATACCATTAATGAGGACATATGGAAGTTTCCATTTTATCAAGCAGGTGTAGAGGAAAGCATGGTAGAGTTCTTGAAGCGCCTCAATAGCAATGAAGATATACTACTTCCTTACAACTTCCCGTGAGTCACACTGTCTTGTACTACAAATTCTGCTTTTGCTTACTAGCTAGCTAGATGTTAATAATTAAGTGTATACGGTTTACTGTAGTTTATTAATTTTATGCACATGCCCGCTTATTTAAGACATGCAAACGTGTGCGCATGCAGTTGGCACTGGGTCTTGATAGACATTAAAGTTGAGGAAGAAAAAGTTGAATTACTGGACTCACTAACTAAAGAAGAAAGTGACTTCACCATCGTGAAGGGGATAGCCAACAGGTAATTTCAATCATTTTTAACTATATATATCTCGGCCTATTATTAGTTTGTCATTTCCTGATATGAACTATTTAATAACCCCTTTATTAATTTTCTTTGTCGGTGGCAGGGCATGGGCAAAGTTCATCGCGGGGACTCGGTGTAATGGAAACAAAAGTTGTTTTGGCATCGACCAAAGGTAAGTAATTAAGTAGTACTAGCTAGCTACCATCTCTTTAATTCTTGTTTCAATATCAATAATTAATTATCATGCTTGATTAATCATTATCTGATTCAATTCCATTCTAGTAAAGGCCACGAAGCAAAGCGCCGGGAATAATCTGTGTGCATTCTATGTTTGCGAGAACATTACATGATGACGTCTGAAAGGAGCAGATCTGATAGACGGGACTGGGTACGTTTGTCAGAACACTATTCACACCATTATCGATATCTAGTCACACAACTAACACAGATGCATATTGATCTCCTTCTTAACAGTTCAGAGAGGTGCGGGATAAGCTCCTACCATCGGACCGCATACTAGCACTTCAAGAGGAAATAGCCAGATTTTTGCTCGACCAGGTCATAAATCCCAAAGGAGAATACTATTACCCGCTACCGCCCCCATGAACCACTTGTCATCGTGCTCCGGAGGCACCAACATATGTAGGAGAAATTGTATATGTATATACATGTGTATGTGTTAATAATGGTGTTGGTTGTGAGAGATTCGATGATATATATATATGCGGTTCTATACGTACGAGAAAATCTATTTATATATATGCATAACGTGTATAATTTGTAGTATCGTGAAATACCAGCAAACAAAAAGAATGTAATGGGAAATAAAAAAACACTCAAACATTAGCGCACCCGGGCCTGGCTCGTGCCACGTGTTCGCACTTTAGCGCCGGTTCGTGACGAACCGGTACTAAAGGGGGGGGGCCTTTAGTCCCCACTCTTTAGTGCCGGTTGTGGAACTGGCACTAAATGCCGTTACGAACCGGTACTAAAGGCCGGTTGTGCACTAGTGACCCTGTCCTGCTCCCGCTTCAACCTTGCCACCCGAGCCTTCTCCGCCACTGCCTCCTTCGCCTCGCACTCCGACTACTCAATAGCAAGCCGGAGCGCCTTGGCGTTCTTCTGTCGGAGGGCCATCTCCTCCTCGTAGTCGAGCTCCGGGCCGGAGTCACGGCCGGACCTGCTCATCGTGGTGGATGGGATCGGAACCGGAAAGGGAGAGGAGTGAATGGAGCGAACGAGAGAGAGTGAGTGAGCTAGGGTTTGAGCTTGCCGCCCGTATTGGGGTTTTTTGTGGGGTCCGGGGTGGGCCGGACCTGTCAGGCGGACGCGCCCGGACGTGCCCAGGCCGCTCCATATCCGCCCTATATTTGGGATGGATATGAGGGGTGCCGGTCAGCCCGGGCATTTGTCCGCGGTTTGAGAGGTCCGGTTGGGTCAATTTTTGTTGATCGGTCAATGATCGGACGGCCTGCCCGGACATTTGAGACGGTATGAGAGGTCCGACTGTTGATGCTCTTAGTAACATGTGTTAGCGGGCGAGTCTTGATGGGTTTTCATCTTCTCACCCATAGACAAGTGTTTTGTGAGTGGTGATCTTCTAAACTAAATTCTGGCTAATTGAAGCGGCTGAACAAGCGTGGTCATAAATTCATCATCCAAACAGTAACACTCACCCACATATATACTGCTTTTTTTTAAATCACATATATCTACTGTTATGCTCGATCGACAAGAACGCAGGTGTATACGCAAAAAAGAAGAAAAAAAAAACAAGAATGCAGGCGTAGCTTTTGTGGCCCATGATGAGCAATGAAGTGAAGCAGAAAGGCAGTACGTGGTACCGGGTGCGCGTGCAGGGTTGGCGGGATGCAGACGATCCACGACCAGCCCGTCCGCGGCGCCGGCGCCGGTGCACGGAAGCGGAGCGAAGCCATACGGGGCCAGGCCAAGGCCGTGCAGGCCGGGAGCCGAAACGTGGCGCCGGGATGAGCTGGCCAGCGCCGGTTTTGCCGGTGCATGCCGGTTGGTCGTGACGCGCACACTGGCGTCACCCTTCTTCTCCCGGTGGCCGAATTTTGTGTTTTGACCCTTTTTAGAAAGTATTTCAGGATCTGGTCCCGGTTTGAAATTTTTTCGAGATTTGACCCTTTTGCCTACCGCCAGGGCATCTGGCGGTAGGGTTAGATAGCCTACCGCCAGGTCCCATGGCGGTAGGAAACTTATCCACGTCAGCACGCAGAGACGGCGCCGTCCCCCTCCGTCACACCCTACCGTCATGGGCCTTGGCGGTAGGCTGTCTAACCTTACCGCCAGGGGCCCTGGCGGTAGGGTGCGGGGCAGTTATTTCGCCCGAGACCGCGCCCTTCCCTTCTCCCCACCCTCCCTCCCCAAGTCGGCAGTTTCTCCTTTCTTTCTCCCCCAAGTCGCCCCTCTCCTCTCTCATCTCCTCCACTCCCCCCTTGGATCTTCACCGATTCTTCACCGTTTTGGCGGATCGAGATGGCCCCGAGGAGAGAACCGTAAGCTCCTCCGATCCCTCCAATTAGTTTTTGCAAACTTGCTACCGATTCGACGCATTATTTGCTTGAAATCCCTCATGTTTTTGAACTTAGATTGATTTTTTTCACCTAAGATTGATTGTAGTTGTAGTTCTTAGTTCTTTAGTAAGTAGTGGTATTGGATATGTACTCTAATCAATAGTTCATATGTTAGTGTGAAGATGAACCCTAGTTCATAATTTTTTTTGTTAAAAAAATTATGATGTATTGTTGATAAAGGGATGAACCCTAGTTTGATGATGCATGTTGATATGATGATATGCTCTAGTGTGAAGATGAACCCTAGTTTGATGATGCATGTTGATATGATGATATGAAGATATCGTTTGGAAAATTTTGTTTAAAAATATGAAGCTATGATGTATGTTGGAGGTTTTTTTTATATGATGCATGTTGATATGATTTGATCCATCATGTGTAGTAGATGTTGTTGGAGCAATATGCTTAAAATTTGATCTTGATATGATTTGAGTTGATTGTTTGTTTATGTATGCTTATGCTTATGGTGCTTTTGTTTATGAAACTCTATTAAGGCGGCCACCTCTTGCGGACAACATCGCCCACAGTATCGCATGCTGGACTGGGCATTCGACAAGGTCATCGTGCCCGTTTCATAGAGAACGGAGAGGTAAGTGATATGAAAGAAATTTTGATCAAAGTTCTCGGATTGATGAAAATGATTTCCTAACTTTTTACGTTCACTTTTAACAGACGCTCCAGCCATCGCGCATGAGGGGTCACGGGGTTCATGGGCATATGGACTCTGACGATCGCTTCGCTACCGTTCTTCAAGAGAGCCCGTCTGTTGGGTTTCGTGCTGCAGTTCAAGCGTCAGCCGCCGACGCTTGTCCACGCGGCTCTCACAGCTCTGATTGACCGTTGGAGACCGGAGACCCATTCTTTCCATCTGCCATGCGGGGAGATGACGGTGACCCTAGAGGACTGGGGGATGATTACTTGCAATGCCGATCGAGGTCATGCACTCACCGGTCGAGTGGAAGGGCCAAGCTGGCGGAGAGGGTCACCACCCTCATCGGCGATCGCCCGGTGCCAAGAGTAACCGTACATCCAGTGTGCTGCTGCCACGGCTCTCGAGCACCGGAGGACATGCCCCCAAGGCGCAGATGAGGCGACTGTGGAGTTGTACACGAGGGCCTATCTATGGTATATTCTCTCGGAGGTCGTGTTTCCAGACAGCTCCGGGAACTCTGCCAACTGGGCGTATCTGTTCTTCCTAGCGGACTGGGATGCAGGGTACAGTTGGGGGACGGCATCTCTCACCTACCTATACCGTTCTGTAAGAGAGTGTCTAATTGCGTACCTACCTACGAAAGTGTGTCCATGAAATTTTCTTATATCTGATCCTCATTCGATGATTTGCAGCTTGACGACGCAACGCAGAGGACGGGAGACAAGTCCAATATGGGTGGATTTGTCTGGGCCTTCTCCATTTGGATGTGGGAGCGGCTGCCGGTGGGGCGTCCGGAGAAGTTGCCAAGACGCCCATGGGAAGACTATGGCGAAGAAGGCGACGAGACTCGAAACCCCACCGTAGCTTACGAGTGGGACGTTGTCAAACTCTACATGGGCCTAAACAAGACTTCATACAAGACCTACACCAGCGAAGTTATGCGCTTTGGCGACACGCAGAGTATATGAACTCGCCCAACACCTTTCTCTTTGATTCCGCTATTGACCGAGAGTGCGAACTTACCAAGGTATATGTAATAGGTAATCTGGTGGCCGTACGACAAGAACGAGAGGGACTTTGATCTGAGCGTGATGTGCGATGCGGCCGTGGTCTCTGGCGGTGCATCGTGCCCATGATCTGTGTGTACCGTCGAGTGGCATTTGCCACAACACGTGCCACGCAGTTTGGGATTATCGGCATACCCCACCGGCCAGCCCACCGACATCAAGCGGCCACGCGCTCCACCTGTGAGCTCTTTGTTCTCCGTAAGATTATCATGTTTCTTGTTGCTTATGATGATCTCATTGCGCCTATGATGATTCTTGTTGCTTATGCCTTGCAGCATGAGCGGCGTAAGAATCGATCGATCCTGATCGGGAGAGGAGCATAAGACTCATGTGACGGAGTGGAGCAGACGGAGGTGGCGTAAAGGCGTGGAGAGGAGAGTGACTAACTGGGATGATTACCTGGGCCGACACATGAGGTGGTACGATGATGGCCAGAAGCACCGTCTTCATCTCAGGCCTCGATGGACGGCGGAAGACATCATGGAGCTGGAGTGGGCTGACCCCGATGAACAGGCATACCAGACCGGCATCAGAGACATGCACAGTGGATTTAGGGAGTTTGCACCCCTCATCAACAGAGTGGTACGTTTGAACCGACGGTCGTATTTAAAATATTTTATTCATCAACGTGACTGACTTATGCCGTTGCAGTCCGGTGAGCTGAACAGATGCATCTTTGAAGCCTCAGATGCACTAGGTCATCTTCCCGGGAGCGTACAATCTGAGACCAGAGTCAGGGGGACGATGAAGGTACAATTTCAGTCACCTCGGAACAGATGCATATTGTTCACTTGCAGTCAGTCGATCTGAACTTATTATGACCTTGCTTCATTGTGAGTGCAGAAGTTAGTGCAGCGTTATGCAAGCTGGTAGGGCTGCTTGGGTGTCTTTGGAGCTGGGTCGATTGAAGCTCATCAGCCTGTAGCCACACAGGGTATCATCGGCTCATCGAGCCATGCTCCATCGTCGTCTAGGTTGGTTGGAGAGGAGGAGGAGGAGGAGGAGGAGGAGGAGGAGGAGGAGGAGGAGGCCATATATGAAGAAGGGGAGGAGGAGGATGAGAGCAACGGGGAGGAGGAGTACGATGAAGATTATGGACCTCCAGCAACTCAAACGTCTCAAGCATCTCAGCTGCCGAAGAAGAGGAATCCGAAGAAGAAGGATTTGCTGAGTCCGGACCCTTTCCAGAGACCGGTTCCTCGACAGCCCAAGAAGAAGACCGAAGAGAATCGTTCAAAGAGTAACGAGGACCGTACCTCCAAGAGGGGAAGGAGCAACTGATTATGCTCTTCGATAGTTGGCTCTTTTAGTTTCGTTGAACTTCGTTTGATTGAACTATTCGGGTGGTTATGAAGCTACGTGGACTATGTGTTTGCTATTTGTGAAACTATGTGGAACTCCGTTTACTAATTAGTTGAAGTTCGTTTGAAATGTTCTATGCACTTCAAATTTGTTAATGTGTATGTGATGCCCAAGTTTAATTGTTTGAGATATGTGATATTGTTGTCATATTTGTGAAAATTGCTATAATATTGTTGTCATATTGAATTTGAAGAGAAGCAAGCAAATGAACTTAAATTCATAAAACACAGGACCCTACCGCCAAGGCCCCTGGCGGTAGGGTCAGACAGCCTACCGCCAGGGCAACTCAATTCTTCGTTCTGTAATTGTTACACCGAAAAACAAGACCCTATCGCCAAGGCCCCCGGGCGGTAGGGTCAGCAGCTCTACCGCCAGGCAACTCAATTCTTGATGCAGAATCGTTACATCGAGACAGACCCTACCGCCAGTGCTCGGGCGGTAGGTTTGATAACCTACCGCTGGAGCCTCCGGGCGGTAAGTACTATCCACGTCGGCCAGCCAAACGGCCGCCGTCCCCCTCCGTTGCACCCCTACCGCCATGGGCTGTGGCGGTAGGCTATCTAACCCTACCGCCGTAGGCCCTGGCGGTAGCAAAAGGGTCAAATCTCGAAAAAATTTCAAGCAGGGGTCAGATCCTGAAATCCTTTCCAAAAAGGGTCAAAACACGAAATTCGGCCTCTCCCGGGAGCCCCAGCTATTTTGCACCGCGGGCCCGGCGGGCCGTGATGCGTGTTCTGGCCCCAGGCCTCCCCGTTCCCGATCCCCGGCTGGCCCGGGCCCACGTCGCGGCAGGATATATCGCCTTCTCCTGTTCCGCCCGGACCCCACGTCACAGGCAACGAACTGGCCGTACTAAAAAGAGGGCACCGAACTGGCCGAGCTGGACACGGAAATTTCGGCGTTGGTTCGTGCTGGTGTTCATGTCCGCAAGCGGCGGTGAAAACCGGGCCGAGTTAAAAAAACGGGAAGAAGAAAGGTCCGCGATGCGTGACTTTGGGGGCCGAATTTCGTGTTTTGACCTTTTGACAAAGATTCAGGATCTGACCCTGGTTTGAAATTTTTTCGAGATTTGACCCTTTTTCCTACCGTCAGAGGTTCTGGCGGTAGGAAACTTATCCACGTCATATCGCGCAGACGGCGCCGTCCCCCCTCCTTCGCACCCTACCGCCAGGGGCCCTGGCGGTAGGCTGTGTAACCCTACCGCCAGAGCCTCTGGCGGTAGGGTCCGGGCAGTTATTTCACCGAGACCCCGCCCTTCTCATCCCCCCGGTCGGCAGTTCCTCATTTTCTCACCCAAGTCGCCCCTCTCTCCTCTCTCATCTCCTCCACTCCCTCCTTGAATCTTCACCGATTCTTCACCGTTTTTGCGGATCGAGATGGCCTCGAAGAGAGAAACGTAAGCTCCTCCAATCCCTCCAATTAGTTTTTGCAAACTTGTTTCCGATTTGACGCATTATTTGCTTGAAATCCCTCATATTTTTGAACTTAGATTGGATTTTTTTTTCACCTAAGATTGATTGTAGTGGTAGTTCTTAGTTCTTTAGTAACTAGTGGTATTGGATATGAACTCTAATCAATAGTTCTTATGTTAGTGTGAAGATGAACCCTAGTTCATAATTTTTTTGTTAAAAAAATTATGATGTAATGTTGATATGAGGATGAACCCTAGTTTGATGATGCATGTTGATATGATGATATGATCTAGTGTGAAGATGAACCCTAGTTTGATGATGCATGCTGATATGATGATATGAAGATGTTGTTTGGAAAAAATTATTTAAAAATATGATGATATGATGTATGTCGGAGGATTTTTTTTTTTGACATGATGCATGTTGATATGATTTGATCCATCATGTGTAGTAGATGTTGTTGGAGAAATATGCTTAAGATTTTATTTTGATATGATGCATGTTGATATGATTTGAGTTCATTTTTTGTTTATGTATGTTTTATGCTTATGGTGCTTTTGTTTGTGAAATTTTATTAAGGCGGCCACCTCTTGCGGACAACATCGGCCAATGGTACTGCATGCTGGACTGGGCATTCGACAAGGGTCATCGTGTCCGTTTCATAGAGAACGGAGAGGTAAGTTATATGAATGAAATTTTGATCAAAGTTTTCGGATTGATGAAAATAATTTCCTAACTTTTGGCATTCACTTTTTGACAGATGCTCCAGCCACTGCGCATGAGGGGTCACGGGGTTCATGGGCATATGGACTACGACGATCGCTACGCGCCGTTCTTCAAGAAAGCCCGTCTGTTGGGTTTCATGTTTAAGTTCAAGCGTCAGCCGCCAACGCTTGTCCACGCAGCTCTGACAACGTTGATTGACCGGTGGCGATCGGAGACCCATTCTTTCCATCTGCCATGCGGGGAGATGACGGTGACCCTCGAGGACTGGGAGATGATTACTTCCATGCCGATCGAGGGTCATACTCTCACCGGTCGAGTGGAGAGGACCAACTGGCAGGAGAGGGTCACCACCCTCATCGGCGACTGCCCCGGTGCCAAGAGTAACCGTACATCCAGTGTGTCGTTGATCTGGCTCTCGGAGCACCGGAAGACATGCCCCGAAGGCGCAGACGAGGCGACTGTGGAGTGGTACGCGAGGGCCTACCTGTGGTATCTTCTCACGGAGGTCGTGTTTCCAGACAGCTCCGGGAACTCTGCCAACTGGTCGTATTTGTTCTTCGTAGCCGATTGGGATGCAAGGTACAGTTGGGGGACCGCATCTCTCGCCTACCTATACCGTTTCATAAGAGAGTGTCAAATTGCCTACCTACCTAGGAAAGTATGTCCATGACATTTTCTTATATCTGATCCTCATTTGATGTTTTGCAGCTTGGCGATGCAATGGAGAGGACGGGAGACAAGTCCAACATGGGTGGCTTTGTCTGGGCCTTCACCATTTGGATGTGGGAGCAGCTGCCGGTGGGGCGTCCGGAGAAGATGCCAAGACGTCCATGGGAAGACTATAGAGAAGACGGCGACGAGACTCGAAACCCCACCGTAGCTTACGAGTGGGACGTTGTCAAACTTTACACGGGCCTAAACAAGACTTCGTACAAGACCTACACCAACGAGTTGGACTCTTTGACGCATACGCAGGTATATGAACTCGCTCAATACCTTTCTCTTTGATTCCACTTTTGACCAAGAGTGGGAACTTACCAATGTATATGTAATAGGTAAACTGGTGGCCGTATCATGACCGAGAGTGGGCCTTCGATCTGAACGTGATGTGTGAGGCCGACAAAGGTCTCTGGCGCTGCATCATGCCCATGATCTGTGTGTACGCCGTCGAGTGGCACTTGCCACACCGCGTGGCCACGCAGTTTGGGATTTATCAGCATACCCCACCAGGCCAGCCATCGATACCGGCGGCCACGCGCTCCACCTGTGAGCGCTTTGTTCTCCGTGCCCATGATTTCATTACGCTTATCATGTTTCTTGTTGCTTATGATGATCTCATTGCGCTTATGATGTTCCTTATGGCCTATGTCTTGCAGGATGAGCCGGCAGAAGAATCAGTCGATCACAGACTAGGGAGAGGAGCATAAAACTCATGTGACAGAGTGGAACCGACGGAGGTACCGGAAAGACGTGGAGAGGAAAGTGACGGACTGGAATGCTTACCTGGACCGACACATGAGGTGGTACGATGATGGCTAGAAGCACCGTCTTCGTCTCAGACCTCGGTGGACGGCGGAAGACATCGCAGAGCTGGATAGGGATGACCCCGAGGAAGAGGCCTACCAGACCGGCATCAGAGACATGCACAGTGGATTTAGGGAGTTTGCACCCCTTATCAACAGAGTGGTAAGTTTGAACTGACGGTTGTATTTAAATTAGTTCATTCGTCATCGTGACTGACTTATGTCGTTGCAGTCTGGTGAGCTGAACAGATGCATCTTTGAAGCCTCAGATGCACTAGGTGCTCTCCCCGGGAGCGTACAATCCGAGAACAAAATGAGGGGACGATGAAGGTACAATTTCAGCCTCCTCAGAACAGATACATCTTGTTCACTTGCAATCATTCGATCTGATACTTATTATACCCTTGTTTAATTGTGAGTGCAGAAGTTCGTGAAGCGTTGTCGCAAGCTGGTAGGGCTGCTTGGGTGTGCTGGAGGTGGCTCAGTTGAAGCTTATCAGCCTGTAGCCACACAGGGTCTCATCGGCTCATCGAGCCATGCTCCCTCGTCGTCTAGGTTGGTTGGGGAGGAGGAGGAGGAGGAGGAGGAGGGGGCCACATATGAAGAAGGGGAGGAGGAGGATGAGAGCAACGGGGAGGAGGAGTACGGCGAAGATTATGGACCTCCACCAACTCAATCATCTCAACCACCTCAGCTGCCAAAGAAGAGGAATCCGAAGAAGAAGGATTTGCTGAGTCCGGACCCTTTCCAGAGACCGGTTCCTCGCCGGCCCAAGAAGAAGACCGAAGAGACTCGTTCCAAGAGGGGAAGGAGCAAGTGATTATGCTCTTCGATACTTGTCTCTTTTAGTTTGGTTGAACTTGTCTAGTGGTTGTGAAACTACGTGGAACTATGTGTTTGGTATTTGTGGATCTATGTGTTTGCTACTATGTGGAACTCCGTTGAAGTTCGTTTGAAATGTTATATGCACTTCAAGTTATCTAATGTTATGTGATGCCCAACTTTAATTGTTTAAAATCTGTGATATTGCTGTGATATTTGTGAAACTTGCGAAAACAAGCAACCAAATGGACTAGAAACAATAAAAGAGAGGACCCTACCGCCAGGCCTGCTCGCGGTAGGGTCAGGCAACCTACCGCCATCCCGCATGGCGATAGGTCACACCTACCGCCAGGGCCCTAGCAGGATTTTTCGTTACAGAAACTTTACACTGGAAAACACAGGACCCTACCGCCATTGGATCTGGCGGTAGGGTCACACAGCCTACCGCCAGCTCCGATGGCGGTAGGGTGAACCTATCGCCAGGTCCACTGCACATTTCGTTACAGAAGGGTTGTATGGCAAAACCCTGCCACACCCTACCGCCAGGGGCTCTGGCAGTAGGTTTAGACAGCCTACCGCCACGGCCCGTGGCGGTAGTTACTTATCCACGTCAGCGCAGTCAAACGGCCGCCGTCCTCCTTCGTCGCACTCTACCGCCATGGGCCGTGGCGGTAGGCTGTCTAACCCTACCGCCAGAGCCCCTGGCGGTAGCAAAAGGGTCAAATCCCGAATTTTTTTACA
Source organism: Aegilops longissima (assembly GCA_021605205.1). Lineage (NCBI taxonomy): Eukaryota > Viridiplantae > Streptophyta > Magnoliopsida > Poales > Poaceae > Aegilops > Aegilops longissima. Next base: position 57,027,777 of record CM038677.1, read on the forward strand.
ACCGGAGTCAGATCCTAAAATTCTTTATTAAAAGGGTCAAAACACGAAATTTACCCAACTTTGGGCGAGCGTGGAGCGGCTTTTGGAATCCCTGGGGCGGCGGGGCCCGCGGCCCCGCGCGCATGTGGGAGATGCGAGCGAGCACTGTGAACGGATTCCCAGCGCCACGCGACCACACCATTTCTGCATATACCATATACTAATCCCGGCCGATGAGATTAGATTAGTTTTTGCAAATAAGCTAAGCCGAATTTGGGCTTAGCCGCATGACAGCGCGTGATTTCTTGGCCACCAATCATTCCCCGGCCACCAATTGAGTTTCACTGGTGGCGGCAGCTGAATTAGTTAATTAGTTATATGTATGTATCGTCGTTGCACAAGGGTCCGGGAATTAAGCCAGCTAGGTAAGGTAATTACCCGAATGGGCATGCACCTGGCCTGGATCTAGTTACGTTTAGGAAACTCGGCGAGAATCTAAGCAGATGGTGCACATCAAGGCTGAGTAGACGTGGATACAGGCAATGCGCCGGGTGATGCAAACAAGGGTCGGGTCTTCCAGCCTGGAAACACTCCCGGCGGCTGTGTACGGGGAGATGCATAGCAAAATGCGCGAGATACACGTTCAATCACCGCTGGATTTACTGATCGTCGATCAGTGTATCAACAACAGCTTACTTAGCTAGGCCACGAAGGATTTGGTCTTTGATCATTGACAAATACCATATTCTCGGTCTTCACATCAACGGTTGGCCCCTGTTTGACTCAGTTGAGGCTTGATGGACAAATATTTGTGACAACGCCACGCCAAACTGCCAAGCTAAGGCGTCCCTTACCATGCTTGTTTCATGGACTGTCTGGAACAAGCAGAATGCAAGGGTCTTCAAGCACAAGAGCGCTCCTCCAACTATTTTGCTTGCCTTCATAGAGATCGAGGCCAACCTTTGAGTCATCGCCAGTGCCAAAAAATTAGGATCCATTATTTTGCGAGAGTGATCTTATACCGTGAGTGACTTTTAACAAACTCTATTTTCTCTTATTTAATGAATGAGGCAAAGTTTTTGCCTCCGTTTCAAAAAAAACAGAGGAGAGAAATGCATGCTGGACGGATCGATGACACAAGCAGAGAGCAGGCCCTTGTGAACGAGCTTTGTACACGATTAAGCCTTAATCGTTAAGGTATAGGTACTACTAGTAGTAGGAGTATAAAATAGACGAGGTAGAGCAACCGACGATGGGCATTGGTACGTACAGTACAGTACGCGTATATGCACGGTACGTTGGTACCCGTGGACGGACGGACGGCCGGGTATGACGGGGAGGAGATGGCGCATGCATGTGGGGTGGGTATGGGTGTGTCGCCGGCGCGCTGAACCCATGCCCATGTGCCCCGGGCCGGTGCACCCCACCGCCCGGCCCTCCCACGAACTCTCCTCCTGCCTGCCCGTGCATATGCGGATATGTACACAGCTCTCCATCGGGCCCTATGCACAGCGCCCGGCCCCTAGACGCCTAAATGTTCGCCGATCCCGATGCATCAATTTTCGCTCGGAGTGTCTGTCTGTATGTAGCCGGACGTTTGAGCCAGGTTTGGGCCGCCCGGCAGTAGATGCTTTGAGTTCCTCTGGTCGACAAGCTGATCTGACTCAGCGGGCTATTACACATGGCATATATTTTTGAAGAAAACGCAGGAGAGCTGCGTGATTCTATCAGAAGGAGCGGCTGACAGCCAAACTGTATATTACCCATGGCATATATCGATCTCCCCTTTTTGAGTGCTTCCTTCTGTTACTAGCCTTTTGGAGTAATAAGATTGTGTATGGACAGAGTTAATGGAGTTCTTTAATTACATACGGCTTTATTCTCATGCCCTCTCGCCAAGAATGAGAAGCGTCACCAGAAATCATTTTGGTTTCATGCCTGAAAGGTCGACCATCAAAGTTATTTTCTTAGTACGGCAATTTATGGAGAGATATAGGGAGAAAAAGAAGGACAAACATATGATGTTCATTTACTCGGAGAACGTTTACGATAAGATACCACGCAATGTTATGTGGCGGGCCTTAACACAAACTGCCAACAAGGTACATTACTCTCGTTAAGGACATGTATAGTAATGTTGTAACAACTGTTCGAACAAACAATGACGACGCTGATGACTTATAAAATAGGACTATATATACCAAGGGTCAGTTTTGAGTCTTACCTTTTTTGCTTTGGTGATGAATAAGGTTACAAGGGATATATATTTTTGCTTTAGTGATGAGTAAGGTCACAAGGGATATATGGTGTATGCACTTTACAGATGGTGTGGTGCTAGTCAATGATAGTCAGACGGGAGTTGTAGGTGTTGGTTAACTTTCATGATGGGGCTCAATTAACACAGTCCAACACCGGTGTAGTTGTAGGTGTTGATTGCCCCAACCACCATCTGGAACAAACCTCCCCAAAAGACTCCTTGTAGGGCAGCAACGTCATACCTTTTTTATCATAGTAGAGATACTTTGACTACACATAAAACTTATATGTAAAGTAGAAAGGATAGGAGGGAGTATATTGTACGTTCAAAAACGAAACGAACATTGAATATCCTTTATATATGATTTGCGGATGCTATGATCACCGGTTCAAAATTTTGAATCCGCCTTAGGTATCACGTGGCCCCACTCGTTCCCTCTCGATTTCATCTCGGGGTCCTGAGATCTATTGAAAAAGGACTAGGGTGGGTACATGAGAATGATACTCGGCGGAATGTTCAAATGAGGCATGCGGGAGGATGGACTCGACTGGAGGGCGACATGATCGATGGAGAAGAGGGTTGGAGAGGAATGAGAAATAAGCAAACGCCACATGATTACACTTGAACGGCTCAAATAAACAATAAGTTGTCTCGCTTGGTCTACATAGTGAAAGGCCTAATGCGCAACGCGGAGCACTGACGCTTGAATATGGCCGGGAAAACAGGGAAACCGACATGTGGGCACACCCTTCGGGACGACGTAGCGCAGACTGGTCCAATGGAGGGGCTGGCCCACGATCTCCTCGCCACCGACAACCGTCCATGTGGGTCGTTGGGGCCAACAACGGGGCGCAGCTCCAGCACTGCCTCTGGACACGGCGACCGCGGTGAGCGACACACTCATATCGTCGCTAGACACGGTCGGTTGCAGTGTGCCGAGGGTGGCATTAGTGCTGTGGCACGACCAACGGTATGTTTGGTTTGTGCCCAAGGTTGCCCCATCAAAGCATTGGGTAGCCAAAATTTTGGTTGAGGTATTGGTTGCCCATGATTTGGCCGACATTGGCAAGAAAAATGAAGTAGAGTTGGCTAGAGTTCATTGGCATGCCAAAGAAATGGCAACCATCCAAACAAAGACCAATCTTTGGGTCATGACCAAAATTTTGGTTGAGGTATTGGTTGCCCGTGATTTGGCCGATATTGGCAAGAAAAATGAACTAGAGTTGGCTAGAGTTCATTGGCATGCCAAAGAAATGGCAACCATCCAAACAAATACCAATCTTTGGGTCATGACCAAAATTTTGGTTGAGGTATTGGTTGCCCATGATTTGGCCGACATTGGCAAGAAAAATGAACTAGAGTTGGCTAGAGTTCATTGGCATGCCAAAAAAATGGCAACCATCCAAACAAAGACCAATCTTTGGGTATGACCAAAATTTGGTAAGGTGCACTTTGGCCACAATCCAAACACACCCCAACACCCGGCTCGTCGAGGATGCACGGGGCGCCGCGACGCGTCCGTGGAGTGGTGTAGCGCGGCCAACTGCATCCTCTGGACCTGAGACCATGCCGGGTCGTTTTGCTTTTCCAATGACATGCGGGGATCGCATTTGAGCAAAGGGCATCTCCAACGTTGCCTGGCACACCAAAGCCCTCGTCCCTCGCGCCATCGCGCGGTGCGTTTCCAGACGGCGCCAGCTGCCCGCATTCATGCGATCCGTTCATATGTCGTCGTTAAGAGGCTCGGTGCCCGAGGAACCAACTCCGGCGACTTAATGACGCACCCGGACGCTTGGCCTCACCGGAATGCGCTACTTAAAGCGGCAACGCCCAGCTAACCTCCACACCATAGCGCATCGTCCTCCTACCTGGCACCACATCCGCCATGACCGCAAGTGCGAACGCTCTGCGGGAGAGCTTGTCTTCGGGGATGAAGCTCGAGGTCGCCGCCCTCGCTCAAGTCACCTCTCGCGACGCAATAGCGGCGTAGCTGGACGCGGACGCGACCGCACAAGCGGTGGCCACGCTGGCGGCCGACGACGGGAGCACCGTCAGCCACGCGTCCTACTTGCCGCCGTCCAACATCCGGCACCGCCGAGGTAGGGGGCTCCTCCGAGGATGAGTAGGGCATGGGAGGCGGCAGGGCATGGTGTGCCAACTGGCTGGTCCGTATCCCGTGTTCTACTCTTCCTCGCCGGAGACTACACCTTCACTTCACGGGTCTTGAACCCCGCCCCCGTACATAGAGATCGCAGATGTAGGACGTCGGTCGCCGCCGTAGAATAGGTTTAGGGTCGGGTTTCTTTTATTTTTCTGTCCTATAAAAGTTGGAAATGTAATGAAAATCTGCCGTGTTTGCATTAATCTCGGCCGGTGTATATGAACTTTCACAATAATATACATATTGTGGGAGTACTAGCAAGATGCCCGTGCGTTGCACGGAAGATCAAGATCTTGTGGGAGAAAAGGTTGAACGAGGGAAAGCCTTATCTGCAAATGTGGAGAGGAGTGCGGTAAATTGTCATAGTTTCCTTCATATCCGTTAGATATAGATCGAACGGCCTATATTGCAGGATGACAGCACACCATCATCACCAACTCTGCTTTTATTGAACCAAGACAAATCTAAAAAACCAACTAAGCCAACCTCCCAGATATCGTATGGAAAAGACCCGCTCGCGCCGCTTTAGTCGGGATTACCGGATTACTAGTAGTAGTATCGATGGATCGCGCAAGCAATAAATTTTTTTGAGGGGCCAAGCACCTACTAGTTTAAAAGGAAAAAGGCGGTACACTCACAGCACTCTGTCGCGTCGCATTGCACCCCACACACGCTCGGTCCTGCACACGGCTCACGCAAATGGAACGCGCTCGCTTGCCTCTTCACCGACACGTGGGACTGCACTTGGAGAAACCGACCATGCGCCAAACTCCCCCCGCCCACCGCGCGAAAATCCTCCCCTCCCACACAAAAATTCCCCCCAAATCCGATTCAACCGCCCTTCGGCCAAATATTCCCCAAACCCCCCCCCCGTCCCCCTCCACTACATTCGCTCGCCAAAGCCGCCCTCCCCGCCGCGCCGATACATCAGCGCCGCGGTTCGTCGAGGGGACGCACGGCGATCCTCTCGCTCCCACAGTACGCTCTCGTAGACTGCCGTCCTCTAGCCGCACCGCCACCTCTGGCTACGTTCTTGTGGAGGCGCACGGCGGTCAGCGCCGCCACCGCTGGCGACGTTCGTGTGGAGACGCACGGCGATCAGCTTCTCCCACGGTACGCGCATTCTAAACTGAGGCCCGCTCATGTCGGTGTAGCGCTGAATGTTAGCCGATAGATGCTGTTAATCTCACTTTGTTTGTCAAGTAGTTTATCGTCAATATGCTCGCTTAAGAAGCTTCCTTGCCCTGTTCGCACTCAATCTGCTTAGCTGAGATGGCATGCCAAGGCCGATTAGTTGCTAAAATATCTTGCCATATATTTATTGTGACGTAGATTGCCATGGTCTAGTAGCCAATCTGTTAGGTGAAATAGCTCTACACCGTTTTATACTCGATCTTCGTTGCTGCGATGTCCTTCGATAGTTCGATGGTTGTGTGCTCGGCCTCATTGACTGCTGAAACAGCCTGCCATAATTTAGCACTCAAATCTGTTTGCTGAATTAGCTTTACATATATTTCGTTACTTAGATCTGCTCGTCCAAATATCTTGCCATAGCTTTAGACATCGACCTAGGTATTTTTTTTCTGGACTTCATAAAAAAGCATATATGTTTTTCCTGTAATATCTAGTAGAAGAACTAATTTGTATGTCTAATGATGGACATGACTTGATAACTTCTGCTCAAGATTCTCCGCTGCATATGTCGAGGGGTTGAAAACTTCATGAACTTTATCGAGCTGAGTACGGTGGTCCAAATCAGATGTGCTCTGCCTGTAGCAATTGTATGAATTCAGTTACAAGACCCCACCAATTGTGCAAAATCATCTACACTTGTATGGGATGTCGGTCACATATACTAGGTGGGTTCATCATGGTGAAGCTGTGAACGCCAATGTTATTGACTACGTGGAAGCAGCAGATCACCATCTTGATCTGCCGATGCTCGGTGGAAGAGGAGGAGGTGGTGGTGGTGGCGGAGCCATGAGTTTGACCAACATTGAAACAATGCTACGAAATGCTCGTGCATTCCGTGAACTTTCACCTGCAGAAGAAAAATGGTGGGCCCGCATGTTGGAACAATGCAACGTTGCTGTCACCCCAGGAAATAAGCTGTCAGTATTCTCAGCTATGGTCACCTTTCTTCAGGTGAAGACATCTGAGCGGATGACCAACAAATCATTCGATGCGATGGTGGCTGCTTTCTGCAAATCTTTCCCAGATGCATCTGAGCTACCACACACCTACAGTAAAATGAAGAATTTCCTTCGTGCAGTTGGAATTGGATATGATATGATCCATGTTTGTAAGAATAATTGTGTTCTGTTCCGGAAGGATTATGCCAACTTAAGTGAATACCGAAATGCAAATCATCAAGATGGAAAGATGGCGATGTTGTGAAGAGGATTCCTCATAATGTTCTCGAGACATTTTCCAATTACACCAAGATTGCAGAGGTTGTTTCATGATGTCAAACAAGAGAGGATGTACTTGAGGCATTCTAGGAACCAGGAGTACAGAGATCAGAATGTAATGAGCCATCCATCTCATGGTAGTGAGTGGAAAAGCTTCAATGATAAACACAAAGAGTTTGCTGCTGACCCGAGAAACATTAGACTTGGCTTAGCTTTAGATGTATTTAACCCATTTGGCCACCAGAGCGCCACATATAGCATGTGGCCAGTGCTTGTTATCCCTTACAACATGCCTCCAAATGTCTGCACCAAAGAATCAAACTACATGATGGCCTTGCTCATCCCAGGTCCAAAAAGTCCTGGAAAGGATTTTGATTTGTTCATGGAGCCTCTTGTGGAGGAACTTCAACAGCTATGGAAGGGTGTTCTCACTCGAGACCTATATAGCAGCCCACCAACTGATTTCTTTCTGCGTGCTGTTGTAATTGATGCATCCATGATTATCCGGCTTTTGGCACTATGTCAGGGCGAACGACACATGGTTACAATGCATGTGTTTGCTGTGACAGGAATCCGCTGTCATACGCAATACTTAGCAAGATCTGTTACATTGGACACCGCCGTTTCCTTCCCAAGGACAAGCCGCATCCTAGAAAATACCGAAGACATGTGTTCAATGCAAAGCATGAAAACCGTAATTCGCCAAAGAGGCTCACCGCCGATGAGTTGCAAGTGGAATTAGAGAAGGTCAGGCATATTACACCACAAAACCATCCTGGTAATGTAGCGGGAAAAGGAAGCGTGGCACGGTAGAAGAGAGATTATTGTTTACCCGTAGGTCCACTTTGTGGGGCTTGGAGTATTGGAAAGATTTGGATCTGCGGCATAATCTTGATGTGATGCACATCAAGAAAAATATATGTGACAACATTATCGGCACACTTCTTAACATTGAAGGCAAGACGAAAGATACCTTAAAATCAAGGATTGATTTGACACACCTGGGTATCAGAAAGGATTTGCAGGTGCAAGATGAAGGTAAACCACGGGATATGGCACCAGCTGTGTACATCTTGGACAAGGTAAAAAGAAAAGAATTCTGCGAGGTCCTGTCACGTGTGAGATTCCCACATGGATTTGCTTCCAACCCTGAAAGGAGAGTCAGTGCAGATGGAAACAAGGTACAAGGGTTGAAAACTCATGACTGCCACGTCCTACTTCAAAGGGTTTTACCTGTTATCCTTAGAGGATTGGGCCGCCCTGACTTATACAGAGCAATTGCAGAGTTGGGACAATTCTTCAGGGAACTCTGCAGTGGAAATATCAGGATAGATGCTTTGGAGCGTCTTAGAGACAAGATACCAACTATCCTATGCGACCTTGAGAAGATATATCCTCCAGCCTTCTTTGATGTGATGGTGCATTTGGCTGTTCATCTATACCTGATGAGGCACTACTTAGAGGTCCGGTACAGTATGGCTGGATGTACCCTATTGAAAGGCGGCTAGGCACTTTCAAGGGCTATGTTAGGAATAGAGCTAGACCCAAGGGTTCCATTGCAGAGGCCTACATTGCTACAGAAGCGTTGACATTCTGCTCAAAATACATTGAAACAGCTGATCAGCTTAGCAAAGCGGTGGGTGAAGACAATCCCGGGCTCAATGTTTTCGATTATTCTGTTCGAGTTACAAGGAAGAGTCGACAAGAGGACAAACCTAAAGATTTGGACAAAATGGTTTGGTATGTGTTGAATAACTGTCCTGAGATACTACATTATATCAAGTAAGGGCAGTACTGCAGCTTATACATCGTAATCTACTAAACTTGCAGCACATTCTTATATATTTAGATGTTTGACGCGATCACTATGTTGTGCAGCATCTACAAAGAGGAGTTACTGCCGCAAAATCCAAGAAACATTGACAAACTGGTTATGGCAGGATTTGCGGAATGGTTCAAGAACCATGTAAGCTTTTGAAGTGCAGTGTTAGTTTTTTTAATATATTGAGTACATAAGATGATCAGCTTGTCTATTTTCTAACCATAGGTTAAGAAGATGCGGGAGGATGGGCAGGCAGTTGATGATGCCCTTTACTCACTAGCAATGGGTCCTGATACTCGGGTAAGACATTATGAATCTTGCGTTGTTGGAGATGTGCGCTACAACACCCTTGCACGAGATGAAGGCAGGAAGACACAAAACAGTGCCATCATGAGCACGGATACGTATGACAAAGAGACAACTGAAATGTATGCTAACATAACAGACATTGTTCAGTCGCAGTATATCTCCAGTTTCAAGGATCATCGGTGTGTGGTTCTATTGTGTTGTCGTTGGTATAACCTGTTTTCCAGGATCGCAAAACCAAGAGCTGATGATTATTTCAAATCCATCAATGTCAAGGCGGCGTACCAGACCAACGAACCTTTTATTTTGGCAAATCAAGCAACACATATATTCTTCTTGGAAGACACATTTGCACGTAACGATGACTGGAGAGTATTGCAAAGGTTTGAGAAGAGGAATTCGTTTAATGAAGTTGCACAACAAGATGATGCTTACACTGATCCTGATGTACAAGATAACACAGATGTTCCTAATATCTTTGAGAACCATCACGTCAATGACGCCGGCGAAAAGATTGCCTGTCGTGCTGTGGACATACAATAGTTGATCAAGAAGAAGCCAACGTTCGAGGACGTTGAGGACGAAGAAGAAGATGACACCATGGGGAATTACGATTCAGACGGATACACATGGCGAAGATGTTGACGCTGCTGCTGTGGATGATGATTACATTGCTTTTGTTGTATTTGCCTGTCAGAAGACGTTTATTTATCTACTATGTGAAATTGTGTTTGCTATGACAACTGAAACCTGATGAACATGTTGTTTAGTATTTTGCTGTGAGAACATCACTTGTTATGTATGCTGATTTGTGTTTGGTGATTGTATGACAACTAAAACATGATGACATTGTTGTTTACTTGTACTCATATTTGGCTGTGAAACTTGAATTTGATGACATAGTTTGTTGTTGGACTGCAATTTCTTCGACGTCTTCGAATGAGAACAAAGCTGACCTGACAGGGCATCTGCTATTTATTTATTTATATGAGCAAAAGGAGATACCCCTGATTTCCGTTAATAGAAATCATTAGATGTTCACAACACTACGCCCAGCCTGCTACACAGGTTTCATTCATTACTAGTTTCAGCAAAGTGCTCATGTTGTAGCCACTGAATACATCACGAGTGCTACATACACTGCAAATAAAGAGACAATCATCCTACAGAGCACATCGATTTTGCCCATTATCTTCACAAGATCTTTCATCTCCTCATTGCTGTCAAAGCCGTTCAGCAGCTGTTGCTTGGCCATGATCAGAGGAACTGCATCTTTAACCTTCTGCTCTACATCTTCCTCTTCCGCTGCTCCTTCATTATTTGTCCAACACCCCAACCTGCTGGTATTGGGATTCCTCGCTAACCAATAATCAGCGTAGTTGCATTCCCCACATCAGCAACTTCCGGAAATACAAATCACACGAATCTTCCCTTTTACTCGCACGAATCAAATTGGAAGATCATCAACCAAACTATTAAAAAATCAGCAACCAAAGCAGCGAACAACACTTAAACATATTATTACCCCATGATTCGGGCATTTGTAGAAGACTCGCCAGGGTTGCGGATTGTGGTTGAGACGCGACGGATGACTCTGCGTGATTTGTAGCAAAGGGCACCACACCAACGGCAGCGGGTTGCGATGAGCAATCAGCTGCGGTGCGCGTCGGGCGGGGGTGTGATGTGACCCACAGCGATGGTACGGGTGGCGACTTGGCGATATCTCGTTGTTGCTGCTCAAGAGCAGTGGGTGAGCAGCCAGCGGACATGGTTGCTTTGCGCCGAGCTTCGATGCTAGGCGAGTAAGTAGAGAAGAGGAGAAGCGAACGTTGGATATGTCGGTTTCATTACTTGCGAGTAGCATAGCACCATATATAGTCATAGTCTAGGTTTGGATTCAACCAGCTCTCGAGCACGCCTTTCTTTTTCTAAAACTCGTAACGCCTCTTTATCGGTACACTAGCTTGTTCTCAGACGCCTTCCCAAGCCTTTGATTTTCTTTCCCTTTTTGCGAGGAAGGAAGGAGCACAAACCGAGAGTTCCTCGGACTCGAAACCAAGACCTCTCGGTTGAAAACCAAGGGTGCTAGTCACTTATGTGGCTTAACGTTCCTGTGAGGAGGACGGCGGGATTAACGCATTTTCCTCGTAGTTTTCTTCCTATATATAAAAAAGTATGCCACTTGGTGTCCGCTTAGTCAAAAAACGATTGTGCCAACCTTGATCGTTGGATTGACATTCAACGCCTGTCGTGTTTCTTCAGTCTCTTCTTCCGCAAGCCGCCAAAGCCAAACCAGCACCGACAGGACCGCCTGCTCCCGCCTCCCACGGCTGGCTGTGATCTTCCCCGGCTCCTGTTCGTTCCCATCCGAGGCCTCACCATCGTCCTCCGCCTTGGTTCGCTCGCCGCGGCGCTGCCCTCCGGTGTTGTCAACATGGTTAACAACCGAGAGGAATAAGGAGATGAATGTACATGGTGAGGATGACAGTAGGGACCCAGCAGCGCGCGCAATAATTTTGTTTTTTCGGGACGGAGAAGGGTATCAACTGGGTTGTGCGGGACCCGTGGCCTGTCTAGCCTAGGCTTTTATTTCATATGTTTAGCACATGACCAGCCCAGTTTGTTTTTCTCCTTTCTGAAAAATGGCTAGCCAGCTATTTTTTTTTTTTTTGCAGAATAACCAACATAGGCCTACTTGCTTTTCTACGCCCTGCTGGGCGGGAAATCTTTCAAGACGAGGAGGGATGCATTTTGCCTAGAAAATGGGCGATAAGTAATAAGAAATGGGCTATAAGTAATAATAAATGGGCTGTAAAATGAAAAAAATACAGCAAACAGGCAATTAGTTCCAAAATACTGTTTTCTTTCGGATTTTGATATTTTAAATTTCATTGTTTTTAAAGGGTAAAATTTCATTGAATTTAAATTAAGGTATATTTAGATTTAAAATTAATTTGAATCTGGCTAGAAATTTCGGGCTGTATGCTGTTTGGGACAGATTTGGAGGCTGACTTGTGGGTCTACTAGGTTGACGTGTACTTTGGCTTTGTCAACTTAGTCCACCAAACGATTCTAGCAGCGGTGACCGTTGGATGTTAATCCAACGGCCGTGCTACTTCTTCAATATCTGATTTTCTTGCTCCAGCCGCCCAAAATAGCTCCGGTGGGACTGCCTGCTCCCGCCTCCCGTGGCCGGCTGTGCTGCCGCACAGGCCGCACCGGCCCACCCTACTTCATTGCTGTCCAGACCATTCCTCTACTCACCCACACCTCCTGTTATTTTCCGGTGATGGCAGCCGGACCAGTAAACCCTCATACTCCCCACCGCGTGGGCAACCATTGCCGATTCTTCCCCGGCTCCGTGTCGTTCCCTTCCAAGGCCTCGCTGTCGTCCACCGCCATGGTGCTCTCGGCGCGGCCTGGTCAACGTGGTCAACAAACGACATCCATCGGCCGTGGACTGTATGCGCAAAATAATGATTCCTCCACCTGACAGCTGGGACCCACCGGAAGGGCCTCTGTATTTCGCGAAAAATAATTTCCCCCTGCTGACATGTCGGACCCACCAGCTATATCTTCGCACGCAAGGAAGTGCCTCCTTATTACGCACGAAAAAATGAATACCCACCCTGCTAGCTGGGACCCACCATAGTGGGAGGATGACTTGTGGGCCAACTAAGTTGACGGGGACGGAGGGCTTTGTCAACTTAGTCAATATGAACGATTCTAGCTCTAGTGACCGTATGATGTCCATCCAACGGCCGTAGTGCTTCTTCAACCTCTGGTCTTCTTGCTCCAGCCGCCCAAAGCAGCGCCGGTCGTGCCGCATGCTGCCGCAGAGGCCTCACCTCCCGTGGTCGGCTGTGCTGCCACGGAGGCCTCACCGCCCCCTACTATTCCCACCACCGGCCAGGCCCTGCGGCGACGGCAGCCTCACACCGCAGCCGAACCAGTGAACCCTCGTACTCCTCTCCGCGCGGGCTTCCATTGTCGCGTCTTCCCGGCTCCGCGTCGTCCCCTTCCTAGGCCTCGCCGTCGTCCACCACCGTGGTGCTCTCGGCGCGGCCTGGTCAACGTGGTCAAGGAACGACTTCCATCGGACATGGACTATATGTGGAGAGGCTGACAGCTGGGTCCACGACCGCAACAAGGAAGTGCCTCCTTATTACGCGGAAAACAATGATTCCTCCACCTGAAAGCTGGGACCCACCGGACGGGCCACAGTATTTCGTGAGAAAAACATTTCCCCCTAACTGCTGGGACCCACCAGCTTCATCTTCGCATGCAAGGAAGTGCGTCCGGGCAAAAAAATGATTCGCCCCACTGACTGCTGGGACCCACCAGCTACATCTTCGCAGGCAAGGAAGTGCACGATACGGGGGACCCACCTGGTCGAAGCGTACGTAGCGTTGTCATCCTGGTCGCGAATGTGTATGTACATACTGGTCGATGTAGAGGCGCGCACGTAGCATGTACACGTACGTACAGCGGCCAGGGTGCAAGAAAGAAAATACGACCATATATGTGTACATACGGGCGGGGTCTCGAACGTCTAATTGCGCATACGTACGTGGCTGGGTCGGAACGGAGAAACAGCTTCGTCGTCGTGTTCATGGGGAGCCAACCGGCTGGGTCGGAACGGAATGTGTGGTTGTGTTCATCGGGAGGGCTTGGACGGAACAGGCGATGGAAACGAGGCCTAGCGTACCGCACAACGGAGGAAACGGACCTCCTACGTTCGGAACGGGGTCCTGTTGATCGGGAGGGGTGTGGGTACCGCAAAACGGAGGAAACGGACCTGCTACGTTCGAAACGGGGGTCATGTTGATCGGGAGAGGTGTGACGTACCGCAAAACGGACGAAACGGACCTCCTACGGTCGAAAGGGGGGTCCTGTTGATTGGGAGGGGTGTGGCGTACCGCAAAATGGACGAAACGGACCTCTTACGGTCGAAACGGGGGTCCTGTTCATCGGGAGGGTGTGGCGATCGCAAAACGGACTCCACGGATACTGTTCATCTCCACCGCCGACCTCCTCCAGCCTCCACGGGCTCCTGCTCATCCATCCTCCACCGCCGCTACTCCACCGCTCTGCTCAACCACCCTCCACGGGCACCCTCCACCGCTCATGCTCATCCAGCCCTCCACACCATGGGATCCTGTTCAACCACCCTCCACGGGCACCCTCCACCGCTCTCTGCTCATCCAGCCCTCCACACCACGGGTCCTGTTCATCCGAGGCAAACGCCACCGCCATCGCTCATCCACCCCCGCAACGCCACTCGCTCATCCCTGAGGCAGCATCGATCGGCTTCATTAGCAGCAGAGCGGCGAATCGCCGATCTGGTTCGCTTAACAGCCATCGATCGATCGCCGGGTTCAATAACGCGTAGCTCGCAGCGGTGTCGCCGGGTTCGATTAGAGCCCAATGCCACGCTCGGGTTCAGTTAGAGCCAACACCTCGCACACATGCGCATACGTGTATGAGAGAAACGCGCATTGCTTGTCCCCCAACCTCCCACCGCAACCGACAACTCCCCGAAATTTTCCTCGCCCTCGCTTCTACCACGGTTTTTTCCGTCATGGAGGGCCCAAAGAATGTCATGCAGCTGCGTCTCCGGCCCGCCCAAGACGAAAAGCCCATTTTCTGTCATGATTTTTTGTCATAGAAGTAGGAGCCCACCACATCTATGATGATACCGGGTTTTGTCACAATTATCATCATAGAAGTGTCATATGTATGACAGAAAAAAAATCGTTCAGCCCAAAACGTCACGGATGTGTCTTTTTTTTGTAGTGTCATGTAGAGGAAAGGGGTTCAACTACCGCAGCATGTAACAGTTGAATCGTTGTTGTACTAATGGAGTAAAAGAGAGCAGGAGCGAGAGAGTGGGATTGTATCGGAATGAACAAGGGGGTTTTGCTTGCCGGACAATTCCGAAGATAGTATAGCTCTTCATCGGTGTCATCGATCTCATTGTCGGAACCACGTCTACTGAGAGGGGACAAATATCGACAAACAAGGAAGAACACAATCAATGCAATGCAACAATTATGATGCATGATAATGATATGCCAATATGCTGTTGATTGAGCTAATGCAACTAGCAACAAGTTAAATGAAGTTGGTTTGAACCCTAGTTTCAAATTCAAACTCCATATGTGAAGGTTTAAATGCCCTATATATGATTTGTCCTAAACAGCAGCCATAAGTTGTTCTAACATGCACGAAAAAGGTACAGATGGATAGATTGGATTTTTCTGATCATTTTTCAAATATAATTTATTTCATTCTGAGTTACCATTAATTTTCTATGAATTTTAGAAGTTTTAGCTATTTTCTGAAATTTCCTGAATTATTTTAAATCCAGAAAATGGTTAACTGCGCCAGCATGATGTCATCAAGTCAACAGGGGCGGCCCAGGTCAAACCTGGCCAGTGGGGCCCACTAGTCAGTGACCCAGTGCTGCCTAGGTCACAGACAGGTGGGGTCGGGTCAACGCCCACATCAGCATAGTCAAAGCTGACACTTGGGCCCACTGTAATTAGACTAATCTTAATCTTGCTTAGTTAGCTGGTTAGTTAGGCAGTGGGGCCCGGTTCTCTATGTCCCAGGGTGCTACTAACTACGTCATTAATCCTAACTAATCGTGCCACATCAGCGTCGCCGGATTAAGGGTCGGCGACCTTACAGTGCGGCGGCGGCTCACCGGCCGGCCGTTTCGTGCGACGGATGGCCGCGCGGATGGGTTCTCTCGAACGCCCACAGTGCGGCGCGTCCAGGGGTGGTCATGGGGATGCCGGGGTGAAGGAAATATGCCCTAGAGGCAATAATAAAGTTATTATTTATTTCCTTATATCATGATAAATGTTTATTATTCATGCATGCTAGAATTGTATTAACCGGAAACATGATACATGCGTGAATACATAGACAAACAGAGTGTCACTAGTATGCCTCTACTTGACTAGCTTGTTGATCAAAGATTGTTATGTTTCCTAGCCATAGACATGAGTTGTCATTTGATTAACGGGATCACATCATTAGGAGAATGATGTTATTGACTTGACCCATTCCGTTAGCTTAGCACTTGATCGTTTAGTATGTTGCTATTGCTTTCTTCATGACTTATACATGTTCCTATGACTATGAGA
Source organism: Aegilops longissima (assembly GCA_021605205.1). Taxonomy (NCBI): domain Eukaryota; kingdom Viridiplantae; phylum Streptophyta; class Magnoliopsida; order Poales; family Poaceae; genus Aegilops; species Aegilops longissima. The sequence continues at coordinate 57,043,867 of CM038677.1, forward strand.
TTATGCAACTCCCATTTACCGAAGGAACACTTTGTGTGCTACCAAACGTCACAACATAACTAGGTGATTATAAAGGTGCTCTACGGGTGTCTCCGAAGGTACTTGTTGGGTTGGCGTATTTCGAGATTAGGATTTGTCACTCCGATTGTCAGAGAGGTATCTCTGGGCCCACTCAGTAATGCACATCACTATAAGCCTTGCAAGCATTGTAACTAATGATTTAGTTATGGGATGATGTGTTACGGAACGAGTAAAGAGACTTGTCGGTAACGAGATTGAACAAGGTATTGAGATACCGACGATCGAATCTCGGGCAAGTAACATACCGATGACAAAGGTAACAACGTATGTTGTTATGCGGTTTGACCGATAAAGATCTTCGTAGAATATGTGGGAGCCAATATGAACATCCAGGTTCCGCTATTGGTTATTGACCGGAGACGTGTCTCGGTCATGTCTACATAGTTCTCGAACCCGTAGGGTCCGCACCACTACAAGAAATATATCAACTAGTGACCTTCTGTCAGTGTCCCTAGAAGAAATGGTCATAGATCTATGACCATTTCAGACCAATTGGTCAAAAGCTGTTCGGGGAGCTCCAAACCCTAAACTATAACTTCCATTTTGGTCAGAAAGGTCGTAATTTCCTTACTCGAAATGGTCATAAAGTAGATAGCCCAGGTCCACTGCCTTATTTCTAGCTGATCATGACCAATATAGATGGTCATAACCTTGTAAATTGTGGTGGGTTGCTATGACTAGGCGCCACCTCATCAGTTTTGCCTATGTGTCATGTCCATGTGGCAGTTTTTGCCCTAGGTTGTGAAGCAACCTATATTTCTGTCATTCCCAAAAAAATCTCATAAATTCTTTGAGTCATATCTTCGTCAAATATGTAAAAACCTATCCTTGCCTAGTTCAAAAATAATTCAAAAATATTCATTTTCCTATTCTGTTCAGAAAAACACTTTGTGAAGGAAGCACCACTTTGGCATGTCAAAATGGTATCCATTTTCTACAGTGCTTTCCTATGCCCAAATAACCATCCTCCACCAAATGCCAGCTCAATCCATTCATTATTTTGAGCCCAGCTTCAACATTCGTATTTATGTCCAGTGTGGTACTTTGCAAAGCAAGTACCACCTAGGCTCCTCCTTTTGAGCTGAAAATTTGTGAAGACGGTCTTCTTAGTAACTGATCATCCTCAGCCAAAACTCACGCCCATTAGCCATGTGCATTTCCCGTATCGCGAATCAAACACTTGGCTGCTTATTCATGTTTGAGCATCGATCGGTCTCCTCGTGAGAATCTTATGTTGTGATTTTCTTCCTAGCTAGCACCTACCTAGGGAGTGCCCAACCCACTAGACATGCCTAGGCCGCCCAGAACACATGGCAACGCCACAGATCCACGCTGGCGACCTCATGGCGGGCATGCGAAGTTCTGGCGCCTAGAGTTGGGGCCCTCGCCACCGTCCAAACCTCGACGATCGCCAAGAAACCATGTATTTATGATTAAATAGGTACTTATGTAACTACAAATGATTTTTGGAAAAAATAAATAGCAAACTATGAGGCAGCTGCAGTTCAAATTTGACCCGCTTCCTACTGAATCGGTAGGAATTTGTCTTTTTCACCAGAGGTGGATCGAAACTTTTGACACCAAACCATTTTGTCAATTGTGCATTAAATATGGCCTAGTATTTTAGAAAATTGATTTGGTCCAATTTTGCAACAAATATATGGTAGGTCCTTCACAAAAAAAACTCATTTCAGGCACTCGGAAAATGGAAAATGAATTTTCCGTGCAAACAAAATGAAAACTCCCTTAGGCAACATTGTTTGGAATTCCAAGATGCACCCTTGTGCAAAATATGAGATCATTTGAACAAACTGTGCCATGAATGTGGCCATAAGATTGATCATTTGGCTTGAAAGTCAGGAATCTTCACGCATGATAGCTCATTTTTTAGAACACTTTTTTAAAATAATTTCTATATTACAAGTTTATTATTTTTCCTAGAAACTTGGTCACAATGCGAAGGTTTTCCAATTTTTTAATTTTTTTTAATTTTTTATGCCCGTTTCAAAATGCGGTCAAAACGGCGGGCTTGACCGTTCCTAGCTAGTGGTTGAATCTTGGAAAAAAATTAATGTTTATCTGAATAAATAGATACTTATGTACCTAGAAATGATTTTTGGAAAAAATAAAGATCAAACTATGAGGCAGCTGCAGTTCAAATTTGACCCGCTTCCTACTGAGTCGGTGGGAATTTGTCTTTTTCACCAGAGGTGGATAAAAACTTTTTACACCCAACCATTTTGTCAATTGTGCATTAAATATGGACTAGTATTTCATAAAATTGATTTGGTCCAATTTTGCAAGAAATATATGGTAGGTCCTTCACAAAAAAACCTCATTTCGGGCACTCAAAAAATGGAAAATGAATTTTCGTCCAAAGAAAATGAAAACTCCCTTAGGCAACATTGTTTGGAATTCCAAGATACACCATTGTGCACAATATGAGATCATTTGAAAAAACTATGCCATGAATGTGGCCATAAGATTGATCATTTGACTTGAAAGCCATGAATCTTCACACTTGATAGCTCGTTTCTGATAACACTTTTTTAAAATAATTGCCGTATTACAAGTTTATAATTTTTTTTGGTACCTTGGCAACATATAATGAAACAATGCGAAAGGTTTTCCAATTTTTTGATTTTTTTTTGAATGTTTTATGCCCGTTTCAAAATGCGGTCAAAATGGCGGGAATAACCGTTCCTAGCTAGTGGTTGAATCTTGAAAAAAATTGGTGTACCTCCAACGCCGGGGGTGATGCACCGCAGCTCACGTCGAAGGAGACCCGTCCGGAAGTGCGGTACGCAAGCAATCCGACGGGTGCTTTTGTAGACCCGAAACCCCACACGCCTGGGAGGGACCCCGTCAGGGCGTGTGGCAGCTATGGGCTGCACTAGGTAGGCCTGACCGCCCCTAGGGCCTCGAGGTTCGCCGCCCTGCAATGAAGAAGAAGAACGAAGAACGAGGAGTAAGAAGAACAAGGGAGAAGGAAAAGTAAAGATAAAAGATGTAGATGGATTTGTTCGATTGTGTGTTGTTCAATCCGCCGTCACCTCTCGTCTATTTATGAGGCGGCTGGACTTCCTGTACAAGAAAAAGACTAAAAGTTCCGTCCAAAACATCAAAAACCCTAACCTAACTCGGACAGGAATCTTTGGTAATTTCCCGGACCAACTCGGTCTCACCGATTGGTTCATTTCGGTCCCACCGAGTGAACGTTGCCAACTCTCTGTATCCTTCTGTAATTTCTCGGATCAACTCAGTCTCACCGATTGGTTTGCTTCGTTCCTACCAAGTCAACATTGCCAACTCTCTGGTAAATTTTTGGACCAACTCGTTCTCACCGATCAAATGAACTCGGTCGGTCCGAAATGACTCTGCAGCTTCTGTTTCTGACCTTGTTTTGCCTCCACAGGTTGCATACGACCTCGGATTAAGACGAGTTTTATATCAAAATCCACCGTTTCCACGAGACGCACAACTTTTGTGTTGAAACGTTTTCCATATGAGGCCACGTTGATTGAGTTTTATGCCTTTCTTTAATCTGATGTCAACATGAGCATCTCTGAACTTGTCATAACTTTTGAGTCCGAGCTCCGTTTTAGACCATCTTCATATCCATCTTGATCTTCTTGAAGAGAGATATTCCAAGGTAACTTCCAATCATAAGTTTGAATTGGTCTTGATATAACCTATGCTAACTTTATGACTATGCCAATTTTGAGCGTCAATACATGCCCCCCTGTTTTTCGGCAAAGCTAGCGTGCCGAAAAATAACTTGTACTATGTTGGTTCTAAGGACGATGTCAACACTCCATCGGCCATTTTGCATCTTCTTAGGAAGATAAGTATATATCGGCTATTACTTGTTTCAATCCTTGATGCAAACTTGGGTGAAACCTTCTCAATTTCATTAACAATCCGGTGATAAATTTCCATAGATATGTGTTTCAAAGTCATCCTCTGAACCATATTGTTCACGCTTTTGCTGGGATTTTGCAGACAATCAAGAATGAATTCCCTCTAAGCCTTTCTTTCACCTGCATACAAATTTCATTAGTGGCCGAAGCAATGGGCTTTGGTTCGGCCTTACCTATGTCGGTGAGATCAAGCATCGGCTATTGATAGATGTGCAGTACACAATGATCAACATGGTAGCCGAATGCTTGTTGCGCCAACTCATTTGCTCTTCAATTTTCATGTCTAGATATATGAGAAATATTAAAGCAACCCAAGGTAAATTTTATATCTAGAGATACCTCAAGCTAAACTATAAGTGATTCTCAAAACATTGATAACTCTTGGATATTTGTTGTACTACTCATAACGAATCACCCAAAGTCTCAATATGTATAGCACCTATGGCAACCAAAAGCTCCAAACCGAATAAAATTTTATATTCGGCTTTGATTATTGTGAAAAAATATTTTAAGCGGCATGAGGCTTGTTTTGGTCTCCAATTGAACTAAGGACGATGTTAGGATACTACACCGGCCATACTTTGACATATTCTTAGGGCGATAGATAAATATCAGCCATTAACATGAGGTCCATGTAGAATTCACCCACCAAAAATGTAACTAACCAAATGTATAGTAATTTGGTAATACCCTCTCATGATATAGAAAATTATATTGCATCCATGGATCAAAATAAATCCATGGAGGGTAATTGATCATACCTAGGGATGAATTCCATGGCAAATGCATCAATGGCATGGTTGAAGAAAATGGACGATGTGCTAACCAGAGATTTTGATGTTGTGATGCATGCCTTCGGCTTAATTGTTTGTTGCTTCCATCCTTCTCTTTCTTCACTCTTATTGTACTTGTTGCAATAGAAGCATGCAAATCATTTTTCTTATGATTGGTCTTCTTGGGAACCCATGCCATGTTCTTCTGTCTCAGCTCTTGTGCGCTAAGATTTTGTAGTTTCTTCTTTTTCCAATACAATAAGCCGAGTGGGCATCTCGGCTGCGGTTTTGTCTTGACAAATGGCAATTCCTTTTTGGCCTTGTGCACACTCAACTTCTTTTCTTCAGATTTTACAATTTGACTCTGAAAAATTGATTGCTTTATCCCATTGCCTTTAGTATCCAATGTCAACACTTTAATTGGCTCTTTTTCATTTGAGATCAAATCTGAAGTTGCACTCTTACGACCATCTCTTTTAACACGGTACACTTGTTTGACCACCTTTTTCTTCTTCTTTGAGCTCCGGACCGATTCCTTATGATTGAAACGGTCTTTGACATATGATTGTTCAAATGTTGATCTTCTCGGAGATGCATAATATTGGTTAGATGGTCTAAAATAAGATGGAGAGTGTGCCCTTGTATCATACCAGTCCCATGATGGATATGGATCTACATGAGCATAGGGATGCATCCACGGCATTGGCACTGGTGGCCCAAAATAAGGATATGAATATGTTGCATTAAAATGCTCACTTTGCCAATACCGATCCTCATATTTGCGCCTTGGGGGTGATCTTGGTTTCTTTGCATGATTTGGCCGATAAGAATTCTTCTCTTCACTCTTCTTTTGATATTTATCCAATAGTTCAGCGAAGGTGATTTTTGATCTCTTACACTTGCGCTTATTTCGGCCATTGTTTTCTTTTGGTTTGCTTTCATCGATCATTGGATTTGCTTGCTGCCCCCCAGTCCTTGGCGTCTCCATTGTAGCTTCGATGGAATTCTCGCCCTCAAGATTATGTTCATTATGCTCTTCAACAACTTCTTTATTTGAAAGCTTAATCCCATCACCTGCAGTTTTTACCTTCTCGTTAAATGGATCGGCTTGAAGTAGCCAATGCAAAAACTTTCTGCCATCGGGACCAACTGGAATAGACTAGTCATCTCTTGGTATCTCAACATATTTCAATCATCGCTTATCAATGGCCGATTTAACTATTTGATGAAACATATTGCAATCCTCAAAATTATGTTTGAATGAATGATGCAACCTACAATACATTCGCCCTTGAATTGATGGCTTGATATGGTGATCAAGAATTCTTATGTAATTATTTTTCAGCAACAAATCAAATATTTTATCACACATGCTTAAACTGAAGGTAAACCTTTTATTTTCTAGCCGATCTTGTTGTGAGAACGGCTTTGGAGTTAAGCAAACGAATGGTTCAGATTTTGTATCACCCCATTCGGCTATGAATTTTATTTTGCATTCTCTTACCGATGTCATTGGCTAAGATATTATACTAGCATCGGTTTTCTGAAAAGAATCTAACCTTGGCTTTAAGTTTCTGAAACAAAAATAGTTAGAATATGCATGCCTCAATTGAGACCAAGAGTAAGCCAAGTATGAAACAAGCAAAGCTACCCATGTAGATACGAACTTTAAATACAGCAACAGGGAAAGCTTTGGCTGCAACAATAAGTCATTATCGGTCTTTATAAATGGCGCAATGGGTTGACCGATATATTCTATAACGATTTTATTGCTAACAAGTAAATTACCATTCTTCATTGGTCTTTCAACATTACTTAAGAGGATTTTTCTAATAGATTCATCAACAATAAAGTTTTGACCAAATATGAAAATAGGTGAATTACTTGCTAAACATACCTCTACAAATATGTTGGGAGAGCATGATGGTGGTGTTACTTGAACAATATCTTGATCCGCCTTTTGATGGCTCCCCAACGCCTCGTCATCATCTTTTTATTGATTTTGTGCATCATTATACTGAAGATTTTTGTCGGCCGTATTTTGTTTGTCCACTTGTTCTTGTTCTTGAAGCTCATCAATTTCCATGGCACGAAACTCATAGGGCAGGAAGTAGGTTCCATTAAATTCAGAAAAATCAAGTATGGTTGTCTTGCTATACTTTCCATGCCCTTTCTCAACAATGTTTGCCTCTTTGGATTTGATGGATTCGGAATATATACTACTTGATTCAGCTTTTTCAAACGAAGCACTTTTAGTTTCCGAATCATCATTCTTTTCACTGGTTATATCAATTGGCAAGGATTCTTTTCTTTGAGCTAATTCCCTATCAATTCTCTCTTGGCGAAGTACTGGCACCCTATCGCGCAAAGCTTTAACTCCCCTCTCAATTCTGGCCCGCTCTAGATCAGATTGCCCCCCAATGCTTTTAGGATCTTTCAGCAATGAAGTGTTAGTGTTGCCGAAATTTTGCAATTGTGTAGGGGGTGTGTTATATGCTGCGGTACTAGGTGGAGGTGTATGCACTGTTGTATAACCATATGCTCTCTCACCAATACTATCAATTGATGAAGTTTCATCTTCCTGCAAAACTCTAGCCTTTATTGCAGCATAATCAGGAAACAACCCCTTTTCATATTGTTCAAGGCAAAGAGCACTAATTCTCTTGCTCTGTGCCAAGCTCTTTTTTAATGCAGCCACAACCGCTTCTGGAAGGGATTGCTCCGCAATACTTTTAGATTCTTTCGGCAATGATTCGTGAGTGTTGCCGAAATTCTCGAATTGCGTAGAGTATGCATTATATGCTACAGTATTTGATGACGGCACATGTGTTCCTGTAAAATTTTCACTTATTCGGCTATGACCATGAAGATGCGGGGCCGAATTATGAACATCTACAGTTGCATACGGTGCTGAAAAATTACTAACATGAGGTGTAGCATATGATGGTTGAGGGTAATTGGCCAAATAACTAGTAGTAGCATGGCCAATTCCCCTATCCACCGGCACGTTTGGATTCACATATTGCAAATTAGTTGCCGATGAATAAAAGGGTAAAACACTTTCTTGCATGGCATTGAAAATTCTAACATGAGGTGTTTCGAATTTATTAACCGAACTCACCATGTTGTTCATCGGCATATGGATTTGTGGGGTTTCCGATGCATGGGAGTTGGGATATATATGTTGCATGTTGCTAAAATTATATGAAGTAGAATCATGGAGATTTTGTTGCATCGGCCCTTGCACATAATTAGATGCATGATTGATAAAGCTAGGGCTAGCCGATACATTATGCTCATAAGATGATCTAGCAACAACATATGCATTATTTACATCTACATATGTGAATTGGGTATTCATATTACCTTTGTAGATTGCAAACCCTAGATGACGATCTCTTCGTAGCAAGAACAGGCCGGAAACCGTTCAAAGCTTCGTCCCCAGCGGAGTCGCCAAAAAGTGTGTTCGCACACGAACACGTCACCGTGTACCTCCAACGCCGGGGGTGATGCACCGCAGCTCGCGTCGAAGGAGACCCGTCCGGAAGCGCGGTACACAAGCAATCCGACGGGTGCTTTTGTAGACCGAAACCCCACACACCCGGGAGGGACCCCGTCAGGGCGTGCGGCAGCTATGGGCTGCCCTAGGTCGCATGACCGCCCCTAGGGCCTCGAGGTTCGCCGCCCTGCAATGAAGAAGAACGAACGAAGAACGAGGAAGAAGAAGAACAAGGGAGAAGGAAAAGTAAAGGTAAAAGATGTAGATGGATTTGTTCGATTGTGTGTTGTTCAATCGGCCGTCACCTCTCATCTATTTATGAGGCGGCTGGACTTCCCGTACAAGAAAAGGACTAAAAATTCCGTCCAAAACATCAAAAACCCTAACCTAACTCGGACAGGAATCTTTGGTAATTTCCCAGACCAACTCGGTCTCACCGATTGGTTCATTTCGGTCCCACCGAGTGAACGTTGCCAACTCTCTGTATCCTTATGTAATTTCTCGGGTCAACTCGGTCTCACCGATTGGTTTGCTTTGGTCCTACCGAGTCAACATTGCCAACTCTCTGGTAAATTTTAGGACCAACTCGGTCTCACCGATCAAATCAACTCGGTCGGTCCGAAATGACTCTGCAGCTTCTGTTTCTGACCTTGTTTTGCCTCCACAGGTTTCATACGACCTCGGATTAAGACAATTTTTATATCGTAATCCACCGTTTCGACGAGACGCACAACTTTCATGTTGAAACGTTTTCCATCTGAGGCAATCTTGATTGAGTTTTATGCCTTTCTTTACTCTGGTGTCAACATGAGCATCTCTGAACTTGTCATAACTTTTGAGTCTGAACTCCGTTTTAGACCATCTTCATATCCATCTTGATCTTCTCTAAGAGAGACATTCCAAGGTAACTTCCAATCATAAGTTTGAATTGGTCTTGATATAACCTATGCCAATTTTATGACTGCGCCAATTTTGAGCGTCAACAGTTTCTCTGATTAAATAGATAATTATGTACCTAGAAATGATATTTGGAAAAAAAAATAAAGAGCAAACTATGAGGTAACTACAGTTCAAATTTGACCCGCTTCCAACTGAATCGACGGGAATTTGTATTTTTTACGAGAGGTGGATCAAAACTTTTTACACCCAACCATTTGGTCAATTGTGCATTAAATATGTCCTAGTATTTTATAAAATTGATTTGGTCCAATTTTGCAACAAATATATGGTAGGTCCTTCACAAAAAAACCTCATTTCAGGCACTCGAAAAATAGAAAATGAATTTTCCGTCCAAATAAAATGAAAACTCCCTTAAGCAACATAGTTTGGAATTCCAAGATGCACCACTGTGCACAATATGAGATCATTTGAAGAAACGCCTTGAATGTGGTCGTAAGATTGATCATTTGGCTTGAAAGCCATGAATCTTCACATCTGATAGCTTGTTTCTGAGAACACTTTTTAAAAAAATTGCCGTATTACAAGTTTATAATTTTTGCTGGTAACTTGGCCACATATAATGAAACAATACGAAGGTTTTCCAATTTTTTGATTTTTTTTATTTTTTATGCCAGTTTCAAAATGCGGTCAAAATGGCGGGAATAACCGTTCCTAACTAGTGGTTGAATCTTGAAAAAAATTGGTGTTTCTATGATTAAATAGATACTTATATAGCTAGAAATGATTTTTGGAAAAAATAAAGAGCAAACTACAAGGTAGCTATAGTTCAAATTTGACCCGCTTCCGGCTGAATCGGCGAGAATTTGTCTTTTTCATAAGAGGAGGATCAAAACTTTTTACACCCAACCATTTGGTCAATTGTGCATTAAATATGTCATAGTATTTTGGAAATTTGATTTGGTATAATTTTGCAACAAATATATGACAGGTCCTTCACAAAAAAATCATTTTGGGCACTCAGAAAATGATTTAAAATAGCTAGAAATATCAGAAATGCATACAAATTGGTCCTTATCTATAAAATGTGGTATAAGTTTAGTGAAAATTTGTGTGGTACCATTTTGCAAAATATTTTTGATAGCTGCTTCACAAAATCCCTCTATTTTTAATACTTGAAGACTATTTTAAATCACTGATTTTTCAAACCAATGAGAACTCTTTCCACGGATCAATGACATGGTGCCCATCCATCCATCCATCCATCTCTCCATCCCACATCCATCCATCCATCTATCTACAGAAAAGAGAAAAGAAAAAGATCCCCACCCGCAGCCCAAACCCTAGCTCAGATCCCCCATCGCACCACTCCTCCCTCGTCCCCATCTCCTCACCGCCGCCACCTCCTCCCCGTCCCCTGCACCACTCCTTGTCACCAACCTACGGAGCCTGATGCCGCCTGATTCCGGCACCGTCCGACGGTGTCCGATACCCTCCACTCCGCTCCATCGTCCCCATCGACCAGATCGACCGCGCCCTCCCACCCACACATCGCCGTCGCCACCCACCGTCCCGTCTGACCTCGCCGCCGCCACCCACCACCCAGTCTGACCTCATAGCCAGCCGCCCCTCCCGCTCTGTTTCCCCCACAGCCGCCGCCCCCTCCCTCTCCTGCCATCAGAAGAGAAGAGGGACCTCCGTTTGTACGAGGGGACGATTGCGTCTCGTCCTCGCGCGGATCGAGCCGGACACGCGTCGTCGTCAAGAGCCGTCGTGAAGGCCCGTCGTCGTCAAGAGCTAGAGATGCCATGGGAGTGCAGATCGAGGCGGGGTCCAGATCGAGGCGGGTTCCTTCTTCCTCCGTCTGCTTCTGCTCTCTCGCCCATCTTCTCCCCATCCCTTCCATTCCCTCCCGCTGCTGCTGGACTTGGGGGTGGGGAGAGAGCCATGCCAGTGTTGATGTCGGTTGGCTAATTTGGTTCTTTGCTCCCCAGGTGGCCTCCGCGCATCTCCTTCGCCCGCTCGAGCCGTAGAAGCATGGGCGCGAACGGCCCCGCTAGCAGCATCGCCGCCTCATCATCCTCTTTGTCGGCCACTGCGGGCTGCGGCGGCGGCGCGGCCCAGAAGCCGTGGCTATTCGTCGGGCTCGGGAACCCCGGCAGGATGTACAAGGGGACCCGCCACAACGTAAGATTCCGGCGCTCTAGCTTTCTGGATCACACTTTGCTTGTCTTGTAAGGAGCTGTGCGTTTTCAGCTGGTAGCCCTGTCGACTGTCCAAGTTAATCATGATGAAATTCATAAATCCTACTAGTAATTGCTAGAAATTACTGCAATTTTCTGAAGCCGAACTATGTCTACAAACACTGATGTTGCGTGGCTGGAAATTCTAAGTAGGCTTGATGCTAAGCTCTTCGCCAGGGTAAAGGTGTTATCTTTTTGGTTGCTTGATACTACAGACTCTTGGCTTTCAGTTAACTGCATACTGTCCCGATTAGTGTGATTAGTTGAACTATACTCTGGATTACAGTATGTCACTATTATATCTTGTTGGTAATCATTATGTTGTTGCATACAGGCTGACGAGATGGGGTTCAGACGCCCCAGCAAGATCCAGGCCGTCACGCTTCCCATGATCCTCACGCCACCCTACAAGAACCTCGTAGCCCAGGCGCACAACGTCTCCAGCAAGACCACCTAGTTCGTCCTCGGCATGCTCAGCCGCGTCGACCCTAGCCACAGGACTCCCCAGGCCATCTGCATCTGCCCTACCAGGGAGCTTGCGCAGCAGGTCCCTCTCCCATCTCATCTAGTTACTGAATACTCCTCTGACTGCTATTTTTCACATGTAATCTGATTATTAATGTACCCAAATGTTAATTGGACCTCCTGTCTAGTATAGGACAAGTCAGTGAATGCTAGTATGTGTTTTACTAAATTCATCAGATAGTTAACTCACTGTGAGATGTCCACTCTTGTTTTGTTAATTCATCAGATAGCAGGAAATTCCACCCTGCTTTGTCGAACTGTTTCTGACCATGTTTGCCCGCATTGTGTGTTCTGTGCAGGTGTTGATGCAGGCAGATCTGTTCCTGACCAAGCTGACCAGCATGTGCGAGAGGAGCACGGAGAAGGGCTCTATGTGGGTCACCATGAAGCAATGTGAGAGACCCCCTACCCTTACAGTTGGTTCGTGTGGTGTGGGTTGTAGATTTGATGGGTTCAGCAACTCTGATGTGACGAGTTGTTCGATGTGCGCAGTGTCGATGAAGTGTCAGGCTAGGTTGAAGAAGATGGCGAGTAAGGGGGAGTATGTTGAGTACCGGTGCCTGGTCTGCGCCACCGATGGCAAGAGGAACATCTCCACCTCGGTATTATTCACTTTCGGTCTGCTGCTGGTTCGGCATTATGTCTGCTGGACGTGTTTTGCCTTGATTCTATGCCTGATGGTAATCAGGTTGCCGATATTTAGCCCCCTTGTGTGCTATGATTGTGAATTATAGATCAGACATTTGCATATTTCCTTCGTGTATCTGCTGTATGAACTGAAACAACTCCAGTTTGCACACATGCTAAATAAAAATTTTGTTGGTTGTTACTTCCAATCGAGGAATGTTTGTTGGTGTTGAGAAATCGATAGGTAGGTCGGTAAATATAATGGAAGAACTTATATTAGATTTTCGTTGGTTTTAGAATGTCTGTTGCATGGTCTTTTCTGATAATGGAAGAACTTATATTAATCTGCTGGTTGTTGGTTTCTATGTACTCCCTCCTTAATTCAAAGCTGAGACACTTATTTTTTATCGGAGGGAGTGCATGCTTGTAACAGCCTTGAACTAGTCATTTCAAAATTCAGATAGAAACTACCTTTTGGGGAGCCTTCTATTCAGTCATAGCCTTGACATGGTCGACCCTTGACCCTCCGTGTTTTTCAGGTACAAAATTGGCCATAGTTCTGTACATGACGTGTTTGGTGCATCTCTTTTCAGGTACGAGATGGCTCTGACCAGAATTGGTCTTGCTGGCATCGCCGTCATGGGGCAGAACCTTGCCCTCAACCTTCTCCCGCTCCCTTTTTGCTCAGGCGGTGGTGCACATCCCGCGCCAGTTCAAGGTGTCGGACTGGTTCCTGAACAGGAAGAAGGACTACATGGACGTGAGGTTCTCCCAGGTCGTCTCCAACTCCGTCGACATGAAGCTCAGAGATGACCTTGAGAGGCTCAAGAAGATCAGGTATAACCTCGTTGTTCCCTGTTCTTTTTCCCCCTTACTATTGGTTGATATATGACTATGTGTTAGATTCAACTACTGAAGATGCTTGCACTTCATATCAGGACTAGCAGTTTGTGTCTTGCCTGGTAGTATACAGTTTAGTTTGCTATTATTAGCTAGGGTTGTTGATAGACTTAATTTTCTGCTGGAAGTCAAATCTCGTAAACACTAGAATGCCTGAAATGTCAGGGTAGCAAGTACTAGCCCTGTGCTTCATTCTATGTACCGTTCTGGTGTCTGCGCATATATGGGCTAGCTTTTTGTGTAGAATAGTGAGTTGATGCTTCTTTCTACAGAAATACATCATGTTAGCTCTATGGATGTTTATTTACCTGCAACTTCTGCCAGCTCTAACTTGATTATATAACAGTTCAATTTAGTCAAATCTTTGGGGTGTTGATACACTACTGTGCAAGTTCTATGGTATGTGAGTTCCTTCTATTGCTGCAAGCATTGACATGTCATGTGCAGGGAGCTCCGCATCCGAGTCTCGTCCATCCTCGGCAGCAAGGAGTTGGGCCAAGGGAGTAAGCAGCGCTACTGGTTACTTGGGGCCAGATCGAGTAAGATGGCGCACCATGGTGTGTGGCGACCTATTTTGCTTCCAAGAGCAGTACTGTTTATTTGAAATGAGATGTACTCGTCTACTGCCTAGTAAACAGTACTGCCTAGTACTGTTTATTTTGCTTCCAAGAGCAGTACTGTTTATTTTGTTTCCATGGCGTGTGGCGGCCTATTTTGAATGATTGTCATGTACTGTGATGTAGTGAGCTGTAGGAGTGAAATGAAATTTTATCTGCTGTTGTATGTGTTATTTTCCTGTAATGTGTTGTGTACATTTTACTTGAACATTAAATTCTCTAGAAAATGTTCTTACTGGACCTGATAGTGGCCACGACCCAAATATGATTGTACTATTAAGATGCCATGGCCCAAAATAACCTGGGCTGAAAAGCTATTCATAAGTACTATAAGCAGGCCTTGACTCAAATAGAAAATAGAAACAAAAAGGAAACGAACTATGTGGAAAGGTAAGGGCCCATGATAGAAAAGGCCCAAAAATATCAAGGAAAAAAATCATAAATTGGCTGAATTGTTGGGCCTGGCCCATGTAAAACACCCATCGGACCGGGCTGATTCTTGTGAGTGACCTTTTCAATTGGTCGCAATTTAGCCACGTCGGATCCGACGTGGCCTGGGCAGACAGCCAGTGACCAAAACAAAAGGTCATGGGTTCAACGACCTTCTGTTTTGGACGTAAACGTCTACGACCTTCTCACGGAGGTCATTAATTTGAGTTTATGACCGCCAGCTTTTGACCATCTGTTTTTGGTCAAAAAAAGGTCGCAAATGAAAATCAATGACCTTTCAGGGACCAATAGTGAGGGTCACAAGTTGACATATTTCTTGTAGTGCACGCTTAAAGTTCGGTGACGATTTGTATTATGAGTTTATGTGTTTTGATGTACCGAAGGTAGTTCGGAGTCCCGGATGAGATCGGGGACATGACGAGGAGTCTCGAAATGGTCGAGACGTAAAGATCGATATATTGGACAACTATATTCGGACATCGGAAAGGTTCCGAGTGATTCGGGTATTTTCGGAGTACCGGGGAGTTACGGGAATTCACCAGGAGAAGTATTGGGCCTTATTGGGCCATACGGGAATATATGAGAGAAGACAAAAGGAAGGAAGCGCGCGCCCCCCCTCTGGTCCCAATTGAACAAGGGGTGCAGCCCCCTTTTCCTTCTCCCTCTCCCCATCTTTCCTTCTCTCCTACTCCGAAAAGGAAAGGGGAATCCTACTAGGACTTGGGAGTCCTAGTAGGACTCCCCACACTTGGTGCGCCCCTCTAGGGCCGGCCTCTCCCTCCCTCCTTTATATACGGGGGCAGGGGGTACCTCTAGACACAACAATTGATCTCTTGATCTCTTAGCCGTGTGCGGTGCCCCCCTCCACCATAATCCACCTCGATCATATCGTAGCGGTGCTTAGGCGAAGCCCTGCGTCGGTAGCATCATCATCACCATCATCACGCCGTCGTGCTGACGGAACTCTCCCTCGAAGCTCTGCTGGATCGGAGTTTGTGGGACGTCATCGAGCTGAACGTGTGCTGAACTCGCAGGTGCCGTACGTTCGGTACTTGGATCGGTCGGATCATGAAGACGTACGACTACCTCAACCGTGTTGTGCTCACGCTTCCGCTTTTGGTCTACGAGGGTACGTGGACACACTCTCCCCTCTCATTGCTATGCATCACCATGATCTTGCGTGTGCGTAGGAATTTTTTTGGAAATTACTACGTTCCCCAACAGTGGCATCCGAGCCTGGTTTTATGCGTTGATGTTATTTGCACGAGTAGAACACAAGTGAGTTGTGGGCGATACAAGTCATACTGCTTACCAGCATGTCATACTTTGGTTCGGCGGTATTGTTGGATGAAGCGGCCCGGACCGACATTGCGCGTACGCTTACGCGAGACTGGTTCTACCGACGTGCTTTGCACACAGGTGGCTGGCGGGTGTCAGTTTCTCCAACTTTAGTTGAACCGAGTGTGGCTACGCCTGGTCCTTGAGAAGGTTAAAACAACACTAACTTGATGAACTATCATTGTGGTTTTGATGCGTAGGTAAGAACGGTTCTTGCTCAGCCCGTAGCAGCCACGTAAAACTTGCAACAACAAAGTAGAGGACGTCTAACTTGTTTTTGCAGGGCATGTTGTGATGTGATATGGTCAAGGCATGATGCTATATTTTATTGTATTAGATGATCATGTTTTGTAACCGATTTGTCGGCAACTGGCAGGAGCCATATGGTTGCCGCTTTATTGTATGCAATGCAATCGCCCTGTAATTGCTTTATTTTATCGCTAAGCGGTAGCGATAGTCGTAGAAGCAATAGTTGGCGAGACGACAATGATGCTATGATGGAGATCAAGGTGTCGCGCCGGTGACGATGGTGATCATGACGGTGCTTCGGAGATGGAGATCACAAGCACAAGATGATGATGGCCATATCATATCACTTATATTGATTACATGTGATGTTTATCCTTTATGCATCTTATTTTGCTTGATTGACGGTAGCATTATAAGATGATCTCTCACTAAATTTCAAGGTAAAAGTGTTCTCCCTGAGTATGCACCGTTGCCAAAGTTTGTCGTGCCGAGACACCACGTGATGATCGGGTGTGATAAGCTCTACGTTCATCTACAACGGGTGCAAGACAGTTTTGCACACGTGGAATACTCGGGTTAAACTTGACGAGCCTAGCATATGCAGATATGGCCTCGGAACACTGGAGACTGATAAGTCGAGCGTGAATCATATAGTAGATATGATCAATATAGTGATGTTCACCATTGAAAACTACTCCATGTCACGTGATGATCGAACATGGTTTAGTTGATATGGATCACATGATCACTTAGATGATTAGAGGGATGTCTATCTGAGTGGGAGTTCTTAAGTAATATGATTAAATTGAACTTTAATTTATCATGAACTTAGTCCTGATAGTATTAGCATATCTATGTTGTAGATCAATAGCTCGCATTGTTGCTCCCCGTTTATTTTTATATGTTCCTAGAGAAAACTAAGTTGAAAGATGTTAGTAGCAATGATGCGGATTGGATCCGTGATCTGAGGTTTATCCTCATTGCTGCACAGAAGAATTATGTCCTTGATGCACCGCTAGGTGACAGACCTATTGCAGGAGCAGATGCAGACGCTATGAACGTTTGGCTGGCTCAATATGATGACTACTTGATAGTTTAGTGCACCATGCTTAACGTCTTAGAATCGGGACTTCAAAAGGCGTTTTGAACATGGACCATATGAGATGTTCCAAGAGTTGAAGTTAATATTTCAAGCAAATACCCGAGTTGAGAGATATGAAGTCTCCAACAAGTTCTATAGCTAAAAGATGGAGGAGAATAGCTCAAGCAGTGAGCATGCGCTCAGATTGTCTGGGTACTACAATCGCTTCAATCAAGTGGGAGTTAATCTTCCAGATAAAATAGTGATTGACAGAATTCTCTCGTCCCCATCACCAAGTTAGTGGAACTTCGTGATGAACTATAGTATGCAAGGGGTGACGAAAACAATTCCCGAGCTTTTCATGATGATGAAATTGATGAAGGTAGAAATCAAGAAAGAGCATCAAGTGTTGATGATTAACTAGACCACTAGTTTCAAGAAAAGGGCAAAGGGAAATAAATGGAACTTCATGTAGAATGGCAAGCAAGTTGTCACTTCCGTGAAGAAGCACAAAGCTAGACTAAAGCCTGAAACTGAGTGCTTCTACTGCAAAGGAAATGGTCACTGGAAGCGGAAATGCCCTGAATATATGGTGGATAAGAAGGATGGCAAAGTGAACAAGGGTATATTTGATATACAGGTTATTGATGTGTACCTTATAAGTGTTTATAGTAGCCCCTGGGTATTTGATACTTGTCCGGTTGCTAAAAATTAGTAACTCGAAACAAGAGTTACAGAATAAACAGAGACTAGTTGAGGGTGAAGCACTACTAGGAAAAGGCCTACTAATGGCGCACCTAATTTGGCCATTAATGGCGCATTAGTGGTGCGCCATTAGTGCCACGCCATTAGTATATTTTACTAATGGCGCACCACTGGTGCGCCATTAGTATCTGGTATACTAATGGCGCACCACCGATGCGCCATTAGTATATACAACATCGCCATTAGTATGCCTCCTGTGGGGCCATGTATACCAGGTGCTTTGGCATACTAATGGCGCACAACAGCAAAGATGCGCCATTAGTAACCGGCGTACTAATGGCACCTGTTTAATGATGCGCCATTAGTATCCTTTGGCATACTAATGGCGCCTTTGATGTGATGCGCCATTAGTATGAATATTAGGTTTTTTAATTTTTTTTATTTTTTGTTTTTGCGCAGGTTACAAAATGTATAATTGGACAAAATATAGACAACACACATCAACAACAGATTCATCGAATACAATAGAAGATTAGTCTCTGAATACAATTCATCATATTAGTCTCTGAATACAATTCATCATATTAGTCTCCGAATTGAAAAGACCGAACAAAGATAGAACATTATATTACAAGTCTCGAGACCGCGAGTAGCGAGTTTGTCTTCACATTACAAGTCGATATCGATCATCTAAACTACCATCACATAGAAGAGAGCTGCGGTCATCACGATGAGCATCATCACGATGAAACTCGCCTTCATCCGGTTCCTCCAACGCCCCTCCTCTCCCGCTAGATAGCGGGCGATCTAGATTCGCCTCGCCCTAGTGGTGTACCCTTTGTAACTATTACCGCTGAATCGGTGAACCTGTCTCCAACACTCCTCCCGACCGTCAGAGACTCCGGAACCTTACCCTTGTACACGACATACCACGGCATCGCTATGCACTAGCCAAACGTAAACGTTAGTACCAATTCACGACAATACATAAGCAATATATAAGTATGCAACAAAACGATCGGAAGAGAAAAGCAAGACATTAATAGCATCGATTACATCTAAGTTGAACGACTCTCAAACCAAAGAGACATACTACAAGTTCATTAAAGTTTAATTACAACATGAGCCAATCGATGTTTCGAACTAGACACAGATCACTGCTTTCGACTCGACTCAAGGGACCGGAGCGTGGATGAAGCCGCCGTCATCGTGGGAGTCATGAAAGAACAGGCGTTGTCAGCCTGCATTTGTAGCATTGTGTCGATGTCACCGTTGGACGGTTGATTTCGAGGTAGAACTGCCCGAGATACGGGACATCATGATGGATGATTTCCGCAAACTCCGATCGATGCGAAGAATTCTTGTCGATGTCCGCGTCCTGGATTGCCGACACGCCGCGCCCAATCTTTGAGTTTACTCGGTAGCGAAGTTGATGATGGTCCCGCACGATCGCCTCGCATGTGATGGATGGCGAGTAGGCACCCTTCGACCGCCAAGCGGCTGCTTGACGCAGCGTAACGTCAGACAGGGAGAACACGTGCTTGCCGTGCTTTCACGAATAGGCCTGGTGAAGGTGCCTCCAGATTTGGCGAGGCGGGAGAACATCATCAAGAACCTTCTTGACATTTGTGTAGTCTATGTTTGACCGACGGTCCGGTCGAAATACGTGGCCATGGAATATTTGGGGCTTAGGAGGATGAGCGTGCAATGTGTCACCGCAGAAAACACGGAATGTTAAAAGAAAACGATCGAAATCTAAGAATTCATATGTTACGGGCGGTTGAGGGAGGACTTACTCAGAAAGTAAGGCACGAGGAAGTTATCCTTATCTTGGTTTGCCGAATGACGCCTTGAGGTAAGAACTCGCGACTTGCGGTCCCCAGCGCTGCCCAAGATCTTGGCACGCATGTAGAAGGGGTCGACTATCACGATGTCCGGTTCTTGTCGCGAATGATCCGCATCTCCATACTCAGCGAAAATAGCCGAACGAAGGTGTAGTGCAGCGGATGAAGGTTCATCATAGCGTGGATGTCATCAAACCGCAGGACGATCGTGACGCCCGATGGAGTTATCCACAAAGCCCTTGCCCTCCGCACCTTGGCCGCGAAAACCGGTATGCCACATCCTTCTCTACGAGACGCCGCTTCTCCAAAGAAAGAACACCGTCATGCAGACTCCGATAGCACCGGTTGCAGCATTGAGCATATTTGTCGGTAGCATCACCCTACCCGCCACATGCACACTCCTCGAGATATCCTCAGGTGAAGGTGGCCCGTCCTGAGCACGGTCGTACTCGGTGCCGGCTGGCTCGCACCCTTGTTAGTCTTTCTTTTGCGTGCCTTCTTCTTCTCCTGTAATGGGACCGAGTTCTGCTCACAGACCGCCTTCTTGAGTGTGTTTGGGCTGATAATATTTCACACCTCGCCTATCTGAGGCTCGGTGAAGTCGGCAGCTGGAGGCGTCTCCTGAGAGCTGAACGGCAGACGACGCCTGTTGCAACTTGGCTTCTCCGCGGTACCAGCTAGATCGCGCACGTCTTTTGTTGGGTTGGGTTCTTGAGAAGGAGGCCCCATGAAGTCGCCATCGTACCCATGTTCGGCAAAGTATTGATCGACGTTGCCAAATGTATCGTCATCGCCGTCGTTCGATCCTGTGCCATATGCATGTTTGGATCCATGGCATAGGGATGTCCGCACCGCTATGGCGGTCTTGCCATGGGGCCGACTTGGCGCCGCACGAATGGCGGTGTTGTCTTTGGGTGGTGTCCCCGCCCTAAACGAATCTGGCTCTTCGCCAAAGCAGGGCCAGCTCAGCAGCGCCGAGGGTCATCACATCATCATCGTCGGCCCCGACGGGTCGAATCGGAGGTAACAACTCGTCGCAGCCTGGCAGCACCAACCAGTTCAACCCTAAACAAGTTGGGTGGCATCCGGTACCGTGGAACAAGGGTTGCCCGTTGAACGATTTTGCCCTTGGCGACATTGACCAACTCGTTGTTCACGGTGCGGAGAGTGTCGCGAAGCGTCGGCGGCGCCCTGCGAAAACATGTAGGGCGTCAGGGATGCCCAGTCAAAGGCAAGGAGATGAAGTCCTCGACCGACAGAGGCTTAATTAGTTACCGTGATGATGGCGTCGAGCTCGGCTAATGTCGAGGCATCGCCAACAGCGGGCGTGCAGTTGACGGAGGGGCCGCTTGCTGCAGAGGTGCCGGCCGGCGTACACCCGGGTGCATTAAGCTCCCGTTCCGGCGTCGGAGACACCAATGCCGCCTCTGCCGGAGACACCAATGGCCCCACCATCGCATTTTGCGAGTTGCTGGCCGTGAAGCTAGGAATCGGGGGCGGCCCCTGTTGGCCGCCCGCAATCCACGCACTCAACCCCTGGATCAAGGTAGGCACAATGGCGGTGATCGTCGCTCCGAGTTGTTGTTGCACTTGCTCTTGGACAATCTCCGGAATCCGCGCCACCTGTGCCTTGAGTTCTTGAACCTCGCGCGCCTGGCTTTCCGAGCTGGTCTTTTTCTCCTTCCGCACACCAGCGGTATAGTATGACCCCCATTTTGTGGACAAGCCTTTGCCGGCCACACGACCAGCCGACGTCGACTTCTCGAGCTTATCCTTGTTCTTCATTACATTCAACGCCCTATTTAGAGTGGTGTCCCAAGGGTTGCTCTTAGTCGACCCAGCCATCGCTTTCAATCGCTGCGGAAGGAATGTGAACCATTTAGAAATTTGGCTTCATTAATGAGAATGCAACCATATGGAGCTAATTACGCGGGGGTGGTATTCCTTACCAGAACAAGCTCAAGCGCCCTGGTCTTCGGATCTGTGGTAAGCTCCTTTGTTTTCGGGTCCTTCTTGTACCGGGCCCTGACAAAGATCCTGGTCTGCTTGTCACCGTATTTATCGAAGAGGGGCGGTAGGTCTTGCTCGGCACGCTCCGCGTCCTCCTTGTCCCATATAGGCTCCGCCACTCTGTAACCGTCGGGACCGAGTTTGTGTTCCCCTAAGTTCAGCTCCCGCATTTCTTTCCCCCACTGACTTGATTCGGAGTTTGCGGTGCTCGAGCAATTGATCTTGAAGTCGTTGTAGTCATCTTCGGTGATCGAAGGATTTTTCTCCTTGATCTTCTCATAACTCTCACCTTTCTTGATCATTCTCTTCACATTGCTTTTCCAAGTAGACAGGGCCTTGCTCATCTTCATGAGGGCATCATTGTTCACTTTATTACCTTTGAGGCTTGTGTTTTCAAATTCAGCGGGGAACTTGTATCGTTCGTGCAGCTTCGTGAAGAGGAGGTTGCGCAAATTCCCTCGGTCAGGATGCCTCAGGTTCTCGGTGTTGATCGAGACGGTGCTCGGAGAATGCACCCGAGCTGAAGCGAGTACCCTTGACTATTCGCTCGGGCGCCGTTGGATCCCCGCCGAGTCCACTTCAAGAACTTCCTCCTTGAGGGTGCGAAGCACGGTCGGGCGCCAGTCCTTCCGTTGCCTCTTCGGTTGGCTGCCATCGTGCGTGCGCCGCCATCATCGATGGTGGCATCCTCGGCGGCACCATCGGTGGTGGCATGAGTGGGGTCATCCTCGGCGGTACCATCGGTGGTCTCGGGATCGGTGGGAAGGCGGCGTCCTCATACAAGTGAGGTTGTTCCTCCATCTCTGGGACAGCTCCTGAATGCCTTGCCGCCCAACCCCGGCCTCATCGTTGTTGGCCATGTTTCTCTCTAAATAGGAACAAAGTTTGGTCAAAAGTTGGTTATTATCAAGGAACAAGATCATGGTCTCATCATTTAGGGTTTGTCGACACCGAGGCATCCTAAAAGCTAAGCTTTATCATTGAGGGTTTTTCGACGCCGAGGCACCCTAAAAGCCTAAGCTTTCATCATTAGTCACAAGTACCCCGGCCCATGCATTAGTCACAAGTACCCCATATGTCCTATTTTTAGCAAAGTCATGCTAAAATTCACGGAAAATTTCAGCATGACCTTTGCTGAAAATAGGACATATGGAGTACCCGAATTTGCTGGAACGGAAGTTAATCGACATTCCAGCAAACTCAAGGGCCTCTCGGGTGGACAAGGCAAAAAAGGCCTTCATCACAACATGGAAAATACATTGGCATGTGAAGAGGTGAAACAATATATGCATCTCCAAGCAGTATCATTCAACATTTTGGACAAACCACTACAAGCAATACTTTGGATCGTAATGTTTTTATACATAACTGCTAAAACCCTAGGAGTTAACCGAGCCACCAACAGAATGTGGACTTAAAAGAGAGAGTCACGGACAATGACATGATACATTTTCATAAAATTAGCTAGTTTTACTTATGGTGCACAAAGGAACAAGTCTTGTAGTGCACTTAGAAAAAATGAGCACCGCAAAACAAGAAGACTCGTTTCAGTAAACGGAAGGCTGTCGGCTCCATCAAGTGGAGGCAAAACAAGTGTAATCGCAAATGAATGCAAACCACGTTAAGACTTAACTGCTAAGGCCTAGTTTGGCAACACAGTTTTTCCAAAACCATGGTAATTGAAAACCTCGGTATTCCAATGTGTGGGCAATGAATACTTTGGTTTCTAAAAACTGCAGTTTTTCTCAGTTTTAGCAAAACTATAGAGATGTTTGGCAAGTGCAGTTTTTCTTAGTTTCTTAGGTTCAGACATTTTTTAGGTTCAATGGCGTCAAGTAGTACTACTCTGCTGCTACATGTCTGAACCTACTTGCCGGTTCACATCTGAAAAATGCACAATCCTGTTGAAAAACGTATGCTCTGTTAAATCAAACATCTTCAGACTAGTGTCAACTTATGCCTCATATATAGCAGTATTTGTCAAATTACATTGCTTTGATGGCCATTTAGAGCTTCCACTTGTCACATTCATCACTACTCCACATGCTCAAAGCATCGTGTTTCAAGTTCAGTGTCGGGTGTAAGTCATCGATTTGATTGTGTCACACTAGGGCCCTATGTCACACCAAACAAACTGAATATCTATCACTATATATGGATCATGTCAAAGCTATTTCTTCCTCACACAAACCACTACTAGTCTACTTACTACTCTGCTGCTTCCAAATTCTGGTGCTTCAAGTCTGAACCTACTTGCTTTGCCCATGCACATCTGAAAAAATGCACATGTCTGATGAAAAGTGTGTGTGCTATGTCAAATCAAACACCTCCAGGCTACTGTGAACTAATGCCACTTATCGACATGGCGAAATTTCATTGCTTGATGGCCATTTGAGCTGCCACTTATCACATTCATCACTACTCCACATGCTCAAGTTCAGATCGGTGTCGCTTATCGATCCGATCATGTCACACCAACAACTGAATTATCTATGACCAATTGCTTCTTCTATCTAGCCAATTGTTCCGTCGGTGCATATGTTTACGTTGCTAAAATGTTGATTTGCTGCTGATGCTAGCACTGCACATGATACTTACTTCTCACCTACATCTCCCTACATTGCTGCTACTGATGTATCTGTCACCTACGTACATCAATCCGAAAACAGAGACACTACATTGCAAGGGATCCATCCAACTAATACACCAGATTATCAGTGACTCAATGATAATATTTAATTTGCTCATCATGTCATCTACTACCCTAGTCAAACTTCATCATGCAGTAACAGCAAACATACAATCAAGCTGGCATTTATCATACTCATTTCATCAATCAATCATGCCATTTGAACAGATTTGAACAGCGAGGGGGAGAGGGGGAGAGGAGGAGGGGGAGCTCACGGGGGCGGTGCTGTGGACGGGGCGACGAGGTGGGGCGACGAGGTCCTGGTGGTGGTGGTGCGACGAGGTCCGGGAGGCGACGAGGTCCGGGTGGTGGTGGTGCTCCGGCGACGGTGGTGTTGACGGGGCGGCGTCCGGGCCACCGGCGACGAGGGCGGCGGGGCGATGGCGTCCAACGAGGTGGGGCGACGGGGAGAGCGGCGCCGAGAAGACGAGGACGATGGGGCGGCGGGGCGGCGGCGTCGGAAGAGGAGAGGGCGGCGTCGTGGCGTCGGGGCGTCGCGGCGGAGACGAGGACGATGGGCGCGGCCGAGGCGGCGGGCAGCAGCGCCGGAGAGGAGAGGGAAGGGATCGAGGGCGAGGGCGAGGAAGAGAGAGGGATAGGTTTGGGCGGGATATGGATGGGGCGGCACAATACTAATGGCGCACCACCCTCGGTGCGCCATAAGTACATCCATACTAATGGCGAGCTCGCCTGGTGCGCCATTAGTATTTTTTTTTTCTTTCTTTCGAGCCAACAGGTTATCTTCCACCTGACCTGATCCACATCAAGTTCCCTCTACTAGCTCGACTGGTCAGCAGCCAGTTCTCACACCAGGAGGTCCTGGGTTCGATTCCCAGGCTCCACAATTTTTTTATGCATTTAAAATGCTGTTTGATACTTATTTGTGTTTAAATATGTTCAAACTTGTTTAAATCATAACAGTAATATTTTTTATAAGACAGTAATAATTTTTTAAAAATATCATCAAACAGTAATGCCGGTGGAGCGGGAGGTGCGGGGTGCGGGGGTCGGCGGCGGTTGAGTAGGGAGGGTGTGCGGGGGTCGGGCGGCGTGTTGAGTAGGGGAATCGAGGGTGCGGGGGTCGGCGGCGGCGGCCGGTGGACCGGGGGGTGCTCGGCGACGTGGGGGACCGGATCTGGCGAGGTGGGATAGCGATCGAGATGGAGGGGGATCGAGATCGAGTGTCCATGAAATTTAAAATATTCATGATAGTTCAAAAGTGCCCATGAAATACAATCGAGAAATGAAGGCTACGATTTAAATACAATCGATCTTAGCTAGCTATCTGTTCACAATCTTCTTGCCCTTCTTTTTCGCAAATGGAGTTCTTCCGTGGAACGGACGCCCTTTAGGTAGGGTGGTCCTGCTTCTTCTTTTGGTGTATGCTGCTACTTCATCATCGCTGTCATGTTCGATCCTCGGTCGCCGTATTTGTCAAGTCTTGCTCATTGGCTACTCCATCCATTCCGATGATCTTCCTTTTGCCTCTCCTCACGA
Organism: Aegilops longissima; assembly: GCA_021605205.1. Lineage (NCBI taxonomy): Eukaryota > Viridiplantae > Streptophyta > Magnoliopsida > Poales > Poaceae > Aegilops > Aegilops longissima. Next base: position 57,069,812 of record CM038677.1, read on the forward strand.
CAACACGACCGGGCTTTGGCGGTCGGTAATGAAGAAGCATTGGTCCACTTGGGAAGCCAGTACCCATGGCTCATTTTTCGCGGTGACGCTTATGCCATGGTCTTGGATTTGGCTTCGGGTATAACCATGGTGGTGAAATATCGGTCTTCTTTAGGACGCTCTTGGCCCATCGACATGGAACATCGGCACCTTCTCTCCAACAGTAGCTCAGCTCCCAGATCTCCTCGATCCTTCCGTAGTATCTGTCCTTGGCCTTACCGTGTAGGATTCCATCGATACCCGGAGTTCGATAACCATCGCTCTTCATGTCCTTGTCCTCGGTGTAGAATGTGTAGCCGTTGATATCAGACGCCTCATAGGTCATCGAGGTTGTGCTCGGCGCCTGTGACAAGGTGAATATGAGTTGTTCTTCCGCGAAGAATCTTCATGTAAAGGGTACGACGAAGCTTCGCTTGAACCAACGCGTGAAACATGAGTTGTGCTCTTTGAGTATATCTCCGTCCGTCCTCTGTTGGCCTCGGTCATTGTACGTCTTCTCAATAAAGGTTTTGTGCTCTACCACCCAAGGATCGACCACGTCTATGTGTTGTAGCGCGACTAGGTTTGCTCTTTCAAAGTCGGCGAGTCGACCCTTGAAGTCGACATGAATTTCACGGCAACCCTCATGGTGACCCCATCCAGCGAGCCTGCCGAGGTGCCTGTTGACGGGCAGACCAACGGGGTTCTCGATGCCTAGATAATTCGTGCAGTAGGAGATGCACTCTTCGGTCAGAAAGCCCCTGGATATACTTCCCTCTGGACGTGACATGTTCCGAACGTATCCTTTGATGACACCATTCATCCTTTCGAACGACATCATGCTGTGCAGGAACGTCGGCCCGAGTTGGATGATATCCTCCACGATATGGACCTGCAGATGCACCATAACGTCAAAGAATGCGGGCGGGAAGTACATCTCAAGCTCGCATAGTATCACCACGATCTCTTCCTGTAGCCTTCTGAGTTGCCTCACGCCAATCGACTTCCGAGAGATGACGTTGAAAAAGTTGCATAGGCCAAATAGCATTTCACGGACGTGCGCGTCCATGATCCCACGGATTGCAACTGGAAGTATCTGCGTCATCGACGTGATACCGTGAGACTTCATCCCGCTGAACTTCGCTTCACTGGGTCTAGGTATCTGCTTATCTTCCCACAGAATCGTAGGGAAGTTTTACTCCTAGGAGGCAGGTGAAAACTGCTCGATCTCCTCCTGACTTAGAGTGAAGCACGCGGGAGGGTAGTCATTTCCGGTCTTCTTGGCCTTTTTGCCTTTGCGACGACTTTCTGTGTCCTGCTTCGCCTCATCATCATCATCATCATCATCATCATTAGCGTGAAGCTCCTGCCTGATGCCCATTGATTTCAAGTCTGCCCTTGCTTTCGGCCCATCGTTGGTCCTCTCTGGCATGTTGAGCAGGGTACCAAGCAGACTCTCGCACACGTTCTTCGTGATATGCATGACATCAAGGCTGTGAGGCACACGGTGGATCTTCCAGTACGACAAGTCCCAGAAAACAGACCTCGTTTTCCATACCTTCAGCAGCGGCTCTGGCGCCTTTCGCTTCTTTCCCGGCTCTGGCGCCTTTTGCTTCTTTCCCGGCAGTGGGCAGTCTTTCCAATTTTTCAACAGCTTGTCTATTTCCTCGCCGCTCCTCGTACACGGGCGTTTTCGGGGTTCGGTTTCACCATCGAACAGATCCTTGCGTTTCCTCCACGGGTCATCGTCGCGGCCACCTTCGATGTCCCATGAACACGGTTTTCAAGACCCGGATCTCTATCTAGCTGGCGATCGTTGTGTCATCCATGCACCTTACGCATCCGAAAATCGTGGACTACCTGCCCCACGAGATATCCGTAATCGAGATAGTCGTGCACCGTCGTGAGCAAAGGCGGCTCTCATAGGGAAATATTATTTCTCTGCGGCGTCCCACGTATTGGCTGGCGTTTTCCACAGCTTCTCAAGCTCCTCTTTCAGCAGCCCGGATACAGATTGATGTCGTTCCTGGTTGTTTCGCTCTTCAATTAGCATACTCCTGTGAATGTACTTCCTCTTCATGCACAACCAGGGGGAAGGTTGTACATCCACACAAACACAGGCCAGGTGCTATGTGTGCTTCTCGCTACCAAACGGATTGACTCCATCGGTGCTCGCGCCCGGCCACGATGTTCCTTGGATCGTTCCCAAATTCTGAGTCTTGAAGTTCAACGCTTGCCACCGCTCGCATCCTTAGGGTGACTCAGCATCTTGACTTTTTATCTATCTCCGGATCATTTGCGCTATCTTCTCGCTTCTTCTCCTCCCTATCCGCGCCCAACGCAGGAGCTTTGCTACCTTAGGGTCCGCGAAATACCGCTGCAGACGAGGAGTGATCGGAAAGTACCACACCACTTTTCGAGGAGCTTTCTTCCTCTTCTTGTATCGAGTGACGCCGCACACCGGACATATGGTAGACTCCGTGTGCTCGTCCCGATAAATGATGCAATTGTTCATGCACACATGGTATTTCACGTGCGGTAAATCCAGAGGACACACGATTTTCTTCGCCTCCTCCAAACTGGTCGGGCACTTGTTCCCCTTGGGAAGACGTTCGTGCCAGAACGACATGTTCTCGTCGAAACATGCATCGGTCATTTTGTGTTTTACCTTCATCTCCAGAGCCATGAGCGTTACTTTCAGGCGGGTATCCTCGGGCCTGCATCCTTCATACAATGGAGTAACCGCGTCTAACTCAAGTTGATCCATCTTGGCTTTCTCTCGGGCGGCATCTCTTGCGTTATCCGTCTGCTTGAGAAGCAGCTGTTGAATATGAGGGTCCTGCACCCAGCCAATCGATGGTCCAGCGTCGTCTGCTCCGTCGGCATCATCATCTTCATGATCATGCCCGTCGTCTGCTCCGGCATCTTCCTCATCATCATGTCCTGCATCTTCTACATGATGACGTGTACAACATCACCGTCGTGATCATCTCACGGGATTCTTCGTCTTCTCGCCCGCCCAAGCCGCGGTGGTTGTCTTGCTGCCCTTCCTCATTTCTTGCCCGGCCCCCATGGACGACTTCGTAGTCATCTTCATCACCTTGCCACCGATAGCCATCCATGAAACCACGCAAAAGTAGGTGGTCCCGCACCTGCCCGGAATCCGGGTCCGCAATAAGGTTCTTCAGCTTGCATCTTCGACACGGACATCTTATCTCCGTCTCGTTCTTTTGAAGCATCTCGGCCTTCGTGGACCTCAAAAACCTATTCACGATGCCTTCGGTCATCGTGCGGACCATGGTCGCCTCATGGGTAGAGCAAAACGATATTTTAGAACCAAGAAAAATTTGGCATGACTTTCCTAAAAATAGGACCAAAAGAATGCTTAATGCCAAAATTCTCTGAAACGGAAATGAATCAACATTCGGCAAAATATTGGCAACTTTCGATTTCAAATACCGTACACCTCCAAACACAAACACATATGCAACACCACAAACATATGCAACACCACGAACATACATAGATCTAGCTAGGCCATAAAAAGTGCATGTGCACATTGTTGTAGGGAGAACAACATAAATATAGCTTCCCCTTACTTACCTATCAAAACAAGGTAATTTAACCACTTAATTTGAATGAATCTATGGTGGAAATGAGGTGAAAAGAGGAGGCACCGAGACAAGGAGGAGGTGGGGAGAATGAAGTGGGAGAAAGTGAGTGTGGGTAGGAGAGGCTGTCCAAAATATCTTGTTGTTGCCCACATACTAATGGCGCACCAGCACTAAATGCGCCATTAGTAATCCAGGTTACTAATGGCGCACCTTCTGGCGGTGCGCCATTAGTAGTTTTGCAAAAAAAATATTGATACTAATGGCGCACCTTGTGCCAGGTGCGCCATTAGTAGTTTCAACTCTAATGGCGTATCAGAAGGTGGTGCGCCATTAGTATATACTAATGGCGCACCCCTTGTCTGGTGCGCCATTAGTGTCAATCCCATCTATAGCCCTTTTACTAGTAGTGAAGTGACGATGTGTGTTGGAAGTGGTTCCAAGATTGATATGATCATCATCGCACACTCCCTATACTTTCGGGATTTGTGTTAAACCTAAATAAATGTTATTCGGCGTTTGCATTGAGCATGAATATGATTGTATCATGTTTATTGCAATACAGTTATTCATTTAAAGTCGGAGAATAATTGTTGTTCTGTTTACATGAATAAAACCTTGATGGTCATACACCCAATGAAAATAGTTTGTTGGATCTCGATCGTAGTAATACACATATTCATAATATTGAAGCCCAAAGATGCAAAGTTGATAATGATAGTGCAACTTATTTGTGGCACTGCCGCTTAGGTCATATTGGTGTAAAGCGCATGAAGAAAATCCATGCTGATGGGCTTTTGGAATCACTTGATTATGAATCAGTTGATGCTTGCGAACCATGCCTCATGGGCAAGATGACTAAGACTCCGTTCTCCGGAACAATGGAGCGAGCAACAGACTTGTTGAAAATAATACATACTGATGTATGCAGTCTGATGAGTGTTGAGGCTCGCGGCAGGTATCTTTATTTTCTGAGCTTCACAGATGATTTGAGCAGATATGGGTATATCTACTTGATGAAACATAAGTCTGAAACATTGAAAAAATTCAAAGAATTTCAGAGTGAAGTGGAAAATCATCGTGACAAGAAAATAAAGTTTCTACGATCTGGTCGCGGAGACGAATATTTGAGTTACGAGTTTGGTATTCAATGAAAACAATGTGGAATAGTTTCACAAATTTGTGGCACCTGGAACACCACAGCATAATGGTGTGTCCGAACGTCATAACCATACTTTATTGGATATAGTGCAATCTATGATATCTCTTACCGATTTACCACTATCGTTTTGGGGTTATGCATTAGAGACAGCTGCATTCATGTTAAAAAAGGGCATCATCGAAATCCGTTGAGACGACGCCTTACGAACTGTGGTGTGGCAAGAAACCAAAGTTGTCGTCTCTTAAAGTTTGGGGCTGCGATGCTTATGTGAAAAAGCTTCAACCAGATAAGCTCGAAGCCTCGAACCCAAATCGGAGAAATGTGTTTTCATAGGATACCCAAAGGAAACTATTGGGTATACCTTCTATCACAGATCCGAAGGCAAGACATTCGTTGCCAAGAATGGATCCTTTCTAGAGAAGGAGTTTCTCTCGAAAGAAGTGAGTGGGAGGAAAGTAGAACTTGATGAGGTAATTGTACCTGCTCCTGAATTGGAAACTAGTTCATCACAGAAATCAGTTCTAGTGATTCCTACACCAATTAGTGAGGAAGTTAATGATAGTGATCATGAAACTTCAGATCAAGTTACTACCAAACCTCGTAGGTCAACCAGAGTAAGATCCACACCAGAGTGGTACGCTAATCCTGTTCTGGATGTCATGTTGCTTGACCATGACGAACCTACGAACTATGAGGAAGCGATGATGAGCCCAGATTCCGCGAAATGGCTTGGGGCCATGAAATCTGAGATAGGATCCATGTAAGAGAACAAAGTATGGACTTTGATTAACTTGCCCGATGATCGTCAAGCAATAGAGAATAAATGGATCTCCAAGAGGAAGGCGGACGCTGATAGTAGTGTTACTATCTACAAAGCTCGAATTGTCGAAAACATGTTTTCGACAAGTTTAAGGTGTTGACTACGATGAGAGTTTTCTCACTCGTAGCGATGCTTAAGTTTGTCTGAATCATGTTAGCAAATTGCCACATTTTATGAAATCTGGCAAATGGATGTCAAAGCTACATTCCTTAATGAATTTCTTAAAGAAGAGTTGTATATGATGCAACAAGAAGGTTTTGTCAATCCTAAAGGTGCTAACAAAAATATGCAAGCTTCAGCGATCCATCTATGGACTGATGTAAGCATCTCGGAGTTGGAATATACGCTTTGATAAATTGATCAAAGCATATAGTTTTATACATACTTGCGGTGAAGCCTGTATTTACAAGAAAGTGAGTGGGAGCACTACAACATTTCTGATAAGTATATGTGAATGACATATTGTTGATCGAAAATAATGTAGAATTATTCTGCAAAGCATAAAGGAGTGTTTGAAAGGAGTTTTTAAAAGAAAGACCTCGGTAAAGCTGCTTACATATTGAGCATCAAGATCTATAGAGATAGATCAAGACGCTTGATAAGTTTTTTCAATGAGTACATACCTTGACAAGATTTTGAAGTAGTTCAAAATGGAACAGTCAAAGAAAGAGTTATTTCCTGTGTTACAAGGTGTGAAATTGAGTAAGACTCAAAGCCCGACCACGGCAGAAGATAGAAAGAGAATGAAAGTCATTCCCTATGCCTCAGCCATAGGTTCTATAAAGTATGCCATGCTGTGTACCAGATCTATTGTATACCCTACACTAATTTTGGCTAGGGAGTACAATAGTGATCTAGGAGTAGATCACTGACCAGTGGTCAAAATTATCCTTAGTGGAATAAGGATATGTTTCTCGATTATGGAGGTGACAAAAGGTTCGTCGTAAAGGTTTAGGTCGATACAAGTTTTGGCACTGATCCAGATGACTCTAAGTCTTAATCTGCATACATATTGAAAGTGGGAGAAATTAGCTAAAGTAGCTCCGTGCAGAGCATTGTAGACATAGAAATTTGCAAAATACATATGGATCTGAATATGGCAGACCCGTTGACTAAACTTCTCTCACAAGCAAAACATGATCACACCATAGTACTCTTTGGGTGTTAATCACATAGCTATGGGAACTAGATTATTGACTCTAGTAAACCCTTTGGGTGTTGGTCACATGACGATGTGAACTATGGGTGTTAATCACATGGTGATGTGAACTATTGACGTTAAATCACATGGCGATGTGCTCTAGATTATTGACTCTAGTGCAAGTGGGAGACTGAAGGAAATATGCCCTAGAGGCAATAATAAAGTTATTATTTATTTCCTTATATCATGATAAATGTTTATTATTCATGCATGCTAGAATTGTATTAACCGGAAACATGATACATGTGTGAATACATAGACAAACAGAGTGTCACTAGTATGCCTCTACTTGACTAGCTTGTTGATCAAAGATGGTTATGTTTCCTAGCCATAGACATGAGTTGTCATTTGATTAACGGGATCACATCATTAGGAGAATGATGTGATTGACTTGACCCATTCTGTTAGCTTAGCACTTGATCGTTTAGTATGTTGGTATTGCTTTCTTCATGACTTGTACATGTTCCTATGACTATGAGATTATACAACTCCGTTTACGGAGGAACACTTTGTGTGCTACCAAACGTCTAGCGTAATCTGGATGATTGTAAAGGTGCTCTACAGGTGTCTCCAAAGGTACTTGTTGGGTTGGCGTATTTCGAGATTAGGATTTGTCACTCCGATTGTCGGAGAGGTATCTCTGGGCCCACTCAGTAATGCACATCACTATAAGCCTTGCAAGCATTGTAACTAATGAGTTAGTTATGGGATGATGTGTTACGGAACGAGTAAAGAGACTTGCCGATAACAAGATTGAACTAGGTATAAAGATAGCGACGATCGAATCTCGGGCAAGTAACATACCTATGACAAAGGGAACAACGTATGTTGTTATGCGCTTTGACCGATAAAGATCTTCGTAGAATATGTGGGAGCCAATATGAGCATCCAGGTTCCGCTATTGGTTATTGACCGGAGACGTGTCTCGGCCATGTCTACATAGTTCTCGAACCCGTAGGGTCCGCACGCTTAAAGTTCTGTGACGATTTGTATTATGAGTTTTGATGTACCGAAGGTAGCTCGGAGTCCCGGATGAGATCGGGGACATGACGAGGAGTCTCGAAATGGTCGAGATGCAAAGATCGATATATTTGACTACTATATTCGGACATCAAAAGGTTTCGAGTGATTCGGGTATTTTCCAAGTACCGGGGAGTTACGAGAATTCACCGGGAGAAGTATTGGGCCTTATTGGGCCATACGGGAATAGAGGAGAGAAGCCAAAAGGAAGGAGGCGTGCGCCCCCTCTGGTCCGAATTGGACAAGGGGTGAAACCCCCTTTTCGTTCTCCCTCTCCCCCTCTTTCCTTCTCTCCTACTCCGGAAAGGCAAGGGAAATCCTACTCGGACTTGGGAGTCCTAGTAGGACTCCCCACACTTGGCGCACCCCCTCTAGGGCCGGCCTCTCTCTCCCTCCTTTATATACGGGGGCAGGGGGCACCTCTAGACACAAAAATTGATATCTTGATCTCTTAGGCGTGCGTGGTGCCCCCCTCCACCATAATCCACCTCGATCGTATCATAGCGGTGCTTAGCGAAGCCCTGTGTCGGTAGCATCATCATCACATCATCACGCCGTCGTGCTAACAAAACTCTCCCTCGAAGCTCTACTGGATCGGAGTTCGTGGGACGTCATCGAGCTGAACGTGTGCTGAACTCAGAGGTGCCGTACGTTCGGTACTTGGATCGGTCGGATCGTGAATACGTACGACTACCACAACCGCGTTGTGCTAACGCTTCCGCTTTCGGTCTACGAGGGTACGTGGACACACTCTCCCCTCTCGTTGCTATGCATCACCATGATCTTGCGTGTGCGTAGGAAATTTTCTGAAATTACTGCGTTCCCCAACACGGGGATGGGCTGCAGCGGTGAAGGCGGCGAGCTTTTCCGCGGCGGTGCGTTATCTGGTCCGGCGGAAACAGCGGCTAGAGTGGGTAAACGGCATGGGGAGAAGAGGGGAACGAGTCAACGGCTCACCACGATTCGGTGGAGAAGCATGGCGTGGTCGGGGAGGAGCTGGAGCAAGCAAATCGAAGGCGGCGGTCATCGGTGCCGAAGCTTGAAGATGACGAAGATGCCGGCAACGAAGGGCTCCCGCAGTCGTGGCCGTTGGCTTGTCGACGTGTGGTGATGAGGTGGAGCCTATGGACAGGCTAGATAGGTGAGGGAGGCTCGGTGGGCGCGGCGGTGGGCGGGGCGGCGACGGGTCGCTTCGGTGCGTCTGAGGAGAGAGCAGAGGAGGGGGAAAGTGAGCGCGGAGAGGTGGGGAGGAACCAGGGGAGCATGGACGTCAGCAGGCGCTCGGTCGAGGACGGTGAAAAGGAGCAGGAGGTGGAAGTAGGAGGTGGCTTTGCCTCCTGTGTGTGCGACACGCCGTCGTCCTCCTGGCAAAGGAAGGAGATGGCTGGCGCCTGGGCTGTGGTGGACTGGCCCAGTTCCTGCAGTAGGTAAGGCCCAGGTAGGTTCTCCCTCTCTTCTGTTTCCTAATTTGCTTTTGTTTTCTAATTGTTTGCCTCTGTTTTGATTTAGTTTAACACCAAATCATTTTTTTATAAATTCTGGAAAAACTTTGAGGATGCAAAAATGATTATTACAGAGCCCCACCATATTTTCCAAAATTATTGGAGCTATAATATTACTTATAGAATTTTACAACTCCAATTCAAATAAGTAGTCGGTTAATTCAAAGACCTAAAATGCCAATGAAAAATATGCATCATCACAGGATAAGGTTTTCACCCTTTTCCCTAAATTATGAACATTTTTAAGGGCATTTTGGGATCATTGAAAATATTTTTAGGTTGAACCTATTTGAATTCCATTTGATGCCAGGGTTTGAACATCCCCTATTTCAAATTCATTTGAAATTAAACATGATGACATGAATGCTTATGCAACCAACTGCAACCAAATTCTAGGGCTGTGACATCTAGATCCAAACTTGTGAGTTTCACGCTTTGAGTCCTAGAAAAAGGCTCAAAACAGGTCCACGGAGGAGCGTTAAACTCACCTTATAGGAATTTTTTTGCTAGTCGACGGGAGCTTTAGAACTTGTTTGTTTGTTGTTCGTCACTCGAACCAGTCAGGCTGTACCGAGTGGAGATTACTCAAGTGGGGGCATGCTGAGTACACCCACTGGGTGTAGTCCCCCGAGACCGCCGTTGACTGCGGGCAGTCGGCGCGGGTCTGAGAGAACTAAAAATCTTCTTAGCTGGTACTGATCGAACTTGTTCATCTCCAACTCGAAGGTCGAATAATACTTGAGGATCTGGTATTGGTCTAGCTTGTTCCTCCTCGACTCGGAAGTTGAGCAGTACTTGAGGATCTTGTACTGGTCTTGCGTCGACTAACGGATTACTCGGAATTTTGTTCGAGCAAAATGTTTCTTTTTGAGTTCTCTTCCAGTGGGGGCACGCTGAGTGCACCCACTAGGTGTAGTCCCCGAAACTCTGTCGGACTAGATGAGTCTGGCAGAGGGTTTAAGCCTCCTGGTAAACCTCCATGCAGTCGGCATGGTAAATATCTTTTAGTCTAAAATTGAGTCAATCGGATGGATCTTTAGGCACTTAGCATGGTAAATAAGCTCAGCCTGGAGCCGAATCAGTCGGACTGATCGTCGTGCACTCGGCACGCTAAATAAATTTGGCTGGAACTCGTTCAAGCGGGTGAATCTTCGTGCTCTCGGCACGGTGAATGAATTCGGCTTTGAAACTACCGACTGTAGGAAAAAAGCTGGACACTCTAGTGAGTAATCGTTTCAGTAGTACTTCTTACATTGACCGTTAGCTTTTGCATGAAAGGGGTATTTGTAAGAGTACATTGTATTCGTAGAGGAGCTTCAGTTTCACCCTTTTGCATGAAAGGGGTATTTGTCTGGGTGGACGTGCTTCCCAACTGATCGGGGTATGTTGACTGCAAGGAAAAAATTGGTGGCACTCGTATGTCTCCCGGAGGAGATAGACTATTGGTCTGACGTGGACGTGCCATGAAACCCGAGTGGCGAGGCTAGTGTGTGGGCTGACTCTCCGGAGAGAGGCCACTCATTATCCCGGGGGAACACCAGCACATGCCATCTCTGAGTCCAAGTTTGTGAAGCTAACGCCTAGGAGCCTAGAATAATGGCACGTGTATCTGTAGAGGAGCTTCGCTTTCACCCTTTTGCAGTCCTAAAGATGACACCAGGTAATGATTTGGGCGATCGTCCGAGTGGACGGTGCTACCCTTAAAGATCTTTAGCGGTCTGAGCATGTATGGTCAGAAAAATATTCCTGATGTGATCAACAAGTTGATCAAACGGGCGTAACCCCTGAGGGCGACATGGCCCAGGGATATGTGTAGCCCCCGAGTGATGCTCGAAAGAGGTAAGCTCGCTAAAAAGTGTGATATGAGGTTTGGTCATATGAGTAACTTAGTCGTTCCCGTGTTGGGGCGTAGTGGTGAAGACATGTCCAACTGATGGTGATGCACGGGGCGGCCGAGGGGCAAGGGCGTGTACAACCGAGTGGGGACGCGCGGGGCGGCCAAGTGGTGAAGACGTGCACAACCGAGTGGCGACGCGCGAGGTGGCCGAGTGGTGAAAACGTGCACAACCGAGTGGAGACGCGCGGGGCAGCCAAGTGATGATGTGCGAGGTGGCCGAGTGAAGGACTACGTGTCCAGCCAAGTGGAAAAAAGGGTCCTCGAAGGAGTTAGCCAGATGCTTTCGAAGCTGATGTAGGACGAGGTCGGCGTAGTGTGGTTGCGATACAACAAGACCGACGTGAAAACTGTCTGAGTAGGAACAAAGATGGCGCGCAGAGTGTCTGAGTGATTATGAAACTTGTCAAAGTGGCGGATCGAATGCACTTGTTGAACTGAAGGATCTGACTGGTGATGAAGTACTCGACCGCTCAGGAGAGTGTCATTCCGAATGAGCTGCAGCCCTCGAGTGCAGCGTAGCCCCAGAGCGTACTACATGTTTCAACAACGGACATGTCGGAACCTGGGAAATATAGTTTTGAATGGATAAATTTTAATTCATCGAGTCAGACTCGGGTAAATGTGAGGAGGAGCTTCCGAGTGATGCTCGAAAGAGGCAAACTCGCAAAGGAGTGAAGTGTGCAGTTTGATTACAAAAGTGACTTATCTGTCTTATGCCTGACGAGGTCTATACCATTGATACGATGAAGAGGATTTCACAGAGGGGTTGGCCGGATGTGTTTGAAGTCAACAAAGCGACAAGGTCGGTGTTGTGGTGTGCTAGGACCGGTACGGTGACCAAGTCCGAGTAGAGATGAAGTTGGCGCATAGGGCCGTCGAGTGATCGCGTAACTTGTGTAAGAAAAATAGCGCAAGCCACGTAACAATTTTTCAAGGAAATTTGATGTGTGCTGAAATGATTTGTGAAAGTGACACCCATAGACACCCGCTAGGTGTGTAAGGGGCTTGCTGGTTCAGAACCAACAAGAGTCTAGAAGAGCGAAGGAATTGATCGAACTTGACGAAGTAAATGATCCAACTTGATGTGTTAGAGCGCCGGACTCAAATAAAAGGTAGTGTAGTGTTCTGACTGAGTTGCAGCCCCCGAGGACCGATACAAACTCGAAATGAAGAACACATGGTGTTCGTGAGAGACGTATGCGTTAAAATGGAAGTTGGACTCGGGAGTCAAATAACCAGTACTAAGAAAGTATGTGAAAATAAGCAACCGAGCGTAGAGGTACACTCGGTGGCGTGGCCTCCGAGTAAACGTGATGTATGAATTACGAGATACTTGGGAACATGGAAATAATAGAATGTAGTGCATGTAGAATGACTTAGCTGTCTGAAGGCGCGCGAGTGGCCGAGTGGTGAAGATGTGTTCAACCGATGGCGATGCGCGGGGCGGCCGATTGATGTAGATGTGTCTCACCGAGAGGCGACGCGCGGGGCGGCCGAGTGCTGATGAGGTGACCAACCGAGTGGCGACGCATGGGGCGGCCAAGTTGTGATGAGGTGACCAACCGAGTGGTGATGCGCTGGGGCGGCCATGGTGATGAGGTGACCAACCAAGCGGCTACGTGCGGGGCGGCCGAGTGGTGATAAGGTGACCAACCGAGTGGCAACGTGCGGGGCGGCCGAGTGGTGATGAGGTGACCAACCGAGTGGCGATGCGCGGGGCGGCCCAGTGCTGATGAGGTGACCAGCCGAATGGCGACGCGCGGGGCGGCCGAGTGGTGATGAGGTGACCAACCAAGTGGCGACGCACGGGGCAGCCGAGTGATGATGAGGTGACCAACCAAGAGGCAACGCGCGGGGCGGCCGAGTGGTGACGAGGTGACCAACCGAGTGGCGACGCGTGGGGCGGCCGAGTGGTGATGAGGTGACCAACCAAGTGGCGACGCGCGGGCGGTCGAGTGGTGATGAGGTAACCAACCGAATGGTGACGCGCGGGGCGGCCTAGTGGTGATGAGGTGACCAACCGAATGGCGGCGCGGGGGGGTGCGGTGATGAGATGACCAACCAAATGGTAATGCGCGGGGCGGCCTAGTGGTGATGAGGTGACCAACCAAATGGCGACGCGCGGGACGGCTGAGTGGTGATGACGCATCCAGCGGAATGACGACGTGCGAGGCGTCCGAGTGAAGTAGGCGCATCCAGCGGAGTGGCGACGCACGGAGCGTCCGAGCGAAGTAGACGCGTCCTGCAGAGTGACGACGCACGGGGCGTCTGAGCAGTGCAGACGCTTCAGCGGAGTGACGATGCACGAGGCGTCCGAGTGAAGTAGATGTGTCCTGCAGAGTAACAATGCGCGGGGCGTCCGAGCAAAGTAGACGCGCCCCATGGAGTGGCGACACACGAGGCGTCCGATTGAAGTAGACTCGTCGCACGGAGTGGCGACGCACGGGGCGTCCAAGTGATGTAGACGCATCTTGCGGAGTGGCGACGCACGGAACGTTCGAGTGAAGTAGACGCGTCCTGCGTAGTGACGACGCACGAGACGTCTGAGTGGTGCAGACGCGTTCAGCGAAATGACGATGCACGAGGCGTCCAAGTAAAGTAGATGCGTCCCATGAAGTAACAATGCACGGAGCATCCGAACAAAGTAGATGCGCCCACGGAATGACGACGCACAAGGCGTCCGGTTGAAATAGACTCGTCCCGCAAAATAACGACGCGTGAGGCGTTTGAGTGATGTAGACGCATCCTGCGCAGGCCTGGCCCGGGAGGGCGGACGAGGCGGCCGCCCCGGGCTCCTTGAACCGAGGGGCCCCCGATTTGTGCTGCCTCTGTACTGGACCTAGCCCATAGTATCACATGACATCTGTGCGGCGCCGTCTAGAAAGTTCCACGTTGCCTCTGTACTAGACCTAGCCCATGGTATCGCACGATCTCATCTGTGCGGCGCTGTCTACCAAACTAGTGATTGAGGTGTTATCCAGTGGTGCCGCTTGAATGGATGCGCATGTTTTTATTTAGATAAAATACATGTAGTCTTCACCTTCGTCTATTTTTTTTTTAAAATCTCACCTCCAGCTAGAAAAAGAAATAATAACAAAAAAAAAGAAAAAAAATCACCAACGCAGCCTACCAGTGCCACTTTACATATCCCTTCATTTAAAAAAAAATATATGAGGTCAACACCTCTATCTAAAAAGAAAAAAAACATTTTATAAAATTCCTCACCTTCATCTAAAATAATATCTCAAAAAAAAAATCGCTGCGGCCAACCAACTTGCGCCACGTGGCATAGTTGGTTGGTCGCCCTTCACGCGTACCTTAATGAGTTTGACTAGTGGTGGGGTGCCACCCGGTGGCGCCTCTTAAGGCGGGCTTGTGAACACTAATCTGGTTGTCATATTTGTTAACGTGTCTGTCTGACAATAGATTTAGTTTAGTGAGAAGACATGCAGCACAGATGAACGAAAAACAAAATCCCGTTACACGCAGTGCACATGCATAAAATAGATCAGGCTTAGAAGCTGACATGAGCATCTTGGTGCTTGGAAAATGAATTTATTTGGCTCCATTGCTTACAGGCAAATTTTTACATTATTTTGCACAGAGGTAATTACAAACAAGATTGGTTAATTCCTGCTTATTTCCAATTTATGAACAAAATCTTAGTTCAAGTTTCAATACTCAAATTGGGAAAAGTTCCTGGTTAGAAAATCATGTGCATGCTCTATAGTTTTTCATGGTTAACTAAGATCAACCATCGAATCATGTGTAATTCAATAGTTCAGAAGTACAACATGGCCTAGAAACGCCATAAGAATAAGATGACTTCAAGGTTTGATGCGGTTTAGTTGCAAGGATCTAATTTGGAAATCAGATAAGAGACCTTCTAAATAAAATTTTATTAACCTGCTGGAAGATAAATAAGTGCCCCCTGTCTGAATAAGTATAGTATATCACAACAGAACCATTTAACAATTTAAGATCCAGAAGAACCAAAACGTTGACAGCTGCACGACTTTGCCAAGGTGAAGCATTCAACTTATCTTCTTGTTGGTAAGTAGACAATAGAGCATAAACTAGATATGTAGAAGACGAACACCCAGCCATGTCAAAGTAAAAGTTAGATATGACGACTCTACATTTGGTGTCTCCTGCAATGAAATACCAAAAAAATCACCAAACATTGACGAAATTTAAGGTTGTCATACTGGAAGGACGTTTATCATTAGCAATAAAGAGAACATAATGAATAATCCAGAACTGGTACACCAATAGAATGGCCTAGCAGCTGAGCTCCTATTTCCCACAATCCTGGAAAAAAAATACAGTTGCTTGGTGAAAATTTTGGAAAATTATTCGGCAAGATCTTATATGTACTGACCAAAAAAACATGAGTGTGCATAATGAAAGAAGTTTCAAGTTCATTTGATCATGAAACTCCAAAGGGACTTTTGGATACTCATAATATTATTCTGTTTTCCAAAAAAACATGAATAGTACATAACAAAAAAGGTTTTATAAGTTAAATGAATCATGGAAACTCCAAAGGAACTTCTCGATGATCATAACATTATTCTGTTTCGATAAACAAGTACTGCTTTTCTGCGGGTTCACAAAATTGACTGAACAATAGGACACCGAACCGACTATTAGAGAGAGTGCTGAAATAGCTAGGTGCCTTTAAAACAATCTCCCTAAAATTTCCTGATTTTGCGAAGAAGGATCTCTAAACCCTCTTCCTATGGCCTTCTTAAGAAGTCCGGAGTCAATCATTTTCCGGATGTACCAAGTCCAGCAAGCAATCCTTCAGGAAAGCAATGTACAACCATAAAAACTAAATCAACGCCAAAAAATTCTAGACACAAGTATGTCATTCCATTGTAATAAAAATACAACTCCCTATTTTGTTATCAGGATTTAGAGCATATGTCAAAAAGTAACATGCTTCAAATATAGCAAATGTAACTGCAAATATCAGTACTGTGGGGGGAAAGATTTAAAAAGTGTTATTGTTGGTAATTAGTGTTAAGAACAGTGCATTATGGTGATCAAGATCACATTGATAGTTCTTCAAGGCAAACATTAAGGATTCCTATCGGCCTGCGTGTTGGACATCATTTAGAAAGGTTGTGACAATATTATTCTTAAAGCAGTGAAGTTGTGTTCACATAAATAAAAATGAAAACTGAGGAGGCATGTCCTAGGGCAAAAGAAAACTCACCTTCAAATCCTTGGTGAAGCATAACCATAGTTCCTGAACTGAGCCCTTCTCGTAGATGATCTGCGGTGAACCACCAAAAGCATGTTTGATAGTATCAATGACATGACATCACTCGGTACATATTGTTTACTGTTGGAGATGAAGATATCTCATATCGCCAGCGTTTCCTGCAATTCCAATCCAAATTACAACGATGTAAAAGAGACAAATTTCTGTGACACGGTATAGCAGGAGTAATTTCATACGGACTACTATTCGAGTGGTTTTAAGTTTGTTTTCTTCATATGCAAACCAAGCTAATTTGAATAACAAATTTTTAGGTGCTAATGCCAACAAAAGAAACAAATCATTCCTGCAAGGAAAAACAATAGTGTATAGACAGGGAAAGACACATCAGTACCATGCAATCTTCTCAAAATGTACAGACAGGAAAGACACCGGCCATTCTTCAACTCGAAAGAAAAAATTACGAGACTGTTTCACCAACCACGCACCTGAGTCCATCGACGCAACCTCGCTCCTCTTGGTGGCGGCATCCTTCTATCCACTGCTTGCCGATCTTGTAATAGAACGAGGTTGTCACTAATTTTGAAGACAACGCTAAAATTCATAGAATGTGGTGTCACCACTAGTAGAGAAACACCTATTAGTCCCGGTTCGTAAGGGCCTTTAGTCCCGGTTCATGAACCGGGACTAATGGCTCGTTACTAATACCTCCCCCCTTTAGTCCCGGTTCTAACACGAATCGCGACAGATGGTCCTCCACGTAGCCGGTGCGCCGAGCCCAGCCAGGGGGGCCTTTGGTCCCGGTTGGTGGCACCAACGGGACCAAAAACATCCACGTCGACATTCGATGGCTGGGTTTTTGTTTTTTTTGAAAGGGGGGGTTGGGGATTTTGGGGTTAATTTAGGTGTTTCATATATTGTGTTAGCTAGCTAATTAATAGAGAGAAGTGTCCTCTCTTATGTCCGTGCTTGGTCGACGCTACGTACTATATAGATATAGCCCTCGACACACTAGCTAGTAAGAAAATGAAGGGAACCATCGAGTACAGAAGTTCATCATGTATACCGAGAGAAATGATCGATCGACCTCTCCTTCTCCGAGAGATTGGTCGAACAACAAGTTTTCGTATCATGTACGTCCGACGCTACTGGTTACATACATGTACAATATATAAGATCTTTCAATTACAGTCCCCTAGCATTTGAAATCAACTTCCACATGGTATTCTCCGGCTTTATTGATGACGTGGTCAAGAAAGAATCCCGCCAATTCCTCTTGAATTGCTTTAATGCGATCTGGTTCTAGGAGTTCATTCCACATCTGCCACGTCTAATTTAAAGAAGGGGGTTAATTAATACATATATATGAATGAAACTCAACAGAAATGATGGTGTAATAAAATGAAATTGTGAATATTATTAATTGCTTACGCACTTCATATTGTCTTTGAGAGTAGCCCTGCTTATTTTTCAAAGTCGCGTTGTAGATGAACTCGCACACGTAGTATTCACAGAAATCATTCCCTTGTTCCTGCCACAAGCACTTTACGAGAAATAGAGGTCAATCAAACTGATAATGAAGCATTATAAATGGCATTGATGAAAGTATAGCTATAGAATCAACGAGAGATGCGCACAACTAGCTAGCCAGTAGTACTTACTTTCGGGTATGTATATCGCAGCTCCTTCGGCAGTCCCAGAGCTTTTGCGGTGAACTGTTTCCAAACCTTGCAAGACAAAGAAAATAATTATTATTACTTGAGATATCAGGAAATGAACAAAAAATTGCCGCTATGGTGCGATAATGATCGATTGAACTTACTTGCTGAGCATTTCAGTCATGTCCGCATAGGTGCTGGGATCTTTCCGTCTCGAATCTAAGACGGTTACTAGGCCACGCTCAAGCTTAATCTCCAGAAGAATATAGTGGTACCTGCGCACACATGCATAACTAATCAATTACATTACTATAACCTCGCTCGAGTAATAAGGGAAACCGAATATGCAAACGATCAGTAACACTCACTTGCCGTTGTAAGGAAAGAGTATGGTATCTTTGTTTTGATTTTTAATCAACGATTGTAGCAACTTGTCCTCGGCCTCTTTGACGTGCTTTTCAACCAGAAATACATCTATGATATTTGTGTTAATGAACCCAATATCATAGATTTCATTTTTTTTGCACTCGACGATCTTCAATCTGCATAATATATTGAGGATAATTAATTATAAATACATGCAATGAAAGAGCCGAGCTATATATAGAGACTTAATGACAGAAATAGTACTTACAGGCAGTAGCAAAAGACCGTTAATTTATCGAGGGCCTTTTGATTGAAGAACGCGAAGAACTCCTCAAATGGAACACACAACAGATCAGTTCCAACGAGGTCGTGCTCCTCTTTAATGTGCAGATACAAACTATTCGTCCCCCCAGACTCTCTGCAGGTTTTCATGTACCAAGTATGGAATCTTCGCATCATCGTTGTTAGAGATTGTCAGGTAGGTAATCTTGTAGATTGCCATAACCGGCCACCATCCCCGGAACATTAGCGACGATGTTGCCGCTAGACACATTGAGCGGGGGGCACGATTGGTTTGCTGGTTCGCCGAGCTGGTCAATTTTTTCGCAGCTGCTCGTTCTTTTGCTCTTTGATGTCTGACAGTACTTCCCGACCGCTCCGCTTGGAGATATGTCTGTTCGGTAATGCGCTCATAGTTGGTTCTTGGTGGAGACTTTGCCGGTTTCCTCGGGGCAGCAGAGTGCGCTTCGCTTTCACGGATCTACCTTCTCCTCCGGAGGTGGATGTCTCTTTGCTTTCAACCCTGCAAACCAGTCATCCACTTGATCTGCGCGATCTTCGCGTTTTCCTCCTCGGTCCTCTCGTCGGTAACTTCTCCGAGTCTTGAGACAAGGACCGAATCTGTATTTCCTCCGCCTTTGGTTGTACTGCTAGGCGCCGGCAGAGCGAGCGGAGCGGATGTCTTCTTTGCTTGCTTACGAGGCGAAGGAGAAGGACTACGACGCGCGGAGCAGCCGGGCGGCGGCGGGTCTCTTCCGCCTTTGCCGACGAGGCGGAGAAGGAGGAGGCTGGCTGCTCGGGCGTGCGGCGCAGAGCGGAGAAGGAGGCGGAGTGCCGCCACGCGTGCCCTGATCGTCACTCGCCGGAGGAGGAGGCAGTGGAGGAGGCGGAGTGCCCTGACTCGCCGGAGGAGGAGGAGGAGGTGGAGGCGTCCAGTTCGGAAGGTTGATGAGCTCCTTCCGCCATAGGCATGGAGTCTTCAGAGCAGAACCCAACCTAGTCTCCCCTTCACCGGTAGGGTGGTCAAGCAGGAGGTCCTCAAATCCCTCCGTTATTTCATCCACCATCACCTTAGCATATCCTTCTGGAATCGGCTGGCAGTGATAAGTTGTGCCAGGTCCACTAGGATAAAATTGGCCAACAGCCGCCTTGACCTTCAAATTCATCCATTGCGCCATAATGTGGCAATTTTGAGACTCCGTGATACCATCCATGGGATAGCTGGCAGGAGCCGTCAAGACATGCTCCGCTGAAGCAGCTCGGTGGAAGCCACACTGCTTCTCCGCCGAGATGGCGGGGTAGCCGGGGAAGCTTGCGGTCGTTGCTGCGATCTGCTGCTTCTCGTTCCTCTAGCCCCATTACCCTTTCGTGCAGCGCTGCAGTTGGTCCTGCTCCAGTTTCTTCCTCCTCTCGTGGGTTTTGTAACCCCCTGCATCCAGAAAACCAACCTTCCACGGAATGGAGCCTAGCATGCCTCGTGTCCGTCCAGGGTGCTCAGGATTCCCAAGGGCCATTGTGAGCTCGTCCTTCTCCTGTTTGGAAGGAACGTCCTCGCTGCGCTGCATCGATATAGTGTCGAAGGTTCTTGACTGGTATTTGCAGTTGCTCGTCCGCCATCGGCACTTCCTATTCTGGGTCCAAGGTTCCACCAGCCTCGAAGAACCAAGTCCGCAGCGGTCTGCGATACATTGTCTCTGGTTCAATCCCTTTTCAAGCAGATCATGCTCAGCCTTGGACCACTTAGGCGGGCTTTGAGGTAGCCACGACCCGTGCGATGGTGAAGCTTCTTCTTCGCATCATTTTGCTTGTTTGTCGCCGACATCTTCTTACTCTTTTCCGATGTCTTGTGGGCCACAAATGCGGGCCAGTGATCTTTGATCTTCTCATATTTGCTGATGAATTCTGGTGTCTTTTCTTTCTCGACAAACTGGTTCAGCTCTTTCCTCCACCTCCTCATTAGGGTTGCCATCTTCTTAATAGCACAAGACTTGATTAATTGCTCTTTAACTGGCTTCTCCGGATCCTCCTCTGGCGGTAGGGTGAAATTTGCCTTCAGCTGAGTCCAAAGATCTTCTTTCTACATATCATTGACATAAGACACCTCAGGGTCTTCCTCCTTAGGCTTATACCATTGATGGATGCTGATCGGGATCTTGTCCCTAACAAGAACCCCGCACTGAGAAGAAAATGCCTTCCTTGTCCGGATGGGTTCAATCGGTTCGCTGTCGGGCACGATTTCTATGATCTCAAACTTTTCATCCGAGCTCAACTTTTTCTTTGGGCCTCGTCTCCTTACCGAAGTTGTGCTCGATCCGGAGGGCTAGAAATTATAAGGAAGAAAGACGAGAGTAATTAATATGTGTACATATACCAAAACAATGCATGCATCAATTAACTAGTCAGCACGGGCTTAACTAATATATATATATATATATATATACCTGGCGGACTCGGTTCGATCACGGAGCAGTCAAGACGGTCTCCTTCTTGTACCTCCATTGTGTCACCGGAGCCATCATGAACATAGTCCTCTTCTTGTACCGGCATTAATGGGTGAAGCCATCATGAACATAGCCCTCTTCTTCACCCAGTCCTTGGGACCATCTGTGTCGTTGAGAAATGACGCAACTTCATCACTTCCTTGTGCGATTATGTGCCCCAACATAAACCACATTTCTTCGTCTCGGGAGTGCTCCATAGTTTCGCAAATATTTACAACATGTCAATTATTATTCAAACATGGTACAGATGGATATATATATATATATATATATATATATATATATATATATATATATATATATATATATATATATATATATATATATATTAGTGGCAAACGAGAACTAGCTAGCTCATCACAATAAGGAATCATGTTAGTGGCCTCGACGCTGCTTCTCTAGGGTTTGGGGTCGCCTCGACACAACGCTTCAAGGGTTAATTTGGGTGGCCTCGAGAGAGTTAATTTGTCGGGTAGGGGTGCGATGGGAGGGGGTAGGAGACCAACATCGTTTTCTCTCTAGGGTTTGGGTGTCCTCGAGAGTTTTGGTCGAGCGAGAGGGCCGAGGGGGGTGCTGCCGTTGTATAAGTTATCACGGTCGAGAGGGGGTATATATATCGACCGCCCATCATGTTGAAGTTATCTCGAGGGGGTTATATCGACAACGACGCGACATACATATACATGGGAAAATAATGTTATCGGGAGGGGTATCGGTACCCCCTCGTGTTGAAGTTTCTTCTTTCTCCTCTATTCCTTTCTTCTTCTTCTACTCTTCTTTTTCTTCTTCTCCCTCGAGAAAGGAAAATAAGGAAAAGGAAGAAAAGAGGAAGAAGGAAGAAGAAAAAGAAGAAGAAAAAAAAAGAGGATAAGAAGAAAGGAATAGAGGAGAAGAAGAAAAATAGAAAATTTCTATTTTCTTCTTCTCTATTCCTTTCTTCTTCTTTTCTTTTTTCTTCTTATTTCCTCTTCTTATTTATTTCTCCTCTTCTTCCTCTCCTCTTCTTCTCCTTTCTTCCTCTTCTTATCTTCCTTTTTCCTCTCATTCTTTTAGTATTGCTTGTTTAAAAAAAATGTTCAAATAGAAAATTTCGAAAAAAAACAAAGGTTTTGCCTAATGCATTGTTCATATGAATATACAAACATTTCCATATTCTACAATAATTAATATCACCAAAAAATCTATGAACAGAAAAAAACCTAACTTTTCTAAAATCTATCTTTTGCATATATGAAAACATTAATACACATATGAACAAAAATACATATATGAAGAAAAACATGCTCTGAACAATTTTTTATACATTTTGAACATCTACATACACATAGCCACATACATACACATATACATTATATATATATATATATATGAGCCGGTGCTGTGCTGCGGCTCACAATGGGGCGGCTAGATGACGATGGCGACGGTGGGGCGGCGAGGGCGCCGGCGCTGGGGCGGACAACGGGCAGGGGCTCGGGCGGCGTCTTGGGGCGGACGGGCGCGGACTCGGGAGGCTAGCGACGAGGACGGCGCTGGCTCGGGAGGCAGCGACGAGGACGGCCTTGGGTTGAAGCGGCGACGCCTTGGTGGCGGCAGCGGCGACGGCGAGGTGGAGCAACTGGCGGCGTCGAGGAGGGTCGGCGTCGTCGGGGCAATCTGGCGATGAGATTCTGAATTTTGCAAAGTGTTTGCTTATATAGCAAAGCCATTGGTCCCGGTTCGTGAAACCAACCGGACTAATGCACCCTTTACTCCCAGTTGGTGCCACCAACCAGGACTAAAGGCCTCTTTTTCGGCAGCCCAAAGGGCGGGAAGCGGCGGCCTTTGGTACCGGTTGGTGCCACGAACCGGTACCAATGCCCCCTTTAGTCCCGGTTGGTGCCACCAACCGGGACCAAATGCCTCTGTGCTGCACGCTGTGGGGCCAAAGTTTAGTCCCACCTCGCTAGTTGAGAGGGGCGTGCAGTGGTTTATAAGCCCCACTGCCGCACCCCTCTCGAGCTCCTCTCCACCGCAGGCTCGGGCCTACTTGCTATTGATGTGCCCGATGGGCCTTCAGGGCCTCATCAAGGGCCCGGATCCCGCCCATAGTAGGGTTTCATGTCGATTCAGCCGTGGGGGCCCGATGGGAGGCATTTTTTGTTTTTTGTTTTCTTTACTTATTGTTGCTATTTTATTTTTATTCCAGTTTTTGTTTTGTTTTCTGCATTATTTATTTCTTTTGTTTTTCCTTTATTTTTAATTCTTTTTGCTTTTGGTTTTAGGAAAATTATAAACTTTCTGTTAGGGCCATTACTTTTCAAATTTGAAAACATTTTTTGTTTTTTGTTTTCTTTCTTTCTTGCTTTATTTATTTTATTTTGTTTCTACTTACAACAAAATACTTATTGTTGTTTTTTGTTTTGATTTATGCATTATTTATTTTCTTTTGTTTTTGCTTTATTTTTCAATTCTTTTTGCTTTTAGTTTTAGGAAAATTATAAACTTTCTGTTAGTGCCATTAATTTTCAAATTTGAAAACACTTTTTTGTTTTTTGTTTTCTTTCTTGCTTTATTTATTTTATTTTGTTTCTACTTACAACAAAAACTTATTGTTGCTATTTTTAATTATTACGAGGGCGAACCATAAGACATTAAAGCATTTCAAATGAACTCTGAAAAAGTTGAAAGTTGGCATGGTATCATACTCGCCATTTACAAAGTTGGCATGGTATCATCATAATAGTTATGGAGAAAGTCTTCACTTTTTCTTCGCTTGTGTCATTTGCTTATTGCGTAACCATGGATAATCTTCATCGTTTATCAGGATGCTGGGGTCTGCCTTGACTTTGAAGGGAGGATTTCATGAAACTTTTCATAATCTTCAGACATGTCTGTCTTGTCCTCCACTCCCACGATGTCCCTTTTTCCTGAAAGAACTATGTGGCGTTTTGGCTCATCGTATGATGTATTCGCTTCCTTATCTTTTCTCTTTCTCGGTCTGGTAGACATGTCCTTCACATAGATGACATGTGCCACATCATTGGCTAGGACGAACGGTTCGTCAGTGTACCCAAGATTTTTTAGATCCACTATTGTCATTCCGTACTGTGGGTCTACCTGTACCCCGCCTCCTGACAGATTAACCCATTTGCACTTAAACAAAGGGACCTTAAAATCATGTCCATAGTCAAGTTCCCATATGTCCACTATGTAACCATAATATGTGTCCTTTCCCCTCTCGGTTGTTGCATCAAAGCGGACACCGCTGTTTTGGTTGGTGCTATTTTGATCTTGGTCAATCGTGTAAAATGTATTCCCATTTATCTCATATCCTTTCCAAATCAATACAGTCAAAGATGGTCCCCTGGACAACAAGTACAGCTCATCACAAACAGTGTTGTCACCTCGACACGTGCTTCCAACCAACTGCTGAAAGTCCCGATGTGTTCACATGTAATCCGATCGTCGCCCGCTCCGGTGTTTGGGCGCAGACTGTTCTTGTGTTCATCGACATACGGGTCACCAAGGTAGAGTTACAGAGAAGCTGTGTAGTGTGCTTGAGACCAAGAATATCCGTCCCTGCATATTATTGAGTCCCTTCAAGCGTGCCTTTTCGGTCAGTCTCCCCTCATACCGCGATTTAGGGAGACCTATCTTCTTAAGGCCAGGAATGAAGTCAACACAAAACCCGATGACATCCTCTGCTTGATGGCCCATGGAGATGCTTCCTTCGGCCTAGCGCGTTACGGACATATTTCATTAGGACTCCATGAACCTCTCAAAGGGTACATATTGTGTAGAAATACGGGCCCGAATGACAATCTCGTCGACTAGATGAACTAGGACGTGCGTCATGATATTGAAGAAGGATGGTGGGAACACCAGCTCAAACCCGACAAGACATTGCACCACATCACTCCTTAGCCTTGGTATGATTTCTGGATCGATCACCTTCGAGAGATTGCATTGAGGAATGCACATAGCTTCACAATGGCTAATCGGACGTTTTCGGTAGAAGCCCCTCAATGCAACCGGAAGCGCTTGCGTCATAATCACGTGGCAGTCATGAGACTTTAGGTTCGGAACTTTTGTATGGCATATTTATTATTCCCTTTATATTCGACGAAAGCCGCCGGGACCTTCATCTTGAGCAGGCATTCAAAGAAGATTTCTTTCTCTTCTTTCGTAAGAGCGTAGCTGGCAGGACCTTCATCTTTGCTTCGGAGGCATGCCCTCTTTTTCGTGCAAGCGTTGCAGGTCCTCCGTGCCTCAGGTGTATCTTTTGTCTTCCCATACACGCCCAAGAAGCCTAGCAGATTCACGCAAAGGTTCTTCGTCACGTGCATCACGTCGATCGAAGAGCGGACCTCTAGGTCTTTCTAGTAGGGTAGGTCCCAAAATATAGATTTCTTCTTCCACATGGGTGCGTGATTCTCGGCGTCATTCGAACAGCTAGTCCGCCGACCCTTTCCAAAGATTACGTGTAAATCATTGACCATAGCAAGTACGTGATCACCGGTACGCATGGCGGGCTTCTTCCGGTGATCTGCCTCGCCTTTGAAATGCTTTCCTTTCTTTCGACAGTGATGGTTGGTCGGAAGAAATCGACGATGGCCCAGGTACACATTCTTCCTGCAGCTTGCCAGGTATATACTATCGGTGTCAAGTAAACAGTGTGTGTATGCGTGGTATCCCTTGTTTGTCTGTCCTGAAAGGTTACTGAGAGCGGGCCAATCGTTGATGGTCACGAACAGCAACGCCTTTAGGTTAAATTCCTCCTGTTTGTGCTCATCCCATGTACGTACACCGTTTCCATTCCACAGCTGTAAAAGTTCTTCAACTAATGGCCTTAGGTACACATCAATGTCGTTGCCGGGTTGCTTAGGGCCTTGGATGAGAATTGGCATCATAATGAACTTCCGCTTCATGCACATCCAAGGAGGAAGGTTATACATACATAGAAGCACAGGCCAGGTGCTGTGATTGCTGATCTGCTCCCCGGAAGGATTAATGCCATCCGCGCTTAAAGCAAACCATACGTTCCTTGGCTCACTTGCAAACTCATCCCAGTACTTTCTCTCGATTTTTCTCCACTGCGACCCGTCAGCGGGTGCTCTCAACTTCCCGTCTTTCTTACGGTCCTCACTGTGCCATCGCATCAACTTGGCATGCTCTCCGTTTCTGAACAGACGTTTCAACCATGGTATTATAGGAGCCACATCACCTTCGCAGGAACCCTCTTCCTGGGGGGCTCGCCGTCAACATCACCAGGGTCATCTCGTCTGATCTTATACCGTAATGCACCGCATACCGGGCATGCGTTCAGATCCTTGTACGCACCGCGGTAGAGGATGCAGTCATTAGGGCATGCATGTATCTTCTGCACCTCCAATCCTAGAGGGCATACGACCTTCTTTGCTGCGTATATACTGTCGGGCAATTCGTTATCCTTTGGAAGCTTCTTCTTCAATATTTTTAGTAGCTTCTCAAATCCTTTTTCAGGCACAGCATTCTCTGCCTTCCACTGCAGCAATTCCAGTACGGTATCGAGCTTTGTGTTGCCATCTTCGCAATTGGGGTACAACCCTTTTTTGTGGTCCTCTAACATGCGATCGAACTTCAGCTTCTCCTTTTGACTTTCGCATTGCGTCCTTGCATCGACAATGACCCGGCGGAGATCATCATCATTGGGAACATCGTCTGGTTCCTCTTGATCTTCAGCAGCTTCGCCTGTTGCAGCGTCATCGTGCACATCATCTGGTTCCTCTTGATGTTCAGTAGCATCACCGTATTCAGGGGGCACATAGTTGTCATCGTACTCTTCTTCTTCGCCGTCTTCCATCATAACCCCTATTTCTCCGTGCCTCGTCCAAACATTATAGTGTGGCATGAAACCCTTGTAAAGCAGGTGGGTGTGGAGGATTTTCCGGTCGAGTAAGACTTCAGATTCCCACATATAGGGCATGGACAACACATAAAACCATTCTGCTTGTTTGCCTCAGCCACTTCGAGAAAATCATGCACGCCCTTAATGTACTCGGAGGTGTGTCTTGAACCGTACATCCATTGCCGGTTCATCTACGTGCATTATATATAATTAAGTGTGTCAAAAATCATTATAAACATCATGAATAGATAATTAAGTGACCAAATTAATAGAAGTTCATCATCACATTAAAACCAAAGTACATACATAGTTCTCATCTAACAACATAAAGCTCTGCAGAGCATCTAAATTAATTAAACCATACACTAAAACTATGTAAAACATTTCAATGCGAAAACAAATGCGATCATAATCGCAACCAATGTAACAACTGATCCAACGGCATAATGATACCAAGCCTCGGTATGAATGGCATTTTTCTAATCTTTCTAATCTTCAAGCGCATTGCATCCATCTTGATCTTGTGATCATCAACGACATCCACAACATGCAACTCCAATATCATCTTCTCCTCCTCAATTTTTCTAATTTTTTCCTTCAACAAATTGTTTTCTTCTTCAACTAAATTTAACCTCTCGACAATAGGGTCGGTTGGAATTTCCGGTTCAACAACCTCCTAGATAAATAAAATCTATGTCACTTTGGTCGGCATAATTGTCATAAACAATAAATGAACCAATAGTTATGAAAAGATAATATATTCCACATCCGAATCATAGACAGGACGAGGGCCGACGGGGACTATATAAGATGCAATAATAAAAGTAAGAAAATTATACAAGTATCTATATAAACATACAAGTAAGAATTTTTTTTCCTTTCAGAAAGAAGATAAGAACAAGAGGCTCACCACGGTGGTGCCGGCGACGAGATCGGCGCGGGCGATCGACGGCGGTGAAGACGGGGACGGGGCGTGACGGACCGCTAAACCTAGACAAATATTAAGGAAAATGGAGCTTGGAGGTCGAGCTTGGAGAGGAGAAAGCTTAAGTAGTGTGGCTCGGGCATTCCATCGAACACCTCGTGTGCATAGGAGGTGAGCTAGAGCACCACAAAGCTCTCCCTTGCCGCCCACGAAAAACAGAGCACTGGAGTGCTCGCTTTCATGGCGAGGGGTATATATAGGCAAATAATTGGTCCCGGTTGGTGACTTGAACCGACTAAAGGCACCTTTGGTCCCGGTTCGTCCCACCAATCGGGACCAATGGTGGTGGGCAGGAAGCGAGGCCCATTGGTCCCGGTTCGTCCCACCAACCGGGACCAAAGGTCCAGACGAACCGGGACCAATGGCCCACGTGGCCCGGCCGCCCCGGGCTCACTTAACCGGTCCAATGTTTCATTGGTCCCGGTTCTGGATTGAACCGAGACTAATGAGCTGGCCGGGCCTGGACCATTGCCCCCTTTTCTACTAGTGCACTAATCGGCAAACTGACGCACACACCTCCATAATGGTATACTCATCTAAAAGTATGAACTTTCAACTTCTAGAGTTCGTAAAATGTTTCAGCTAGAATTACCTGAATAGGTGAAACATGATTCTTAAACAGGGCGAAGGGAGATCAATCAGGAGGATACATGGTTTGAACTGTATCTTGCAGAGTAGTAGTGTCCATTGTATTCGTCCTCCTGATCCTCTTCTTGGTCCAGATCCTGTTGGCAGCGTAAAATATGCTTCTCATTCTCCACGACAGAAAGGGGAGCAAGGAAATAATAAACTTAAATAAGCTAGCAGAAGTAGTTTCTGACCAGCATCTAAATGTCCTATATGTCTTGTTCAATGTGAATCACTAGAAATAAGAGAAGTTTGCCTTGGAACTAAAATAATAAACAAAATGGGTCTCAATGGAGACAAAAGGATATAGTAATATACTCCCTCCATTCCCAAATATAAGACTTTTTAGCGATTCCAATATGGACTACATATGGAGCAAAATAAGTGAATCTACACTCTAAAATATGTCTATATATATACCCGTGTATAGTCCGTACTGAAATCCCTAAAAGGGCTTATATGTAGGAACGGAGGGAGTGTATGTGATCAATGAGGATTCTTGTTTTTATTATGCAGTATCTCTACGCCAATATCCCTACTAAAGAATAACATATAGGGCATTTAGTAGCAGTGCAAAAGTCTGCAACACCAACAATGAAGTGCCTAAACCATCCCCCGCCCCAAAAAAAAGGGTTTAGCAAGTATTTATGCTTTATCACTTCACTTCCACTTGCTGATTATAATATAGCTTCAGCAGCAAGCACAACTGCATGAATTTGAACCCTAACCTAGGTTTCAACACTTTTGGCATGCTTATCTAAATAAATTGGCATTACATAAGACCAGAAGTATGCAGATTCTTGAGAGCTAAAACTGATCCATATTTCCATGCCTAGGGATGCAACAATTCAGTTTAGACATCCAATCACAATTAGGTTCATGTTCATGATATTTTTACATAGCCAACAACAACAAATGGAAGACCTTCACCTTAGGGAACTACTTGTACGTATGTCCTCTGACTAAACTGAATAAGATCACCTCATCGCTATAATATGGTGTCCCATTCTCATCCTTGTATGACCTTTCTCCTCCTAAAATCAAATCTTACCGAACCAAAACAGAAACATATTCGATTCATTTACTTTTAGCAACATGTAACAAAAATAAATTGATAAATCTTCCTTTGGTGGAATCTGCACTTTCATCTACCCAAAAGGGAACAATTTTGCACAATAAAGCACACATGGGGCATGGACTAATACACATGAAGTGAGATCTTCATCCCAAAAATAAGTGAAATTAACCTATCATACAAATCTATCCCTTAGTAGGAGTATCTACTACTTAATGCCGAACAGTACAGTTCTTAGAAAAAAGAAGGGAAAAGGGAACAAAGTTATAACTCAAGCATATTTGAAACATATTGATTAGAAATAATTATTGAATATTTCTATGACCTGATGCAGGAATTTATTTTTAGTCTATGTTCTCTAAATCGTCGAACCTTATCCTCAAACCAGCATCGATCTTGTTTTTTTTTACTTTAAAATTGTCAATTTGCAAGTGAAACAGAATATAAAACGCACTTAAGTAGCAAAGTACTTCTATAGAAAAAAAAACGCATTAAACCATTTGCTCTCCTAGCTTAGCAGCTCAGGTAAGCCGTAAACCCATTTGAGCTATAGAACTCTTACTTTGAAGAACCTGGCAACACTCTAAATTGTCCACTGCTTGACCCAAACTAATTAACCTCAAAACTGTTATCTCCCCATGGCTAGACAAAATGGAACACGGTAGACTTAAGTAATATAATCACAGATCTGATTAGCATATGCATTGACGCGGATTTCGCCGATGGTTAGCTAACTAAGTTCAAACAATCATGATTGTCTTGTTAATTATAGTGCAAGCACTTGGTGTCAAAGTTCCAAACTTCAAAGAAGAATCTGGCATCATAGCTCTAAATTGTCCGCTGTTTAATTACATGCATGGTAGATTTAACTAAGCACAAGATCTAATTACCGTATGCATCAACGTGTCCTGGCGACTTGTTGGAGACGGTATGCTGACTTTGACTACAACGTTCCAGATCCCACATGGAAAGTATCTCTACTAGCCGTTCTCCCGATACACCTCCCGACTTGGAGTCCTAGTAGGACTCCTCTCTTGGCGCGCCCTACAAGGGCCGGCCGGCCTTCCCCTCTCTTCCTTTATATACGGAGTCAGGGGGCACCCTAGAACACACAAGATCAATTGTCTTAGCCGTGTGCGGTGCCCCCTCCAAAGTTTAACACCTCGGTCATATCGTCGTAGTGCTTAGGCGAAGCCCTGCGCCGGTAACTTCAACATCACCATCGCCATGTCGTCATGCCGACGAAACTCTCCCTCGTCCTCAACTGGATCAAGAGCTCGAGGGACGTCATCGTGTTGAACGTGTGCAGAACACGAAGGTGCCGTACGTTTGGTACTTGGATCGGTTGGATCATGAAGACGTTCGACTACATCAACCGCGTCACTAAACGCTTCCGCTTTCAGTCTACGAGGGTACGTGGACACACTCTCCCCGCTCGTTGATATGCATCTCCTAGATAGATCTTGCGTGATCATAGGAATTTTTTTGAATTACTACGTTGCCTAACAATACATGACCTTAGGTCAAGAATGAGTGCTTACATAATTTTTGGAATGTGTGATGGCACACATATCCATTAAAAATGAATAATATTTATATTAACAGAAATCCGAGAGATTGTACAATTGGTGCATGTATGCGGTTAACATGTAATTGTGAAAGAAAAAAAGGTCTATAGGAAGCTCGCTTTGTGCTCTCAGGGTGGTGGCGGCTAGGTTGGTCCATCCGTGCTCATCGGGACGTCCGTTGCAGCACTCGTCCCATTATGGAAATAATGCACGGATAGGAAGATGATGGTATGAGGGACATCGACCGATTGAAGACTCTTCCCGCAATTGCCTCCCGACCGGACCGACCCTGAGGCACGCTCCTTGGGCACCTCCTCTAAGGATGCACGTCGGTGACCGGTTCAGCCCTAAGGCGTGTCGTTGTTTTAGAGGATGTCAGCCCGATAGTGAGATAGGCAACGAATCATCTTTGAGGCGGAAGGGTTCGGGAGGAGGTCGATCTTTTTTCTGTTTTTGTTTTTGTTTTTGCAGAGGCAAGGAGGTGGGTTTTCTTGTCCATATGAAGAGGTGGGGCCGGATGGGTTTTTTTCGTAGAGGGAATCAAGGGGAGGGGATTTGGACATACCACGTATAGTCCCCGACTCCCCTTTAATAGTAGAGACGTGATAGAAAAAACTTCCTATTATTAATTATCTGCATCCTTAATTAAGTGCTTGGATAATTAATTAATTGCATCAATGGCTTGATTTTAAATTTATTTGTCACAAAAAACCCACTATTTAAATGAACTTAATTATAGCACACGTAATTAATTGTCTAGCTAATTAATTGCATAAATGACTTGGTTCCCAAATTGATTTAGTGCTTTGTTTCCAATCATTTTTCTGTTTTTTTCTTTTCTTTTTGCGTGAGGCAAGGGAGGTTGGTTTTCTTGTGCGTGTGGGGAGGTGGGAGCGGATGGGCTTTCGTAAGGGGGATCAATGGTTTAATAATAACGATAAATTTGAAAAGAAAACTTCCTTCCGTCCAGAGAATGATGCTCTTCATATTAGTATGATCCTCCCGTCGTACGCTCAATTATACTTTCCAAATTAAATAGACATATTAACTGTCTGGCTAATTAAAACACATAATTAACTCGTGTGGCTAATTACATGCAACTATGGGGAAGGCAAGAATTGGACAAGAGATAACTGAAACGATTTATGAACATTAATGGATGCGTGCGAAACCAAAGCAAAGCAAATCAAATTGATTTGTCACAAAAAAATCACTACTTAAACAGACTTAACTAATTGCACGTGTAATTAATTGTTTAGCTAATTAATTACATTAATTACTTGATTCCCAAATTGATTTGGTGCTTGTTCCAAATCATTTTTCTGCTTTTTTTCTTTTTGTGTGAGGCAAGGATGGTGGTTTTTTTGTGCGTGTGGGAAGGTGAGAGCGGATGGGTTTTTTCGTAAGCGGGATAAGGGTTTAAGAGTAATGATAAATATGAAAAACTTTCTACTATTAATTATCTGCATCCCTTATTATGTGTCTTACTAATTAATTAATTAATTGCATTAATGGCTCGATTTCATAATTAATTTGGCCCAAAAATTCCCTACTTAAAAGGACTTAATTAATTGCATGTGTAATTAATTATCTGGTTAATAAATTGCATCAATGGCTTGTTTTCCAAATTGATTCGGTGCTTCGTTTCCAAATTGTTTGCATTAATGACTGGTGATACTTTTCATAATTAACATGATCATCCCGTATAAGGCTCGATAATACTTTTCATAACTAATGTGATACTCACGCCCAAATAATAATACTCTCCTTAATTAGCGTGATCCTTTCGTTCAACACTCGATGATTCTTTTTATAATTAACATGATCTTTCTGTCCAAAAACTAATACTCTTCATAGTAAAAGTGACCCCACTGTCAAATGCTTGATATAATTTCCACAATTAACATAATCCTCCCGACCAAATAATGACACTCTTCGTAATTAATGTGATCCTTCCATCCAAAGATCGAGAGTGGTTCTTTTACACCCATTCACAGTGCACCCACGCAAGAAAACATATCAAAACATTTTGAAAAAATCTGAAACTTTGTGGAAACAATCATCAACAAATGTTAGAGAGGCTTGCAAAATTTGGTGGTCAAATAACATTCGAGCAGCTCTCTACAAAAATGTTAAATTCATTGAAAATTAGTCAAAATGTAAGTGCACTGTTTGAGCAGATTTTGTAATTTTGTCTTTTTTGTAGAGAGCTTTTCGAATGTTATTTGACCACCAAACTTTGCAAGCCCCCATAACATTTGTTGATGATCATTCCTATAAAGTTTCAGAATTTTTTGAAATTTTTTGTTATGTTTTCTTGCGTGGGTGCACCGAAGGTGGGTGTAGCCACTATTTCTCCAAGATGATATTCTTTATATTAGTATGATCCTTCCGTTCAACACTTGATTATACTTTTCAAATTAAACAGACATATTAACTATCTGACTAATTAACACACATAATTAACTGGTCTGTCAAATTAATTTCATGCAATTGTGGGGAAGGCAGGAATTGGATAAGAGATAACTAAGACGATTTTTGGCATTAATGCATGCGTTCGAAACCAAACCAAACGAAACGAACCCTTTAGGAGTAAAGATACATGAATAAAGAACTAAAGAAACAATCATGAAACCACGAATCATCCTACGCCTCCTCCCGAGTCCTAATGGCAGCCGTGGCATGGCACGGCATGTCCGGCGCTTAATGCCCGTCGCCGGGGCTGGGCCCGGAGTTCTTGATCCCGCGGAGCATGCCGATGTCGAACGTTAGCCTGCGCTCTACGGCCCTCACCACCGTCTGGATAGCATCGCCCGTCGGCGATTCCACCGTCACCACACGCGCAGGCGCAGTACCGCCTTCCTCCCGCACCGCGAGCGGCCTGGCGCCACTCACGGCCGCCGCCGTCGCGAGAACCAGGCACGCCACCAATAGGAGAGCGCCCGCCGGTGCTCCCGCTCTGAGCCTGACCGCCATTCTTTCTCTCTTTTGACTGGGATGCAGGCAAAGAAGAATACGCGGCAGGTGCACACGTACGTGTATCTATGGGCGAGCAGTATATGTATTCTGATGCTTCGTTTGCTGTTGCCTGTTGGTTCTGGCCTGGGCTTCATATATAGGGACCGAGATCGACGGGCTAGCTCTTGGCTTTGACCGTCGGAAACTTGGAATGGTCGGAGGCGTTGGAAAATCAGCAGCGGCAGGCACCCCGGGCTGGCGTGCGTGCGTGGAGGCCGAAGCGTCCTGGAAGCGACACCGACCCCGGACCCCGGCCGGGCGTAGCACGTACGAGGATGGAGGTGATCTATCTAGGTCGCCGGCCGTGCGTGCCCATGAAATTCTAGCGTGGAAGTTAGAGCATCTTCAGCCGCGTCCCCAACAGGCCCCGAAACGACTTTTTCGACGCCGGCGCCAAAAAAACAGACGAGTCACGCCTCCAGAACGACGAAAAGCGCCGGTTCGGCCCTTTTTTCCGCCCGGCGGCCGCAGGCCGAACCCGGCGCGCTGGGGGCGCTTGGGGGCTCCGGCACAAGGGAAAAGCAGGCTGGCCCACGCCGTTAGGTGAAAAGTTAAGATTTTTTCCCCGACTCGCCTTCCACCCCCGCGCTCTCGGCCGCAACTAGGCATATTCCGGCGCCGCCCCGCCGCCCTTCACCAATAGATAGCCATTCCCCGCTGGAAAAATAGCAGAGGTTCACCGCGACAGCCCCTCCGACAACTTCTGGGCATTTCCGGCCGCGCGGAGGGCAGTGTAGCGGCGGGTGCACGCCCACCGCGCGCAAGGTGTTCGGCGATTTGCATGCCTCGGCGATGGACTCGGATGACGAGGAAGTGCTCGCCGCGCTGCTCGAAGAGGAAGCCGAGGCCGACGTCCAGGAAGAAGAGCATCTCATGGTGCTCGCCGCCCTCGCCCAGCTGCTGGCGAGCAATGAAAAGCCGCGGCGAGGTGGCTCGGCGCCAGGGCGGGTGAAAGCAAAGAACCGGCATCGTCTCGAAGGCTACTGCATGCTCTACTCCGACTACTTCGCCGATGCTCTACTTCACGGCGACAGAACATTTCGGCGCCGTTATCTGATGAGCAGAAAGCTTTTCCTCTGGATTGTGAATTACATCCGGGAGTTCGACAACTACTTCAAATGCAAGATGGATTGCACCGGCAAACTTGGATTCACCTCCATCCAGAAATGCATGACAGCGATGAGGATGCTTGCATACGGAGCGCCCGGTGACTCACAGGACGACTATGGGCGCATGGCCGAGTCCACCAGCCTAGAGTGTTTCTACAAGTTCTGTCGGGCTGTGGTAGCAGTGTTTGGACCGCAATACTTGAGAACACCCAATACGGAGAACGCCTGGTTGATGGCATCTATCCGAGATGGTCGACATTTGTCAAGACCATCAAAAACCCTGTGCCTGGAGGCAAGAACGCCTGGTTTGCGAAGATTCAGGAGGCTTGCAGGAAGGATGTCGAGCGGGCATTTGGTGTGCTCCAATCTCGATTTGCTGTTGTCCGGTACCCCGCTCAGACCTGGTCGAAATATCAAATATGGGAGATCATGACCTGCTGTGTAATATTGCATCACATGATCATTGAGAGCGAGCAGGAAGAGCTAGTATTTGACACTGAACCATACCACATGCAGGGTCCTCTTGCCCAAGTTGATCACCAGCTACCGGCAACCTGGACTGCCTACCTCAGTATGTGTCAGGAGATCCGAGACCCACAGGTGCATCATCAACTGCAGCAAGATCTGATAGAGCACCTATGGAGGCTCAAGGGCGACACCGGGCGCGACATGTGATGAAGTATGAGTTTTTATTTGTTGAACTATATAATTTGTATTGAACTATTTATTGTTGTACTATTTTGTTGAAGTATTTGAAATTTCTGTGATGAAATATGTGATAAAAAAATATTTATGTTCATAATTGAACGCCGAGCCACGTCGAACCACGCCGAATATGGGTCTATTCTCGCCTATATGGGCCTTTTTCGCCAAAATGAGGCTTCAAAAACGGGTCGAAATCGACGACTGAGGGCGAGCTGGAGCGACGACTGGATGCAAAACCGCCTTCAGCACCGAAAAAATCGCCGGCTCACCCTCAAGAGGCGATTTTTATGCGTCCTGGGGGGCCGAACGGCTGGAGATGCTCTTACAACCGCGAGAATTTCGTGCGCCCGGGATGTGGGACTTTGAATACCGGGACGCCGAAAACAAGCAGGGCAGCGGTGGACCGTTCTCGCCGGCGTCAGCTCAAGCTCCCTGTGTGTCTAAACTCTGACTAGACTGAAGAAATTACGTGCCTCGACCTAGATTTCGTGGCTCCACAGTCGATGAAAAGCACTGGCTCGGACGGACAGATGCGGACAGTTCGTGGTACCTGCGTACTCTGCAAAATCAGACACATATACACGCTGGTACTTACGCCTAAAGAAACAATCAT
This sequence comes from Aegilops longissima, assembly GCA_021605205.1. Lineage (NCBI taxonomy): Eukaryota > Viridiplantae > Streptophyta > Magnoliopsida > Poales > Poaceae > Aegilops > Aegilops longissima. Next base: position 57,106,640 of record CM038677.1, read on the forward strand.
GAAACCATGAATCATCCTACGCCTCCTCCCGAGTTCTAATGGCAGCCGTGGCATGGCATGGCATTTCCGGCGCTTAATGCCCGGCGCCGGGGCTGGGCCCTGAGTCCTTGATCCCGAGGAGCATGCCGACGTCGAACATTAACCTGCGCTCGACGGACCTCGCCACCGTCTGGATTGCATCGCCCGCCGGCGATTCTACCATCACCGCACGCGCAGTGCCGCCTTCCTCCCGCGCCGCGAGCGGCCTGGCGCCACTCACGGCCGCCGCCGTCGAGAGAACCAGGCACGCCACCACGAGGAGAGCGCCCGCCGGTGCTCCCGCTCTCTGAGCCTGGCCGCCATTCTTTCTCTCTTTTGACTGGGAAGCAGGTAAAGAAGAAATACGCCGCAGCTACGCACGTACGTGTAACGTGTGTCGTCTATGTGCGAGCAGTAGGTATTCTGATGCTTTGTTTGCCGTTGTGTTGTGGCCCGGGCTTGTTATATAGGGATCGAAGTTGATGGGCTGGCTCTTCGGCTTTGACCGTCGGAAACTTGGAATGGTCGGAGGCGTTGGAAAATCGGCACCGGCAGCGGCAGCCGGCAGCCCGGACGTGCGTGCGTGGAGGCCGAAGCGTCGTGGAAGCGACACCGACCCCGGACACCGGCCGGGCGTAGCACGTACGAGGATGGAGGTGATCTATCTAGGTCGCCGGCCATGCGTGCTCATGGAATTCTAGCGTGGAAGTTACAACCGCGAGAATTTCGTGCGCCCGGGAAGTGGGACTTTGAATACTCGGACGCCGACGTGACAGCTGACAAGCAGGGTAGCTAGCGGTGGACCGTTCTAGCCGGCATCAGCTCAGCTCAGCTCGCTGTGTGTGTAAACTCCGACTAGACTGGAGAAATTACGTGCCTCGGCCTAGATTTCGTGGCTCCACAGTCGATGAAAAGCACTGGCTGGGACGGACAGATGCGGACCGTTCGTGCTACCTGCGTACTCTGCGGGTGCCGAAAGTGACCAAGAAGTCAGCGGCAGGATCGGTCGACGAGGATCCGGGCCAGGCTCCGGGGAGAAGCCACACCTACACGTGCTGACACGCAACGGGGCCGGGCGATGCTGATGTGCGTGGACACTCCAGGGAGTGATCATTCCAGTAGTACTTCTTATATTGACCGTTAGATTTTGCGTGAAAGGGGTATTTGTCCGAGTGGACGTGCTTCCCGACTGATCGGGGTATGTTGACTGCAAGGAAAAACAGGGTGGCACTCGTATGTCTCCCGAAGGAGATAGACTAGTGGTCTGACATGGACGTGCCACGAAACCCGAGTGGCGAGGCTAGTGTGTGGGCTGACTCTCCGAAGAGAGGCCACTCATTATCCCAGGGGAACACCATCACATGCCATCTCTAAGTCCAAGTTTGTGGAACTGACGCCTTGGAGCCTAGAATAAGGACCAAGTATATCCGTAGAGGAGTGTCGTTTTCACCCTTTTGCAGTCCTGAAGATGACTACAGGTAATGATTTGGGCGATCTTCCGAGTGGACGGTGCTACACTTATAGATCTTCGGCGAACCGAGCATGTATGGTCATAAGAATATTCCTGATGTGATCAATAGGTTTATCAAATGGGCATAACCCATGAGGGCGACATGGCCCAGGGCTGTGTGAAACCCCCGAGTGATGCTCGAAAAAGGTAAGCTCGTTACAGAGTGTGATATGAGGTTTGAAGATATGAGTAACTTAGTTTTTCCCGTGTTGGGGGTGTAGAGGTAAAGACATGTCCAACTGATGGTGACGCGCGAGGTGGCCGAAGGGCGATGATGCGTACAACCGAGTGATGACGCGCGGGGCGGTCGAGTGGTGAAGACGTGCACAACCGAGTGGCGACGCTGGAGCAGCCTAGTCATGTTGTGCGAGGTGGTCGAATGATGAAGACGTGCACAACTGAGTGGCAACGCACGGGGCGGCCGAGTCATGTTGTGTGAGGTGGTCGAATGATGAAGACGTGCACAACTGAGTGGCAACACGCGGGGCGGCCGAGTGGTGAAGATGTGCACAACCGAGTGGCGACGCGCGGGGTGGCCGAGTTAGGAAGTGCGAGGTGGCCGAGTGAAGAACTACGTGTCCAGCCAAGTGGTGACGTGCGGAGCGGCCATGTGGTGAAGGGATGCACAACCGAGAGGCGACGCGCGGAGCGGCCAAGTGGTCAAGACGTGCACAACCGAGTGGCGACGTGTGGGACGGCCGAGTGAGGATGCGTGAGGTGGCCGAGTGAAGGACTATGTGTCCAGCCAAGGGGTGACGCGCGGGGCGGCCGTGTGGTGAAGGCATGCACAACCGAGAGGCGACGCGTGGAGCGGTCAAGCGGTGAAGACGTGCACAACCGAGTGGCGATGTGCGGGACAGCCGAGTGAGGATGTGCGAGGTGGCCGAGTGAAGGACTACGTGTCCAGCCAAGTGGTGATGCGCGGGGTGGCCGAGTGACGACGCGCGGCGTGGCCAAGTGACGACGAGCGGGGCAGCCGAGTGAAAGATTGCATGTCCAGCCAAGTGGTTGAAATTGTCTTCGAATGTCAGGACCCCGATCCTAAGTCACACCGATCTAGCATGTAACACATCATATCACTTTGCGGCCTCACGCACGGTATTCCCACGGGCGTCACCTTACCATGGCCAGGGACCGTTTGCGTCTTTTGGCTCACGTATATGATAGTGTCGCTAGCATCCATATGACAAAGAACCCGGGCCGACATGGCTAGTCGTGAACCCAAAGCGGCGCTAACCTATGGGGACAGGCATACATGAATCACATCGAACATGTCGGTCATCAACGTATGTATTCGGGCTGTAGCACTGGGCTAACAGGACTCCGGTATCCCGGGCTGTAGCAGGCTAGGCAGGACTCCGAATAACACCGCGTGACATTTCCCCGATGGGACAGACATAGGAACGAAGTGAAACACATGCCGGCCAGTCATGTGTCCAAGCAGTAGTGCTGGGCTAGCAGGACTCCGGTGAACCGGGCTGTAGCGGACTACTATCGCTCGGAGGCACGAGACTACATTTTCCCATATGAGAGGCTGCCAAGGATAAACAACTAGTTTGTCGGATCCCACACATACCAAGCATTTCAAACATACACACAATATGCTCAATATGTGTAAATACGACGTGGCATCACAACATAACTCTACGACTCAGATATTATTCATTAGGCTCCGAAGAGCGAGATATTACAAACATGGGTCTCATGACCCAACACTCAGAGCATACAAGTCAAAGCACAAGCGGAAGCTAAACATGTCTGGGTACAGACAACTATAAATGGAAAAGGCTGAGAAGCCTGACTATCTACCAGATCCTGCCGAGGCACAAGATCGTAGCTGAGGTAACAAGCTAAACGTCGAAGTCCAAGCGGAACTACTAGCGAGACTGACGTCTCTCTGCAAAACATAAAATAAGCAAACGTGAGTACAATTGTACTCAGCAAGACTTACATCAGAACTAACTACATATGCATCATTATCAAAAGGGGGTGGTGGAGTTTGACTGCAGCAAGCCAGCTTTGACTCGGTGGCTATCCTGAACTACGACTGCAAGTAACTCTTTTGAGGTGGCGCACACGAGTCCACATATTCACCATGGCAATACACCACTATGGACCCGCTCCCGTCTCCCTACGAGAACGCCATCCATAGCACTCACGCTTATCTTGCGATTTTAGAGTATCCACTTTCACTTGTCTATGAACTGATATAGGCAACCCGAAGTCCTTCTCCGCGGACACGGCTATTCAATAGATCATATTAAACCCTGCAGGTGTACTTCTTCACACACGCTCTCACCACTTACCGCCGTTTACACGACATGTACTCGGCAACCTTCAAGCGGAAGCCCAACGTGGGTGTCGGCCACGGCCTACCTAAACACTCAAGTCCCTAGTCCAGGTTTATCGCCTATTCGGGTTCCATCCGCAGGGAGTCCGGCCGAGGTTTCCCATACAGCCCCGAACGATGTGTGCAGGGTTCCCGAGATACCAAACGGGCACTCGGTACACCGGGCCACGGTGCCTACCGCAACACAACCCACCCCTAAGGTCAGCGTTGCGTGCGGCCCCCAGCATACTACAAACACCAGAAACTACTTGCAACTCCCGGACCAGGAACAAGGGTGGTTAAGAAGCCGAGAGGGTCAATTAAGGATCCCAATGCGTGGTAGTAACTGTTTCATGGATCACAAATACAGAACTCAGTTCCTGAGGACGGTTTCAATGAGACAACCCACCATGTACTCCTACATGGCCTCTCACCGCTACCTTTACCAAATCGTGTTCACACACTTAGCTCACACACAATAGGACATGTTCACACAACCATTCCAATTCATTCCCGATGAATCAGACCTGACTCAACTCTAAGCAGTAGCAGGCATGACAAACAAGCATAAATGAGTAGGCACAACATGGCTCAAACAAGTCCTACTCATGCTAGTGGGTTTCATCTAATTACTGTGGAATGACAGGTCATGCAAAGGATCAAGGGGTTCAGCTACCGCAGCAAGTAACACATGAGTCGTTGTTGTCCTAATGCAGTAAAATAGAGCAGGAGCGAGAGAGTGGGATTATATCGAATGAACAAGGGGTTTTGCTTGCAGGCACTTCAAGATAATATAGTTCTTCATCGGTGTCATCGAACTCATCGTCGGTACATCGCTCTCTGGGAGGGACAATTACCGCAAACAAGAGAGAACACAATCAATGCAATGCACATTCACATGAATGACATGTCATATTAAGGTACTGAATTTACCTAGTGCAATAATAATCCAAGTTAGTTGAAGTGGAATTCAAACAAGGTTGAACTCCAACCCCAAATGCTATTTCATAAATTACCCTAATCATGATTCATCCTATTCAGTGAGGTTAATTTGTTCAAACATGCATGAAAATGCCATAAACAGATTCTTCATATTTTTCTGATCATTTTTCATATGTAAATTATTTCCATCCGAGTTACGGTTGAATTTATATGATTTATTAAAGTTTAGGGCATTTTCTGAAATTTCCTAAATTAAATTAAATCCAGAAAACTAGTTATTGCGTCAGCATGACAGAGGCGTGACGTCAGCAGGTCAAAGGCGCCAGGTCCAGGTCAAACCTGACGCGTGGGACCCGCACGTAAGTGTAACAGGGCAGGGACAGAGGCTGACTAGTGGGTCCGGGTCAACGATGACGTGGAAAAGTCAATGCTGAGAGGCGGGCCCCCTGAGATTAGTACTAATCTAACAAAGAAATTAAACTAGTTAATCCAGGCACTGGGGCCCACATGTCAAAGAGAGAGGGGGGGTTAATTAGTGCTAATAATATGGCCACGTCGGCACTTGCCGGAATCTCGCCGGCGGTGACCTCAAACCGCGGCCGAGTCCACTTTAACTCGCCGAGTCGACGGATCGATCGCCAGGCACCAAAGGGATAGCCCGTGCCCATGCGCACACCTGTGGAGGCTAACGGGAGGTGCGGGGTGGCCGAGACAACGACGGCGAAAGCAGTCAGCAGCGGCGGCCGGAGCTCGGGCACCATACGGGTTGGCGCTAGGAACGGCAGGAGCCGCGATGGTCGCGATCGACTCCTAGGAACGTCCGAGCACGGAGGTGGGGTTGGCTGCGAGCCATCGGGCTCTAGCCACGCCGGCGACGAGGCACGGCGGCGGCGGGCTTCGCCATGATGGAATCGGTGGCTAGAGGAGGGAACGAGTCGGGAAGAGGGGCGAGGCGCGCAGGAGCTCACCGCGGTTCCGCAGGGTGGTCACTGGCTCGGGAGGGGCCGAGCAAGCGGGCGGCGATGGAAATCTCCGCACCCGAGGGGATGAAGGGTCGGGAGGGTGCTTGAGGCGTCTGGCGGGCGCGGCTCGGTGGGGAGGAAGAGGAGGTCGAGGCGGAGCTCGTGGGCATGTCGGGGAAGAGAGGGTGGCGGTGGCCGCGAGGGCAGCGAGGGGCGGCGACGGGCGCGCCGGTCCCAAGCGAGAGAGAGGGGCAGAGGAGAGAACACGGGAGAGGGAGAGAGCGAGGGGTCCAGGGGTCGGGAGGCGCGTGGCGACACATGGAGGCGTCCCGGCGGCGGGGACGCAGCAGCCAGGCAGAGGTGGCTGCCGGCATCGCCAGCCTTCATCACGCCTCCCTCTGCCTTTCCGCGCAGAGGAAGACGATGAGCGGTGGGGGTAGGTGGGCTGGGCTGGCCAACCGGGCCGGCCAGCAGGGGGGGGAAGGAGGTTGGGCCGGTTGGGGCGCCAGGTAGGTTGCTCTGTTCTCTTATTGTTTTTCTGTTTCTGTGTTTTTTTTAAATCTTTTGCCACTGTTTTGAATTTAAAGCAATTCAAACAATTCCAAAAACTCCTCTGGATATTTTTATTTTGCTAGATGGACTTTTCCAAAAGCTCATAAAATATTTCAGGGTATTTGAAATTATATTCTAATTATATGAATATAATTCAAATTCAAATAGCTAATGATTTAAATTCAAAATCCCAAGATTAATTCCTTATAAATGTTCAATATTTTGTTTGGGACCGAACCCTTGCCAAAATTATCAAACATTTAAGAAGGACATTTTGGGAACAATGAATGAGATTTTAGGGTTTTGCCCTTCTTTTATTTAAATTTTGAGGCTTTCAAATCTCCTCGCTTCAAGTTTCAAAATTTTAAACATGATGCAAACATGAAGGCTAGCCTAGTGCATGCCAGGACTAGGGATGTGACAACTCACCCCCACTAAACAAGAATCTCGCCCTGAGATTCAAGACGTGAGGTAAGAGGAAAAAGGGAAGTCACAAACTATCACAATCTTCATGATCCAATTGCCTTCTCGAAGATGTTGGTTCACTCCATCATCTTGGTCTTGACGTCTTTGCTCTTGAGATCTTTACCCGACACGACAACAGAAAGAAGGGGGAAACCCTACATGATTCGATCTTCACGAAGATCAGGTAAACATGATCGACTCACGGACTGAGACGGTGACACATCTCGAGTTGAGTCACAAAACACATCGAGAGGGATGGAGGAACAAACGATGGGGTTTGATTGGTGGCAACAATTCCACGCTTAGAAAGTTGGTGGATGGTGTCAAGGTGGCGAGAAGATATTTACCATGATTCAATAACGGGCCACCTCGAGAAAGGTGGCGCAAAGAACTATTCCCTTAAGTGGCAAAAAGAATTAATTTTGATCCATAGATCATTGGAACTCTTTATACCAGCCAAAGGCAATCACAAGCGATTATTTGGTGGAATGCAAGGAATGGTACACCCGGACTAGAATGGATGATGTGGACTACCTTGTTGAAGACAACGCAATGGATGATTTTTTTCTTATCATCGGAGGGGGGAGGGGCCCATGGTAAGTCCACTTTTGAGGATGATCTTGAACAGAAATTACTAAGAAGGCAGCCCATAGTGAAATGGCATAAGGACGGTGCAAGCTGGGAACGAAATGCAACTGTTCGAATGTTCCAACCATCATATCCGCCTGAGATTCAGATCTGATTGGTGTTAGGATATTCCAGACTCATCGAGTCTAGAAGTAAAATGAAAGTTTGCAACACAAATCAACGAGAAGATGTTGCGAGATTCTCGGGAATGAACTACGATAGCAAGCTCCAAAACATGAGCTGGTTCTGCTGCTAACATGTGAACATGTTGTCCAAGACAAGAATGACCACATAGTAGTCTTATCATAAAACACTACCGAGTTCAGGTGGGGAACCATCAACGAGGATATTGAAGTCCTTGCATAAGTCATATGATTAGCTCTTATGAAGAATCTTCTTGTCCTTGAACAAATCAATCAGTGGCTTGGTATGCTAGGAATACATATAGAATGAAGGTTGCAAGTCTCCAGACTACAGAATACTTCGCACATATGCATGACTGACTTGGAATGATTCCAAAGGAACCGAAACAAACCTTTCTCAAATTCATGGCGGCAACTTGCACCTAATGCACGTGAATTAGAGGAAGTCACTACTTTCGTCCAAACATATGCTTCATGAACGGCATACGAAGGCATTGCTTACAAAGTTTCCAACACTAGGTTGATGTTCAACATGACTCATGGGGGAGACAAAATGCTACTGATGGGCTCAACAGCAACTCATCGGAATTTCCATATCACTGGACTTCCACCATCATGTGAACACGGTGATAGCATTGGTCAGACCAAAATGTAATGGTGTATGCTCGCGGGATCAACCACGAGTAAGACAACATTACGCATATCGTTGGTTCTGATTTGACTTGACGATTGCCCACACTCAAGTCAAAGGGTTGATATGACAATAGATCCAGCAACTGATCACAGGGACCAATCGATGAAGATATCATCTTTCTTCAACACACACTACACAAGAATATCCCTTTGGAACGAACTAAGTTAGGCAAGCTTTTATCTTCCAACTCTCCAAGTTGTTGTGTGGCTTAACCAACTAGCTCAGGGGTATCCAACACAGATTCTTGGAGAAGGGTGGTTCACAAGAAACCAACTTGATCACGAGCCCAACATAACAGTCAGGGAACAACCCGGTAACACTTCCAAGAAGATATTTGGAAAGTCACGAACCACCGTATGTTACTAAGCTCGAGAGCAATATTGCTTTTGAGGGCAAGACGATATTATCAAATGAGTGAGGACTTGACGAGGTCCTAACTCATCAATCGAAGAGTGCACCGAAAATAAGGACTAGGTAGCACGATCAATCTTAGGACGATGATTCAATAACCAACACGCTAAGAATGAGAATATTGTCCATTCACTACCAAGCAATGAGTTGCTCGGAGTATTGATGTCGCACATCACAAGTCACTTGTCGGCTTCGGTGGCATCAACACGGAACCGAGGAATGAATAATGATGGCGAGAAGTACCACTGCGCCAAGAATTCCTAAGAGGTTGTGCAATTCCCATGACATTCTTGACATAAGATGGCAATACTTGGGTGGAACAGAATCAAAAGCTGAATTGGCATTTTGATCTGCGGGATACAACTACTTTGACCCAATCCTGGATGTGGATGAGGTACTGGAGTTTGTTTCTCCTAGTCATTCCGGAATAGAATGGCTTGACGGACCACAAGGATAAAATGCATTGATGAACATAAATGCACACATACCCTTGGCTATCAATTGATAGATGAAGGTCGGAAGGCATCTAAGAGGACAACTCAAAGGAACATATAATTTTCTGAGTTGTGGATGCACAGATTAGTATGTCGAGCAAGCTCAACATTTCTTCCGGATAACCCATGCAAGAAAGGTAGAATGGGAAAATTCACAATTATGAATGGAGAACTCCTCAAGAGCACTCTAGTTGTGATCTTTTGGTTCAAAAGAACTTCTGCCATAATTAGTTCATGGTATTTGGAAGAAGGAGAATACCACGGACTTCGAGGACTATCGCAAGGTTACTAATATCCTAAAGGCACTAGCAAATACTAACAACATGAAGTAGGCTGAATCTCGGGTTCAAGAACCCAGGAATAGAATGCCTACTACTAAATGGCATCACGGGATGCTTTCGAAAGTGATGGCCAGAATCATCACACTGTGGATACAAAAGCATTGCTAAATTGCTAGGTGACTTCCTAAACACCTAGGGTCATAATAATAGTTCCAACATACATGTCGAGGCAACAAAGTACCTCAACTGACCGATTGGTGTGCTTATTCTGACCAAAAGGTCATCGGGAACGGAAGGAAAGAATTTGCAAATGCATCGACTATTTAGAGACCTGGATGACTCGGACAGCATAACGGCTGTAAATGCTCAAAAGATTTGAGACATCCTAAAAAAAATGGTGACATAACCACTCAACAACATCATAACAAGATTCTGAGATCAACAGTTATCATACGTAAATAGTAGGAACCGAATCGGGATTAAAACCAACAATCTTATAAGTCTATGGATTAGTAACACGTCATCCTAATAGATAGATGAGAAGCCTAGTTCTTAAACCCCGAGAAGAGAAGAGGATGACTCAGATCGAAGGCCATGAAGTATAAGGAGTAAAAAGAGCCTTACGCTCCTCCCACAATCAATTCCCTTACATAACTAAAGCATTTCTAGACACAACTTCACCAGTTTGGCTTGGTAATCCTCACAGCATCAAAGCTCGATACCAACGCTGTCGGGACCCGATCCTAAGTCACACCGATCTAGCATGTAACACATCATATCACTTTGCGGCCTCACGCACGGTATTCCCACGGTGTCGCCTTACCATGGCCCGGGACCGTTTATGTCTTTTGGCTCACGATATGATAGTGTCGCTAGCATCCATATGACAAAGAACCGGGCCGACATGGCTAGTCGTGAACCCAAAGCGCGCTAACCTATGGGGACAGGCATACATGAATCACATCGAACATGTCGGTCATCAACGTATGTATTCGGGCTGTAGCACTGGCTAACAGGACTCCGTATCCCGGGCTGTAGCAGGCTAGGCAGGACTCGAATAACACCGCGTGACATTTCCCGATGGGATGATATAGGAACAAGTGAAACACATGCCGCCATCATGTGTCCAAGCAGTAGTGCTGGGCTAGCAGGACTCGTGAACCGGGCAGAAGCGGACTACTATCGCCGGAGGCACGAGACTACATTTCCCCATATGAGAGGCTGCCAAGGATAAACAACTAGTTTGTCGGATCCCACACATACCAAGCATTTCAAACATACACACAATATGCTCAATATGTGTAAATACGACGTGGCATCACAACATAACTCTACGACTCAGATATTATTCATTAGGCTCAAGAGCGAGATATTACAAACATGGGTCTCATGACCCAACACTCGAGAGCATACAAGTCAAAGCACAAGCGAAGCTAAACATGTCAGAGTACGCATAACTATAAATGGAAAAGGCTGAGAAGCCCGACTATCTACCGATCCTGCCGAGGCACAAGATCGTAGCTGAGGTAACAAGCTAAACGTCAAGCCCAAGCGAACTACTAGCGAGACCGACGTCTCTCGCAAAACATAAAATAAGCAAACGTGAGTACAATTGTACTCAGCAAGACTTACATCGTAACTAACTACATATGCATCATTATCAAAAGGGGTGGTGGAGTTTGACCGCAGCAAGCCAGCTTTGACTCGGTGGCTATCCCGAACTACATTGCAAGTAACTCTTTTGAGGTGGCGCACGAGTCCACATATTCACCATGGCAATACACCACTATGGACCCGCTCCGCCTCCCTACGAGAACGCCATCCATAGCACTCACGCTTATCTTGCGATTTTAGAGTATCCACTTTCACTTGTCTATGAACTGATATAGGCAACCCAAGTCCTTCTCCGCGGACACGGCTATTCAATAGATCATATTAAACCCTGCAGGGTGTACTTCTTCACACACGCTCTCACCACTTACCGCCGTTTACGACATGTACTGCAACCTTCAAGCGGAAGCCCAACGTGGGTGTCGGCCACGGCCTACCTAAACACTCAAGTCCCTAGTCCAGGTTTATCGCCTATTCGGTTCCATCCAGGAGTCCGCCGAGGTTTCCCATACAGCCCCGAACGATGTGTGCAGGGTTCCCGAGATACCAAACGGGCACTCGGTACACCAACATTTGGTGCCTACCGCAACACAACCCACCCCTAAGGTCAGCGTTGCGTGCGGCCCCCAGCATACTACAAACACCAGAAACTACTTGCAACTCCCGGACCAGGAACAAGGGTGGTTAAGAAGCCGAGAGGGTCAATTAAGGATCCCAATGCGTGGTAGTAACTGTTTCATGGATCACAAATACAGAACTCAGTTCCTGAGGACGGTTTCAATGAGACAACCCACCATGTACTCCTACATGGCCTCTCACCGCTACCTTTACCAAATCGTGTTCACACACTTAGCTCACACACAATAGGACATGTTCACACAACCATTCCAATTCATTCCCGATGAATCAGACCTGACTCAACTCTAAGCAGTAGCAGGCATGACAAACAAGCATAAATGAGTAGGCACAACATGGCTCAAACAAGTCCTACTCATGCTAGTGGGTTTCATCTAATTCTTGTGGAATGACAGGTCATGCAAAGGATCAAGGGGTTCAGCTACCGCAGCAAGTAACACATGAGTCGTTGTTGTCCTAATGCAGTAAAATAGAGCAGGAGCGAGAGAGTGGGATTATATCGGAATGAACAAGGGGGTTTTGCTTGCACGGCACTTCAAGATAATATAGTTCTTCATCGGTGTCATCGAACTCATCGTCGGTACATCGCTCACCGGGAGGGACAATTACCGCAAACATGAGAGAACACAATCAATGCAATGCACATTCACATGAATGACATGTCATATTAAGGTACTGAATTTACCTAGTGCAATAATAATCCAAGTTAGTTGAAGTGGAATTCAAACAAGGTTGAACTCCAACCCCAAATGCTATTTCATAAATTACCCTAATCATGATTCATCCTATTCAGTGAGGTTAATTTGTTCAAACATGCATGAAAATGCCATAAACAGATTCTTCATATTTTTCTGATCATTTTTCATATGTAAATTATTTCCATCCGAGTTACGGTTGAATTTATATGATTTATTAAAGTTTAGGGCATTTTCTGAAATTTCCTAAATTAAATTAAATCCAGAAAACTAGTTATTGCGTCAGCATGACAGAGGCGTGACGTCAGCAGGTCAAAGGCGCCAGGTCCAGGTCAAACCTGACGCGTGGGACCCGCACGCCGATGTAACGAGGCAAGGGACAGAGGCTGACTAGTGGGTCCGGGTCAACGATGACGTGGCAAAGTCAATGCTGAGAGGCGGGCCCCCTGAGATTAGTACTAATCTAACAAAGAAATTAAACTAGTTAATCCAGGCACTGGGGCCCACATGTCAAAGAGAGAGGGGGGGTTAATTAGTGCTAATAATATGGCCACGTCGGCACTTGCCGGAATCTCGCCGGCGGTGACCTCAAACCGCGGCGGAGTCCACTCGGAACTCGCCGGAGTCGACGGATCGATGCGCCAGGGGCACCAGCGGATAGCCCGTGCCCATGCGCACCCAGGGAGGCTAACGGGAGGTGCGGGGGTGGCCGGAGACAACGACGGCGAGCAGTGCAGCGGCGGCCGGAGCTCGGGCACCATACGGGTTGGCGTTGTAGGGAACGGCAGGAGCCGCGGATGGTCGCGGTCGACTCCTAGGAACGAGCTGAGCACGGAGGTGGGGTTGGCTGCGAGCCACTGGGGCTCTAGCCACGCCGGCGACGAGGCACGGCGGCGGCGGGCTTCGGCCGCGGTGGAATCGGTGGCTAGAGGAGGGGAACGAGTCGGGGAAGAGGGGCGAGGGGCGCAGGAGCTCACCGCGTTCCGCAGGGTGGTCACTGGGCTCGAGGAGGGGCCGAGCAAGCGGGGCGGCGATGGAAATCTCCGGCGACCCGAGGGGGATGAAGGGTCGGGGAGGGTGCTTCGAGGCGTCTGGCGGGGCGCGGCTCGGTGGGGAGGAAGAGGAGGTCGAGGCGGAGCTCGTGGGCATGTCGGGGGGAAGAGAGGGTGGCGGTGGCCGCGAGGGCAGCGAGGGGCGGCGACGGCGGCGCTCGGTCCGGGCGAGAGAGAGGGGGCAGAGGAGAGAACACGGAGAGGGAGAGAGTGAGGGGTCCAGGGGTCGGGAGGCGTGGCGACACATGGAGGCGTCCGGGCGGCGGGGACGCAGCAGCCAGCGGAGGTGGCCGTCGGCATCGCTGGGCCTTCATCACGCCTCGCCTCTGCCTTCTCCGCAGAGGAAGACGATGAGCGGTGGGGTAGGTAGGTGGGCTGGCCAACCGGGCCGGCCAGCAGGGGGGGAAGGAGGTTGGGCCGGTTGGGGCGCCAGGTAGGTTGCTCTGTTCTCTTATTGTTTTTCTTTACTTGTTTTTTTAAATCTTTTGCCACTGTTTTGAATTTAAAACAATTCAAACAATGCCAAAACTCCTCTGGATATTTTTATTTTGCTAGATGGACTTTTCCAAAAGCTCATAAAATATTTCAGGGTATTTGAAATTATATTCTAATTATATGAATATAATTCAAATTCAAATAGCTAATGATTTAAATTCAAAATCCCAAGATTAATTCCTTATAAATGTTCAATATTTTGTTTGGGACCGAACCCTTGCCAAAATTATCAAACATTTAAGAAGGACATTTTGGGAACAATGAATGAGATTTTAGGGGTTTTGCCCTTCTTTTATTTAAATTTTGAGGCTTTCAAATCTCCTCAGTTCAAGTTTCAAAAATTTTAAACATGATGCAAACATGAAGGCTAGCCTAGTGCATGCCAGGACTAGGGATGTGACATCGAAGGAGTTAGTCGGATGCTTTCGAAGCTAATGTAGTGACGAGGTCGGTGTAGTGTGATTGCCACGCAACAAGACCGGCGTGACAACTGAGTCTGGGTAGAAATGAAGATGGCATGCAGAGCGTCTGGGTGATTATAAAACTTGTCAAAGTGGCGGATCGGATGCACTTGTTAAAGTGAAGGATCTGACTGGTGATGAAGTACTCGACCACTTAGGCGAGTGTCATTCCGAATGAGCTGCAGCTCCCGAGTGCGGCGTAGCCCCCGAGCGTACTATAGGCTTCGACAACAAACGTACCGGAATACGAGAAATATAGTTTTGAATGGATAATTTGCAATTAATCGAGTCGGACTCGGGTAAAGATGAGGAGAAGCTTCCGAGTGATGCTCGAAAGAGGGAAACTCGCAAGGAGTGAAGTGTGCAGTTTAATTATAAAGGGACTTATCGGTCTCATGCCTGACGAGGTCTATGTCATTGATATGATGAAGAGGATTCCTCTGAGGGGTTGGCCGAATGTGTTTGAAGCCAATAGGTGACAAGGTCGGTGTTGTGGTGCGCTAGGACCGGTATGGTGATTGATTTCGAGCAACGATGAAGTTGGCGCATAGGGCCGTCGAGTGATCGCGTAACTTCTGTAAGAAAAATGGCACAAGACAACAAAATAATTTCTCGAGGAAATTTGATATGTGCTGAAATGATTTGTGTAAATAACACCCATAGACACCCACTGGGAGTGCAAGGGGCTTGCTGGTTCAAAACCAACAAGATTCTAAAAGAGTGAAGGATCTAGTTGAACTTGACGAAGTGAAGGATCCAACTGGACATGTTGGAGTGCTGGCTCAAATGAAACGGAAGTGTAGTGTTCCGACTGAGTTGCAACCCCCGAGGACTGATGCAAACTCGAAATGAAGAACACATGGTGTTCGTGAATGACGTATGCGTTAAAATGGAAGTTGGACTCAGGAGTGAGTACTAAGCAAGTATGTGAAAATAAGAAACCGAGCGTAGGGGCACACTCGGTGGCGTGGCCTCCGAGTGAGCATGATTTGTGAATTACGGGATACTCAGGCACGGGAAAATTAGAATGTAGTGCTAGAATGACTTAGCTGTCTGAAGGCGCGCGAGTGGCCGAGTGGCGAAGATGTGTTCAACCGATGGCAATGCAAGGGGCGACCGGTTGATGTAGATGTGTCCAACTAAGTGGCAGCGCACGGGGCGGCCGAGTGGTGATGGGGTGACCAACCGAGTGGCGACGTGCGGGGCAGCCGAGTGGTTATGAGGTGACCAACTGAGTGGCGACGCGCGGGGCGGCCGAGTGGTTATGAGGTGACCAACCGATGGCGACGCGCGGGGCGGCCGAGTGGTTATGAGGTGACCAACCGAGTGGCGACGCACAGAGCGGCCGAGTGGTTATGAGATGACCAACCTATGGCGACGCGTGGGGCGGCCGAGTGGTTATGAGGTGACCAACCTATGGCGACGCGCGGGGCGGCCGAGTGGTTATGAGGTGACCAACCTATGGCGACGCGCGGGGCGGCCGAGTGGTTATGAGGTGACCAACCTATGGCGACGCGGGGCGGCCGAGTGGTTATGAGGTGACCAACCGATGGCGACGCGCGGGGCGGCCGAGTGGTTATGAGGTGACCAATCTATGGCGACGCGTGGGGCGGCCGAGTGGTTATTAGGTGACCAACCGAGTGGCGACGCGCGGGGCGGCCGAGTGGTTACGAGGTGACCAACTGAGTGGCGACGCGCGGGGCGGCCGAATGGTGATGAGGTGACCAACCAATGGCGACGCACGTAGCGGCCGAGTGGTTATGAGGTGACCAACCGAGTGGCGACGCGCGGGGCGACCGAGTGGTTATGAGGTGACCAACCGAGTGGCGACGCGCGGGGCAGCCGAGTGGTTATGAGGTGACCAACCGAGTGGCGACGCACGGAGCGGCCGAGTGGTTATGAGGTGACCAACCTATGGTGACGCGCGGGGCGGCCGAGTGGTTATGAGGTGACCAACCTATGGCGACGCGCGGGGCGGCCGAATGGTTATGAGGTGACCAACCTATGGTGACGCGCGGGGCGGCCGAGTGGTTATGAGGTGACTGAGGGAGTCCTGGATTAGGGGGTGTCCGGATAGCCGGACTACCATCATCAGCCGAACTATCATTGGCCGAACTATCATCATCGACCGGACTCCAAGTCTATGAAGATACAAGATTGAAGACTTCACCCCGTGTCCGGATGGGACTTTCCTTGGCGTGGAAGTTAAGCTTGGCGATACGGATATGTAGATCTCCTACCATTGTAACCGACTCTATGTAACCCTAGCCCTCTCCGGTGTCTATATAAACCGGATGGCTCTAGTCCGTAGGACTATCAGAACAACAACCCTTACTATCATACCATAGGCTAGCTTCTAGGATTTAGCCTCCTTGATCTCGTGGTAGATCCACTCTTGTAAACATCCACAATATCAATATCAATCGAGCAGGACGTAGGGTTTTACCTCCATCAAGAGGGCCCAAACCTGGGTAAAACATCGTGTCCCTTGTCTCCTGTTACCATCCGCCTAGACGCACAGTTCGGGACCCCCTACCCGAGATCCGCCGGTTTTGACACCGACATTGGTGCTTTCATCGAGAGTTTCTCTGTGTCGTCACCGATAGGCTTGATGGCCTCTTCAATCAACAACGACGCAGTCCTGGATGAGACTTTTCTCCCCGGACAGATTTTCGTATTCGGCGGCTTTGCACTGCGGGCCAACTCACTTGGCCATCTGGAGCAGATCGAAAGCTACGCCCCTGGCCGTCAGGTCAGGTTTGGAAGCCTAAACTTCACGGCCGATATCCGCGGGGACTTGATCTTTGATGAATCTGAGCCACAGCCGAGCGTGCCTCGCTGTCACGATGGGCATGACCTAACTCTGCCGCCGGACAGCACCTTGGAGGCCGCACACGGATCCGCTCCGACCCATAGTCCGGAGCCGATAGCTCGGATCGAGGACGGATGGCTGGACACCGCCTCGGGAGCTGCAATTTCTACGGCGATGGAGCCGAACACTTACCTTGTCCCGCATAAAGCCCATGACTCCAAGGTGCCGGACTCTCTGCCGGACTCCGAACCTCCTGCGCCCCTTCCAGTCGAAACCGATTGGGCGCCGATCATGGAATTCACCGCTGCGGACATCTTTCAGCACTCGCCCTTCGGCGATATCATAAATTCACTGAAGCATCTCTCGCTATCCGGAGAGCCCTGGCCGAACTACGGCCAGGACGGTTGGGACGCGGACGACGAAGAAATTCAGAGCCCACCCACCGCCCACCTCGTAGCCACCGTCGACGATTTAACCGACATACTCGACTACGACTCCGAAGACATCGACGGTACGGACGACGATGCCGGAGACTACCAAGAACCAGTGCCTACAGGACACTGGAAGACCACCTCGTAATACGACATATACATGATGGACACCCCAAAGGGAAGCAACAACGAGGAACAACGGGACGCGGCAGAGGATGATCCCGCCGATAAACAATCAAAACGGCGACGTAGACGCCGCCCTAAGTCCCGCCTCGATCAAAGCAGCCTTCCTAACGACCCAGCGATAGAGCAGGGCAAACCAGCGGACGACGAACAGGAAGAGCCGGATAATCAACCCCTTCACGGAGCAATCAACAGTCCGGGCTCACCACCGGAGCATAAGAACATACACAAAAAACTCGTCGCCACTGCAAGAAGTTTGAAGAAAGCGAAACGGAAGCTCAAGACAGCAGAAGACACGCTCAGAATGAAGTGGAGCAAAGTATTCAAGACTGAAGACAAATATGGCAATGGCCATCAAACTAAGAGCTACCCGAAGCGCAAGTTGCTGCCAGAATTTGACGAGGAAGCCATAGAGCCTTCACAACAAAAATAAAGAGGCCACTGGCGGATAGGCGGCGATGACAGCCAAAAGCGACAAGCGGGGCCGCACACAAGCCAATTATAATCACAGGAAAGCGGATGGCCCAACTAGGTCCATCTACGGGCCAAAAAGAGGGCCCGAAGTAACACATCACAACAAGTGTTCAAGACAGCGGCACACCCAAATACTGGGCGCCAGACACCCGCTTATGTTTTACCGACGAGGTGCTTTGGATCATGAATTTCAGCAGGTTCAAACCCATAAACATAGAGGCATACGACGCACAATGAGACCACAGAGTCTGGATAGAAGATTACATATTACACATACACATGGCTAGAGGAGATGATCTCCACGCCATAAAATACCTACCCTCAAGCTCAAAGGGCCAGCTCGGCATTGGCTCAAAGGCCTCCCGTAAAACATGTTGGAAGTTGGGAAGAGCTTGAGGACGCGTTTAGAAACAAATTTTCAAGGGACTTATGTCCGCCCTCCGGATCTGCATTTACCTGAGTCATATAACCCAACAGCCCGAGAGTCAGCAAGAATTCTGAACAGGTTCCTTACCAAAAGAACCAAATAGTCGATTGTCCGGACGCGAAGCCTTAGCAGCTTTTAAACACAACGTCTCGAGACGAATGGCTCGCCAGACACCTCGGCCAAGAGAAGCCAAGAACAATGGCCGCGCTAACAAGCCTCATGACGCGCTTTTGCACAGGAGAAGACAGCTGGCTAGCAAGATGCAGCACCAGCGACCCGAGTACATCGGAGATCAGAGATGGAAACGGAAAGTCACGGCGCAGGAAAGATCAGCGTCGGAATAAAGAAAAAAGCCCAAAAGGTATGGCGGTCAACGCCGGATTCAAAAGCTCGCGGCCAAACATTAAAACACGGCCTCTTAAGGACAACAGAGACGAGCTATCAAATTTAAACAAAATTTTAGATCGGATATGTCAAATCCACAGTACCCCCGAAAGGCCATACCAACCGAAATTGTTGGGTTTTTAAAACAGTCCGGCAGACTCAACGCCGGACACAAGGGGCTCGATGCAGCAAGCGAGGACGATGACGAACCCCACCAGCAGAGCACCGGAAGTCAAAAGGCTTTCCCACAAGAAGTCAAAACAGTAAACTCGCTTCACGTGATAGTACGGAAAACCAATACGGCTTTTCGCTTCGACAAGTGTCGCACGGTCCACCCCAGCGGAACACCGAGATTGGATGTCAAAACCAATCACTTTCGACCATCTGGATTAGTCCAGAAGTATCCGGAACGCAGGATAGACTGCCCTGATATTGGATCCCATAATAGATGGACTGCAATTCGCGCAGGTTTTGATGGACGGCGGCGGTGACTTAAACCTGCTAGATCCGGACACAATCCGCAAGTTGGGATAGACCATACTGCAATTCGGCATAGCCGCACTTTCTTCAAAGGAGTGGCGCCAGGCCCTCACGCCAGGTGCACAGTTTCATTATTACTGGAAGTTGTGTTCATGTCACCTGACAACTTCCGACGAGAAAAGCTAACCTTTCATGTCACCCCATTTAAAAGTAGCTATCAAGCATCACTGGGACGGGAAGCTTTCGTCCGCTTCAATGCAATACCACATTACGCGTCTCTTACACTTAAAATGCCCGGTCCACGTGGCATCATTTCATTAAAAGGTCGCCTAAGACCTCGGACACGGCTGGACGAGTCCGGAATAAATAAGCTAGGGGCTACCTAGCCGCACATCCCTTCACAAGGGTTTGCACATATAAGCCATAATGAGCTAGCATAGGCTCAGCTTTCTTAACCCATATTTCAATTTTTTATGCACTTTCTCGCACGATTTCTTTTCCAACCAAGTTCCTCTCTTTTTACAGATGAACAGCATGCACACCCGTCCAGGATACGGCACAACGGAGACACAGGCGCAGACGTGCAGTAGGGACCCGTTGCAAGGACTCTTTTCGACTAAGACCCTCGTAAACCTTTCTTCTGTCTCTTGTTGCTATAATCCCTGGTTTATCATTATAACCAGAGTGGAGACTGGTTTTGCATCGGCCGCGCTGTAAGAACCTGCCGTACACGGACACAAGGGGCTTAGGGCTTTGTTTTGCCCGCTATTATAAAGACCGAACACCTTAGGGAGTGTTCGGCGTCTCGAGTTAGGCCTTATATGCATCAGCTCGAATCATGTCTTTGGTCAAATGTTGGGTTTGCCCGGCTCTGTGTTTTTTGCCTTACGTTCAGTATCATCGGCTAACGCGCTCCGTGGAGAACTCTGCGATTGTGCCCAGCTCGGGCCGGGCGAGCACCTCGAGAGAAAGCCGAAACTGACCGTCATGATACAGCGAGAGACTGGTCAACCACTCGATCGACCATGGGAATGTTTAGGATTCCTCCGCTTTGATGAAGGGTCGCTTCCGCCAGTACATCTGCGCCCGAATTCGGAGAGCGCGGTGCCCCGTGGGCTATGTCGTAGCCCCACCCTCGAACTCCATGGCTAAGTGAAAGTGATAAAGCATTATAGTCCGGTTGCCTCGTTTGCTACGCTACCACCTCCTTTACAGACCGAGACGTCCGGATTAAGTGTGAAAACGCGCTTTTTTTATGAACACCCCGCACCTTGTGCGTGGGGGCTGAAGCCGACGACTGCCATCTTTCAAAGTTATACACGTATATACATGAACGGCCGCAGAGGAGATATTCTATTACTTGAACGCACAAGTATAAAAGGCGCTTACATCATAAATATCGTTTTTCATCATATAAACGTTCATTCGAACGTAACATTTTTTGAGCACTGTGACTCTATTACATGAGCACCACGCAGCACTTCGCCAAAATAGTGCTCGGCGGGTAACCAGTTATCATCCGAACTCGGGGTCGCAACAGCGGTGGAATCCATCTCTGTCCAATGTGTCTTCACACGGGCGAGCGCCATCTGCGCACCCTCTATGCAGGCCGACCGCTTCATCGCCTTGATATGCGGCACCGCCCCAAGAAATTGCTGCAATAAGCCAAAGTAACTCTTCGGCTGGGGCCTATCCGGCCGGATATGGGTCACTATATCCGTCATAGCAAGCCCGGACAACCTATTTAGCTCAGCCCACTCAGCCAAACGGTCGGTCAGCGGAGGTGAACGCTCCGGACTATGGAATTGAGACCAAAACAGCTCTTCCGTCTTGTGATCCTTCTAGCTTCGAAAATGCACAACGGCATCCGCCGCACTCGCTGCTAAGTCCATATAAGGGTCCTCCGGACACCACAGTTGGCCCAGCTGAGCATATTTTGGATCCGTGAACCTTCGGCGCAGCAGAAAAAGGCTTGCCAGCTACAATATCTCCGCCCGGCGCAGTCTTTCCTTCATAGCCCGCATTGCAGAGCGGGCATTCTTAACTTCGGCGGTGGCCTTCCGCAGGTCTTCTTGCCCGCTTAGGCGCTCCTTCCCAAGAGCCTCATTGCGGTCGGTGGCATCTTTAACTTCACGGCCATTTCGCTATCTCTTCCTGCTCCGGCAGCAGTGCGACCCTTTCGGCCGCCAACTCCTCGGCCGCCCTCGAGGCCGCCGCATTACTCCTTCTGGCCTGCTCCTTGGCTTGAGCAAGTTCGGCCCGAAGGCTCTCCACGGCAGCGGCACTATCTGCATTTCACGCACATGTTGTAAGGAGATGGCTTTGGCTCCCTTACCAAGTGACCGCGCAGTAACACTTACCTTGCGACTCATCAAGTCGCCTGTTGACCAGCGTGATGTCCGCATCCGCAGCATCGAGTTGCCGCTTTAGTTCAGCAACTCCATCAGTCCGGCTGGCCCCCGGACGACCCGCCACCTGCATTGGCACGACGGGAATTTAAACCTGCGATTTTGATCCTCGGCACGCTGTCGATCTCGACAACCTACCGAGTCTCAGGGGCTACTATCTATACAGGGCGCATTCTATATGCAAAACTGTTAAAAGGTGTGTCATTTTCACGTACCTCAAACCCCGCCAACAAACTCCTGACGGCATCGTGCAACCCGCCTTCGGCGGACGAAATCCTTTCAATCACCATGCTCATCAATGCATGCTGATCTTCTGAGATAGACGCCTTCTCAAGCAGATCCTTCAGCCGTACACCAGTTGGCACCGAACTATCCGGCTTTGCCAAACCCGGGGGCTCCCTCCGTGACGACACTTCAGGCTCGTCCGCCCTATCCGACGGCGCCCCGGACGGAGGCGTCTCGCTCTCTATCATCTCCGGACGAAGGTCCCCCGAAGACGAGCTCATTTGCGAAGGACGGAGATCCGAACTACAAGGTAAAAACTTTAGTTATCCTCAGAAGCACAACTAGGGATGTCTCTTATTATAAAACTCCTTTCTTTCTACTTACGGCTCGCTGGAGGGCTGACTCATTAAGGGAGATTGTGCGGCCGGGGCCTCCCGGACGCAGGACCCTGTGGCGAAAATTTCTTCCCCGCTTAGGGCTTTTTCCCCGGTCCTCGAGGCAGTCCTCTTCTCCCTTGGTGGGAGGATTCTCGATCCCCTCTTTCAAGAGCCTCCTTAGGCGAGGCAGTAGCTTTCCTGCTTTCCCCTTCGCCTTCCTCTGAAGGCGCAACCTCAAGCATCCGGACCAGCACGGATCCGCGCGTCTCGGGGGGGGCCGGACACAGATCAATTTTGCTTCCGCTATCCACTCCTGTGTAGAAAGAAGTTGGTCATAAGGCAAGTCATCGAAAGGCAAACAAACGGTATGTCCGGACTCGGAACTACTTACTTGAGTATCCGGGCGATTGCAGCTTAGGCCAGCATCCTCGGTCAATTCCGGACGCACCTCTTGCGATCCGAAGAATAATTTGTACATCTCCAGGGGTGTCATACCCATGAAGTGTTGAAGAATCCGGGGGCCCTCCGGATTGAACTCCCACAGCCGGAGAGGGAGGCGTTTGCAGGGCAGGAGACGCCTAATCAGCATAACCTGCATCACCACCACCATATTGATCTCCCTCGTTAGGAGATCTCGAATCCGCCTCGGTAGAGGGGCACGTCCTTTGACGGCCCCAGCTTGAGCCTATGGTTGACCCACGACATCAACCGTCGTGGAGGTCCCGGCGGAATAAGGGCGGCGGCTTTGCTGCGCGCCCCTCGAACGGTAATATAGAACCACTCTTGCTGCCACGGGCCGAGCTCCTCTTGGAAGGAGCCGGCGGGCCACGGGGCATCGGCCCTCCTACTTATGGCCGCCCCGCCACACTCCGCTTGACGCCCCCCCGATCATCTTCGGCACCACATTGAAGGTCTTCAGCCACAGGCCGAAGTGAGGGGTGACGCGGAGGAAGGCTTCGCAGACGACAATAAATGCGGAGATATGGAGGATGGACTCCGGAGCCAAATCGTGGAATTCCAACCCATAGTAAAACATGAGCCCTCTCACAAAAGGATCCATCGGGAAGCCTAAACCCCGACGGAGGTGGGATACGAAAACGACATACTCACTGGGCTCGGGGGTGGGGATGGCCTGCCCTTCGGCAGGCAACCTGTGCGAGATCTCATAAGACAGGTACTTGGCCTCCCGCAGCTTTAGCACGTCCTCCTCCGTGACGGAGGAGGGCATCCACCGGCCCTGGAGGTCGGAACCGGACATCGTTGAAAGTCCGAAGCACTCGAATCTGGAGCTCTAGGTGCTGGAACTTGGAGCGTGGAGAGGATTCGATGGAGGATTGAAGAAAAAGAAACGAGCCTTGGTCCCGTTATAAAGAGGGAGAATACCAAGAGCCGTCTCCGTGACCGTTTGGGACTCGCCTTCGATAGAGGGGGCGTGGCGAACGGGCGCGGTTGGGTTACCCACGTCCGTATTAATGAGAATCCCGGATTAAGGGGAAACACGATCTCTGCTTCGACAAGACGTGCCAAGGAAACCGCTTCGCTAAATGCGCTGAGGTGGTAAAGTAAAAAACGATTTAAATAATGGCTTGGTAGTTGCGTGACGTCATGCCGCAGAAAACGTCAGCAGATTGAACTTGTGTACATATTATTCTCTCTACGGTGGAATGTGGAATTTATTTTGTAGAGCCGGACACTATCCTGGTGTTCACAATCCTCTATCATTTGGAGGAGGAACCCGCCTTGCAATGCCAAGCAACATACGCGTCGGACTTATCGTCATTGAAGCCTGGTTCAGGGGCTACTGAGGGAGTCCTGGATTAGGGGGTGTCCGGATAGCGGACTACCATCATCAACCGAACTATCATTGGCGGACTATCATCATCGACGGACTCCAAGACTATGAAGATACAAGATTGAAGACTTCACCCCGTGTCCGGATGGGACTTTCCTTGGCGTGGAAGGCAAGCTTGGCGATCTGGGATATGTAGATCTCCTACCATTGTAACCGACTCTATGTAACCCTAGCCCTCTCCGGTGTCTATATAAACCGGATGGCTCTAGTCCGTAGGACTATCAGAACAACAACCCTTACAATCATACCATAGGCTAGCTTCTAGGGTTTAACCTCCTTGATCTCGTGGTAGATCCACTCTTGTAAACATCCACAATATCAATATCAATCGAGCAGGACGTAGGGTTTTACCTCCATCAAGAGGGCCCGAACCTGGGTAAAACATCGTGTCCCTTGTCTCCTGTTACCATCCTCCTAGACGCACAGTTCGGGACCCCCTACCCAAGATCCGCCGGTTTTGACACCGACAGTGACCAACCTATGGTGACGCGCGGGACGGTCGAGAGGTTATGAGGTGACCAACCGATGGCGACGCGCGGGGCGGCCGAGTGGTTATGAGGTGACCAACCTATGGCGACGCGCGGGGCGACCGAGTGGTTATTAGGTGACCAACCGAGTGGCGACGCGCGGGGCGGCCGAGTGGTTATGAGGTGACCAACCGTGTGTCGACGCGCGGGACAGTCGAGTGGTGATGAGGTGACCAACCGATGGCGACGCACCGGGCGGCCGAGTGGTTATGAGGTGACAAACCTATGGCGCGCATGGCGGCCGAGTGGTTATGAGGTGACCAACCTATGGCGACGCGCGGGGCGGCTGAGTGGTTATGAGGCGACCAACCGATGGTGACGCGCGGGGCGGCCTAGTGGTTATGAGGTGACCAACCAATGACGACGCGCAGGGCGGCCGAGTGGTGATGAGGTGACCAACCGATGGCGACGTGCAGGGCGGCCGAGTGGTTATGAGGTGACCAACCGAGTGGCGAGGCGCGGGGCCGCCCAGTGGTTACGAGGTGACCAACCGAGTGGCGACGCGCGGGGCGGCCAGTGGTTATGAGGTGACCAACCTATAGCGACGCGCGGGGCGACTGAGTGGTTATGAGGTGACCAACCTATGGCGACGCGCGGGACGGCCGAGTGGTTATGAGGTGACCAACCGATGGCGACGCGTGGGGCGACCGAGTGGTTATGAGGTGACCAACCTATGGCGACGCGCGGGGCGGCCGAGTGGTTATTAGGTGACCAACCGAGTGGCACGCGCGGGGCGGCCGAGTGGTTATGAGGTGACCAACCGAGTGGCGACGCGCGGGGCGGCCGAGTGGTGATGAGGTGACCAACCGATGGCGACCCGCGGGGCGGCCGAGTGGTTATGAGGTGACCAACCTATGGCGACGCGCAGGGCGGCCGAGTGGTTATGAGATGACCAACCTATGGCGACGCGCGGGGCGGCCGAGTGGTTATGAGGTGACCAACCGATGGTGACGCGCGGGGCGGCCTAGTGGTTATGAGGTGACCAACCAATGACGACGCGCGGGGCGGCCGAGTGGTGATGAGGTGACCAACCGATGGCGACGCGCAGGGCGGCTGAGTGGTTATGAGGTGACCAACCGAGTGGCGACGTGCGGGGCGGCCCAATAGTTATGAGGTGACCAACCGAGTGGCGACGCGCGGGGCGGCCAGTGGTTATGAGGTGACCAACCTATAGCGACGCGTGGGGCGGCCGAGTGATTATGAGGTAACCAACCTATGGCGACGCGCGGGGTGGCCGTTGAAGTAGACGCGTCCCGCAAAGTGACGATGCGCGGGCGTCCGACTGAAGTAGACGCATGCCGCGCAGCGGTGATGCTCGGGGCGTCCGAGTGATGTAGACACGTCCCTCGGAGTGGCGACGCGCAGGGCGTCCGAGTGATGTAGACGCCTGCCACGGATTGACGATGCGTGGGGCGTCCGAGTGAGGCAGACGCGTCCCGTGGAGTGGCGATGCGCGAGGCATCCGAGTGAAGTAGACGTGTGGCGCGGAGTGACAATGCGTCGGGCGTCCGAGTGATGTAGACGCGTCTCGCGGAGTGGCGATGTGCGGGGCATCAGGGTGATGTAGATGCACGCCGCGGAATGATGATGCGCGGGGCATCCGAGTGATGTAGACGCGTCCCGTGGAGTGGCGACGTGCGGTGCGTCTGAGTCGCGGAAGTTGATGATAACGCGAGCAGCTTCGTGACATTGCCATCGGCGAGATCGGCCATACGGTAATTAGATCTTGTGCTTAGTTAAATCTACCATGCATGTAACTAAACAGCGGACAATTAGAGCTATGATGCCAGATTCTTCTTTGAAGTTTGGAACTTTGACACCAAGTGCTTGCACTATAATTAACAAGACAATCATGATTGTTTGAACTTAGTTAGCTAACCATCGGCGAAATCCGTGTCAATGCATATGCTAATTAGATCTGTGCTTATATTACCTAAGTCTACCGTGTTCCATTTTATCTAGCCATGGGGAGATAACAGTTTTGAGGTTAATTAGTTTGGGTCAAGCAGTGGACAATTTAGAGTGTTGCCAGGTTCTTCAAAGTAAGAGTTCTATAGCTCAAATGGGTTTATGGCTTACCTCAGCTGCTAAGCTAGGAGAGCAAATGGTTTAATGCGTTTTTTTCTATAGAAGTACTTTGCTACTTAAGTGCGCTTTATATTCTGTTTCACTTGCAAATTGACAATTTTAAAGTAAGAAAACACAAGATCGATGCTGGTTTGAGGATAAGGTTCGACGATTTAGAGAACATAGACTAAAAATAAATTCCTGCATCAGGTCATAGAAATATCCAATAATTATTTCTAATCAATATGTTTCAAATATGCTTGAGTTATAAATTTGTTCCCTTTTCCCTTCTTTTTTCTAAGAACTGTACTGTTCGGCATTAAGTAGTAGATACTCCTACTAAGGGATAGATTTGTATGATAGGTTAATTTCACTTATTTTTGGGATGAAGATCTCACTTCATGTGTATTAGTCCATGCCCCATGTGTGCTTTATTGTGCAAAATTGTTCCCTTTTGGGTAGATGAAAGTGCAGATTCCACCAAAGGAAGATTTATCAATTTATTTTTGTTACATGTTGCTAAAAGTAAATGAATCGAATATGTTTCTGTTTTGGTTAGGTAAGATTTGATTTTAGGAGGAGAAAGGTCATACAAGGATGAGAATGGGACACCATATTATAGCGATGAGGTGATCTTATTCAGTTTAGTCAGAGGACATACGTACAAGTAGTTCCCTAAGGTGAAGGTCTTCCATTTGTTGTTGTTGGCTATGTAAAAATATCATGAACCTGAACCTAATTGTGATTCGATGTCTAAACTGAATTGTTGCATCCCTAGGCATGGAAATATGGATCAGTTTTAGCTCTCAAGAATCTGCATACTTCTGGTCTTATGTAATGCCAATTTATTTAGATAAGCATGCCAAAAGTGTTGAAACCCAGGTTAGGGTTCAAATTCATGCAGTTGTGCTTGCTGCTGAAGCTATATTATAATCAGCAAGTGGAAGTGAAGTGATAAAGCATAAATACTTGCTAAACCCTTTTTTTGTTGGGGCGGGGGATGGTTTAGGCACTTCATTGTTGGTGTTGCAGACTTTTGCACTGCTACTAAATGCCCTATATGTTATTATTTAGTAGGGATATTGGCATAGAGATACTGCATAATAAAAACAAGAATCCTCATTGATCACATACACTCCCTCCGTTCCTACATATAAGCCCTTTTAGGGATTTCAGTACGGACTATATACGGGTATATATAGACATATTTTAGAGTGTAGATTCACTTATTTTGCTCCATATGTAGTCCATATTGGAATCGCTAAAAAGTCTTATATTTGGGAATGGAGGGAGTATATTACTATATCCTTTTGTCTCCATTGAGACCCATTTTGTTTATTCTTTTAGTTCCAAGGCAAGCTTCTCTTATTTCTAGTGATTCACATTGAACAAGACATATAGGACATTTAGATGCTGGTCAGAAACTACTTCTGCTAGCTTATTTAAGTTTATTATTTCCTTGCTCCCCTTTCTGTCGTGGAGAATGAGAAGCAGATTTTACGCTGCCAACAGGATCTGGACCAAGAAGAGGATCAGGAGGACGAATACAATGGACACTACTACTCTGCAAGATACAGTTCAAACCCTGTATCCTCCTGATTGATCTCCCTTCGCCCTGTTTAAGAATCACGTTTCACCTATTCAGGTAATTCTAGCTGAAACATTTTACGAACTCTAGAAGTTGAAAGTTCATACTTTTAGATGAGTATACCATTATGGAGGTGTGTGTGTGTGTCAGTTTTCCGATTAGTGACACCACATTCTATGAATTTTAGTGTTGTCTTCAAAATTAGTGACACCTCGTTCTATTACAAGATCGGCAAGAAAGGCAGCAGTGGATAGAAGGATGCGGTCACCAAGAGGAGCGAGGTTGCGTCGATGGACTCAGGTGCGTGCACTCGTTGGTGAAACAGTCCCGTAATTTTTTCTTTCGAGTTGAAGAATGGCCGGTGGATATATGTTGTATGCTATTCCTTTATGTCTTTCCTGTCTGTACATTTTGAGAAGATTACATGGTACTG
This sequence comes from Aegilops longissima, assembly GCA_021605205.1. Classification (NCBI taxonomy): domain Eukaryota; kingdom Viridiplantae; phylum Streptophyta; class Magnoliopsida; order Poales; family Poaceae; genus Aegilops; species Aegilops longissima. The sequence continues at coordinate 57,135,686 of CM038677.1, forward strand.
ATGTGTCCTTCCCTGTCTATACACTATTGTTTTTCGTTGCAGGAATGATTTGTTTCTTTTGTTGGCATTAGCACCTAAAAATTTGTTATTCAAATTAGCTTGGTTTCCATATGAAGAAAACAAACTTAAAACCACTCGAATAGTAGTCTGTATGAAACTACTCCTGCTATACTGTGTCACAGAAATTTGTCTCTTTTACATCGTTGTAATTTGGATTGGAATTGCAGGAAACGCTGGCGATATGAGATATCTTCATCTCCAACAGTAAACAATATGTACCGAGTGATGTCATGTCATTGATACTATCAAACATGCTTTTGGTGGTTCACCACAGATCATCTACGAGAAGGGCTCAGTTCAGGAACTATGGTTATGCTTCACCAAGGATTTGAAGGTGAGTTTTCTTTTGCCCTAGGACATGCCTCCTCAGTTTTCGTTTTTATTTATGTGAACACAACTTCACTGCTTTAAGAATAATATTATCACAACCTTTCTAAATGATGTCCAACACGCAGACCGATAGGAATCCTTAATGTTTGCCTTGAAGAACTATCAATGTGATCTTGATCACCATAATGCACTGTTCTTAACACTAATTTCCAACAATAACACTTTTTAAATCTTTCTCCCCACATGACTGATATTTGCAGTTACATTTGCTATATTTGAAGCATGTTACTTTTTGACACATGCTCTAAATCCTGATAACAAAATAGGGAGTTGGATTTTTATTACAATGGAATGGCATACTTGTGTCTAGAAATTTTTGGCATTGATTTAGTTTTTATGGTTGTACATTGCTTTCCTCAAGGATTGCTTGCTACATGTCGTGGCCTCGCCGCCATGCTTCGACATCGCCGGGTTCCGCCGCCGCCGGACTATGACATCGCCGCGCACACGCAAGCCTGCGGACGAGTTCGCCGGAGCTCGCCACGCCGCCCGCCACCCAGCGAGATGAAGAAGGGAGAGGTGAGGGAAGCACCTGCACGTCGCGAGCGGCACTTCTTCTCTTTGTCCATGAAACACGCGAAGAAGCAGTAGCAGGTTCAGATTTGTTTTGCTTGTTTTCTATGTCCATAGAATTAAGTTTTAATGCAGTCTACCAAACAATATCTCTTGTATACAGCAACGCAGGTGCACATATATCCTACAGTCCACCAAACATGCATCTCGGTCTATCTTTGCATCAGCCCAGCCAGGCCAGACTCAACCCGGATCCTCCATGCAATGCAGTGTGAAGCTACCCAGGGAACCAAACACACCCTTTGTTTATCGCATCAAACCTTGAAGTCATCTTATTCTTATGGCGTTTCTAGGCCATGTTGTACTTCTGAACTATTGAATTACACATGATTCGGTGGTTGATCTTAGTTGACCATCAAAAATTGTAGAGCATGCACATGATTTTCTAACCAGGAACTTTTCCCAACTTGAGTATTGAAACTTGAACTAAGATTTTGTTCATAAATTGGAAATAAGCAGGAATTAACCAATCTTGTTTGTAATTACCTCTGTGCAAAATAATGTAAAAATATACATGCAGTCCAACACAATTGCCTGTAAGCAATGGAGCCAAATAAATTCATTTTCCGAGCACCAAGATGCTCATGTCAGCTTCTAAGCCTGATCTATTTTATGCATGTGCACTGCGTGTAACGGGATTTTGTTGTTCGTTCATCTGTGCTGCCTGTCTTCTTACTAAACTAAACCTATTGTCAGATAGACACATTAACAAATATGACAACCAGATTAGTGCTCACAAGCCCGCCGGCGCCACCGGGTGGGTGGCGCCCCAACCACTAGGGTTTTCTTTAAAAAAAACCGAAGCGGTTTTTCTCAAAAAAACGGCGGCGGCGGCTACCTCGGCTCGGGCTCCGGCGAAGCTCCGACGGGGCTCCGAGCGGTGGCAGGTGGTGGTCTTGGCGGCGGGCGGCGGGCGGCTCATCGGCGACAGCGGCGGCGGCGGCGACAGCGAGGTGGCGGAAGCTCGGGCGGCGACGGCGGCTCGGGGTGGGGTGAGGAGAGGCGGCGGTGGGGGCTATTTAAGGAGGGGTGGCGGCGACTTGGGAAGGGGCGCTGGTCGGCCTCGGGAGGCGTGCCCCGGCCGGACTCGGGCGGCGGCGGCGATGCGGTCTCCCGCGGGGAGGCGGCGGCTGCGCTGGCTCACTGAGCCTTCGCCCACCACTATTCTTGAACGCGCGTGATTTTTCTTAAAATAATTCCGCCGAGACTTAGAAAAATTCTAGAAAAAAATAAAAATCTAAAAATTCCAAAACAAATTTTCACCGCCTAAATAAAATATTTAGAACGAGGTGAACATTTTCTTGGCCCTAAAATGCAGTTTTTGAAAACGTGCAATTTTTCCTAAATTCAAATAAAATAGTGAAAAACTCCAAATAAAATCTTATTTGATTTTTTTTATTAAATCTTCATTATTCCTTTATTTTGGAAAAGTCATTTTATTCCCTCTCTCATATTTTGTTAGTAGAAATAACTGAAGATAAAATAAATCAAATCAAATGATCCTATTTTCAAAATTTGAGAAAACTCAAATATGAAAATAATGAAATCTCCAACTCTCTCCGTGGGTCCTTGAGTTGCGTGAAATTTCTAGGATCGAGCCAAAATGCAATAAAATATATGATATGCAAGTGATGATCTATGTATAACATTCCAAATTGAAAATTTGGGATGTTACAAACCTACCCCCCTTAAGATGAATCTCGCCCTCGAGATTCGGGTTGGCTAGAAAATAGGTGAGGGTGGTCCTTAAGCAGATCTTCCTCTCGCTCCCAGGTGGCTTCATCCTCGGTGTGGTGGCTCCACTGAACTTTGCAAAACTTGATAACCTTGCTGCGGGTGACTCGACTGGCATACTCGAGGATTTTGACTAGTTTCTCCTCGTAGGTCAAGTCGTTACCCAACTGAATCGCTTCCAGTGGCACAGTATCTCTTAGTGGTATATTAGCCATCTCTGTGTGGCACTTCTTCAACTGAGAAACATGGAACACGTCGTGAACTCCTGACAATCCTTCGGGTAATTCCAATTTGTAAGCAACTTCTCCCATGCGCTCCAAAACTTTATAGGGCCCCACAAAACGTGGTGCTAACTTTCCTTTAACACCAAAACGCTTAACTCCTCGAAGCGGGGATACACGAAGATAAACTCTGTCTCCGACTTCGTATACTGTCTCCTTGTGTTTTGAATCCGCATAGCTCTTCTGCCTAGACTGGGCTACCTTGAGCCTATCGCGAATCAACTTCACCTTCCGTTCAGACTCCTTAATCAAATCTGGTCCAAACAACTGCCGGTCTCCAACTTCATCCCACAACAGCGGGGTTCTGCACCTCCTTCCGTACAAGGCTTCGAAAGGGGCCATCTTCAAACTGGTTTGATAGCTGTTGTTATAAGAAAATTCCGCATATGGCAAGTTGTCATCCCAACTTGATCCATAATCTAATGCACAAGCTCTCAGCATATCCTCCAAAATCTGATTGATCTCTCGGTCTGTCCGTCTGTCTGTGGATGAAAAGTTGTACTAAACTCTAGTCTGGTTCCCAAAGTTTCGTGCAACTGATTCCAAAACTTTTAGGTGAATTGGGTTCCTCTATCTGATATGATACTCCTTGGAACTCCATGCAGACATACGATCCTGGTCATGTATATCTTAGCCAACTTGGCACCGCTGTAGGTATTCTTTACTGGAATGAAATGAGCTACCTTTGTCAAACGATCGACTACAACACAAATCGAGTCATAGCCTGAACGAGTCCTGGGTAATCCCGTGATAAAATCCTGAAGGAAATATGCCCTAGAGGCAATAATAAAGTTATTATTTATTCCCTTATATCATGATAAATGTTTATTATTCATGCTAGAATTGTATTAACCGGAAACATAATACATGTGTGAATACATAGACAAACAGAGTGTCACTAGTATGCCTCTACTTGACTAGCTCGTTAATCAAAGATGGTTATGTTTCCTAACCATAGACATGAGTTGTCATTTGATTAACGGGATCACATCATTAGGAGAATGATCTGATTGACATGACCCATTCCGTTAGCCTAGCACTTGATCGTTTAGTATGTTGCTATTGCTTTCTTCATGACTTATACATGTTCCTGTAACTATGAGATTATGCAACTCCGTTTACGGAGGAACACTTTGGTGCTACCAAACGTCACAACGAATCGGGTGATTATAAAGGAGTACTACAGGTGTCTCCAAAGGTACATGTTGGGTTGGCGATTTCAAGATTAGGTTTTGTCACTCCGATTGTCGGAGAGGTATCTCTGGGCCCTCTCGGTAATGCACATCACTATAAGCCTTGCAAGCAATGTAGCTAATGAGTTAGTTACGGAATGATGCATTACGTAACGAGTAAAGAGACTTGCCGATAACGAGATTGAACTAGGTATTGGATACCGACGATCGAATCTCGGGCAAGTAACATACCGATGACAAAGGGAACAACGATGTTGTTATGCGGTTTGACCGATAAAGATCTTCGAGAATATGTAGGAGCCAATATGGGCATCCAGGTTCCGCTATTGGTTATTGACCAAGAATAGTTCTAGGTCATGTCTACATAGTTCTCGAACCCGTAGGGTCCGCACGCTAAGGTTTCGATGATGTTATATTATGAGTTTATGAGTTTTGATGTACCGAAGGAGTTCGAGTCCCGGATGAGATCGGGGACATGACGAGGAGTCTCGAAATGGTCGAGACGTAAAGATCGATATATTGGACGACTATATTCGGAGTTCGGAAAGGTTCGAATGATTCGGTATTTTTCGAGTACCGGAGAGTTACGGAATTCGCCGGGAGAAGTATTGGGCCTTATTGGGCCCTGCGGAAAGAGAGAGGGCTGCCTAGGGCAGGCCGCGCCCCATGGCCTAGTCCGAATTGGACTAAGGGAGGGCCGCACCCTTCCTTCCCTCCTTCTCTTCCCCTTACTTGTCTCCTATTCCCAATACATGGAAGGACTCCTAGTTGACTAGGAAGGGGAATCCTACTCCCGTGGGAGTAGGACTCCCCATGGCGCGCCTCTACTAGGGCCGGCCTCCTCCTCCCTCCCTCCTTTATATACGGGGCAGGGGCACCCCATGGACACACAAGTTGATCTACGGATCGCTCCTTAGCCGTGTGCGGTGTCCCCTCCACCATATTCCACTTCACCATATCGTCATGAGCTTAGGCGAAGCCCTGCGCCGGAGAAGTCATATCGCTATGGAGCTTAGGCGAAGCCCTGCGTCGGTGGAGCATCATCATCGTCCTGCCACGCCGTCGTCTGACGGAACTCATCCCGACACTTTGCTGGATCGGAGTCCGGGATCGCCATCGAGCTGAACGTGTGCGTAACTCGGAGGTGCCGTGACGCTCGGTGCTAGGATCGGTCGGATCGTGAAGACGTCGACTACATCAACCGCGTTGTTATAACGCTTCGCTTTCGGTCTCACGAGGGCGTGAGACAAAACTCTCCCCTCTCGTTGCTATGCATCACCATGATCTTGCGTGTGCGTAGGAAATTTTTTGAAATTACTACGTTACCCAACAGTGGCATCCGAGCCTGGTTTTATGCGTTGATGTCATATGCACGAGTAGAACACAAGTGAGTTGTGGGCGATATAAGTCATACTGCTTACCAGCATGTCATACTTTGGTTCGGCTGTATTGTGAGATGAAGCGGCCCGGACCGACATTACGCGTACGCTTACGCGAGACTGGTTTCACCGTTACGAGCACTCGTGCTTAAAGGTGGCTGGCGGGTGTCTGTCTCTCTCACTTTAGTTGAACCGAGTGTGGCTACGCCCGGTCCTTGAGAAGGTTAAAACGGAGTCTATTTGACGAAGTATCGTTGTGGTCTTGATGCGTAGGTGAGATTGGTTCTTGCTTAAGCCCGTAGCAGCCACGTAAAATTTGCAACAACAAAGTAGAGGACGCCTAACTTGTTTTTGCAGGGCATGTTGTGATGTGATATGGTCAAGACGTGATGCTATATTTTATTGTATGAGATGATCATGTTTTGTAACCGGTTATCGACAACTGGCTGGAGCCATATGGTTGTCGCTTATTGTATGAAATGCAACGCCTGTAATTGCTTTACTTTATCACTAAGCGGTAGCGATAGTCGTAGAAGCAATAGATGGCGAAACGACAACGATGCTACGATGGAGATCAAGGTGTCGCGCGGTGACGATGGTGATCACGACGGTGCTTGGAGATGGAGATCACAAGCACAAGATGATGATGGCCATATCATATCACTTATATTGATTGCATGTGATGTTTATCCTTTATGCATCTTATTTTGCTTTGATTGACGGTAGCATTTTAAGATGATCTCTCACTAAAATTATCAAGTAGTGTTCTCCTGAGTATGCACCGCTGCCAAAGTTCGTCGTGCCGAGACACCACGTGATGATCGGGTGTGATAAGCTCTCGTCCATCTACAACGGGTGCAAGCTAGTTTTGCACACGCAGAATACTCAGGTTATACTTGACGAGCCTAGCATATGCAGATATGGCCTCGAACACGGAGACCGAAAGGTCGAGCGTGAATCATATAGTAGATATGATCAACATAAGATGTTCACCATTGAAAACTACTCCATCTCACGTGATGATCGGTTATGGTTTAGTTGATTTGGATCACGTGATCACTTAGATGACTAGAGAGATGTCTGTCTAAGTGGGAGTTCTTAAGTAATATGATTAATTGAACTTTAATTTATCATGAACTTAGTCCTGGTAGTATTTTGCAAATTATGTTGTAGATCAATAGCTCGCGTTGTTGCTTCCCTATGCTTTTATATGTTTGTTTTGATATGTTTCTAGAGAAATATTATGTTGAAAAATGTTAGTAGCAATAATGCGGATTGGATCCATGATCTGAGGTTTATCCTCATTGCTGCACAGAAGAATTATGTCCTTGATGCACCGCTAGGTGACAGACCTATTGCAAGAGCAAGATGCAGACGTTATGAACGTTTGGCTAGCTCAATATGATGACTACTTGGTAGTTTAGTGCACCATGCTTAAACGGCTTAGAATCGGGACTTCAAAGACGTTTTGAACGTCATGGACCATATGAGATGTTCCAGGAGTTGAAGTTAATATTTCAAGCAAATACCCGAGTTGAGAGATATGAAGTCTCCAACAAGTTCTATAGCTAAAAAGATGGAAGAGAATCGCTCAACTAGTGAACATGTTCTCAGATTGTCTGGGTACTTCAATCGCTTGAATCAAGTGGGAGTTAATCTTCCAGATAAGATAGTGATTGACAGAATTCTCTAGTCACCATCACTAAGTTACTAGAACTTAGTGATGAACTATAGTATGCAAGGGATGACGAAAACGATTCCCGAGCCCTTCGTGATGTTGAAATCGATGAAGGTAGAAATCAAGAAAGAGCATCAAGTGTTGATGATTGACAAGACCACTAGTCTCAAGGAAAAGGGCAAAGGAAAGAAGGGGAACTTCAAGAAGAACGGCAAGCAAGTTGCTGCTCGAGTGAAGAAGCCCAAGTCTGGACCTAAGCCTGAGACTAAGTGCTTTTTCTGCAATGGAACTGGTCACTAGAAGCGGAACTACCCCAAGTATTTGGTGGATAAGAAGGATGGCAAAGTGAACAAAGGTATATTTGATATACAGATTATTGATGTGTATTTTACTAGTGTTCGTAGCAACCCCTCGAAGATTTGATACTGGTTTAGTTGCTAAGAGTAGTAACTTGAAACGGAGTTGCGAATGAATGTAAACTAGTTGAAGGGAAGTGACGATGAGTGTTGGAAGTAGTTCCAAGATTGATATGATCATCATCTCACACTCCCTATACTTTCGGGATTAGTGTGGAACCTAAATAAGTGTTATTTGGTGTTGAGCATAAATATGATTTGATCATGTTTATTGCAATATGGTTATTCATTTAAGTAAGAGAATAAATTGTTGCTCTGTTTACATGAATAAAACCTTATATGGTTACACACCCAATGAAAATGGTTCATTGGATCTCGATCATAGTGATACACATATTCATAATATTGAAACCAAAAGATTCAAAGTTAATAATGATAGTGCAACTTATTTGTGGCACTTGCCGTTTAGGTCATATTGGTGTAAAGCGCATGAAGAAAACTCCATGCTTGATGGACTTTTGGAATCACTTGATTATGAATCATTTGATGCTTGCGAACCGTGCCTTTTGGGCAAGATGACTAAAACTCCGTTCTCGGAACAATGGAACAAGCTACTTGACTTGTTGGAAATAACACATATATACCGATGTATGCGATCCAATGAGTGTTGATGCTCGTGGCAAGTATCGTTATTTTCGACCTTCACAAATGATTTGAGTAGATATGGGTATATCTACTTGATGAAACATAAGTCTGAAATAGTTGAAAGGTTCAAAGAATTTCAGAGTGAAGTGGAAAATCATCGCAACAAGAAAATAAAGTTTCTGCGATCTGATCGTGGAGATGAATATTTGAGTTACGAGTTTGGTCTTCAATAAAAACAATGTGGAATAGTTTCACAGCTCACGCCACCGAACACTACAACGTTATGGTGTGTCCGAACGTCAGAATCCGTACTTTATTTTGATATGGTGCGATCTATGATGTATCTTACCGATTTACCACTATCGTTTTGGGGTTATGCATTAGAGACAGCTGCATTCACGCTTAATAGGGCACCATCTAAATCCGTTGAGATGACACCGTATGAACTATGGTTTAGCAGTAAACCTAAGCTGTCGTTTCTTAAAGTTTGGAGTTGTGATGCTTATGTGAAAAAGTTTTCACCTGATAAGCTTGAACCCAAATCAGAGAAGTGCGTCTTCATAGAATACCCAAAGGTAACTATTGGGTACACCTTCTAACACAGATCCGAAAGCAAGATATTTGTTGCTAAGATGGATCCTTTCTAGAGAAGAAGTTTCTCTCGAAAGAAGTGAGTGGGAGGAAAGTAGAACTTGATGAGGTAATTGTACCTTCTCCCTTATTGGAGAGTAGTTCATCACAGAAATCAGTTCAAGTGATTCCTACAACCAATTAGTGAGGAAGTTGATGATGATGATCATAAAACTTCAGATCAAGTTGCTACCAAACCTCGTAGGTCTTCCAGAGTAAGATCTGCACCAATGTGGTACGGTAATCCTATTCTAGAAGTCATGTTACTAGACCATGATGAACCTGTGAACTATGAGGAAGCGATGATGAGCCCAGATTCCGCGAAATGGCTGGAAGCCATGAAATCTGAGATAGGATCCATGTATGAGAACAAAGTATGGACTTTGGTTGACTTGCCCGATGATCGGCAAGCCATTGAGAATAAATGGATCTTCAAGAGGAAGACGGACACTGATAGTAGTGTTACTATCTACAAAGCTTGACTTGTCGCAAAAGGTTTTGACAAGTTCAAGGTGTTGACTACAATGAGATTTTCTCAAGCTGTAGCGATGCTTAAGTCTGTCCGAATCATGTTAGCAATTGCCACATTTTATGAAATCTGGCAAATGGATGTCAAAACTGCATTCCTTAATGCTTTTCTTAAAGAAGAGTTGTATATGATGCAACCGAAGATTTTGTCAATCCTAAAGGTGCTAACAAAATGTGCAAGCTCCAATGATCCATCAATGGACTGGTGCAAGCATCTCGAGTTGGAATATACGCTTTGATGTGTTGATCATAGCATATGATTTTATCTGAGACTTTTGGAAGGCCTGTATTTACAAGAAAGTGAGTGGGAGCACTACAGCCTTTCGATAAGTATATGTGAATGACATATTGTTGATCGGAAATAATGTAGAATTATTCGCAAAGCATAAAGGAGTGTTTGAAAGGAGTTTTTCAAAGAAAGACCTCGTTGAAGCTGCTTACATATTGAGCATCAAGATCTATAGAGATAGATCAAGACGCTTGATAAGTTTTTCAATGAATACATACCTTGACAAGATTTTGAAGTAGTTCAAAATGGAACAGTCAAAGAAAGAGTTCTTGCCTGTGTTACAAGGTGTGAGCTTGAGTAAGACTCAAAACCCGACCACGGCAGAAGATAGAAAGAGAATGAAAGTCATTCCCTATGCATCAGCCATAGGTTCTATGAAGTATGTCATGTTGTGTACTGATCTATTGCATACCCTACCACTAAGCTTGGCAAGGAGTGCAATAGTGATCTAGGAGTAGATCAATGGACAGCGGTCAAAATTATCCTTAGTAGAATAAGGATATGTTTCTCGATTATGGAAGTGAAAAAAAGGGTTCGTAAAGGGTTACGTCGATACAAGTTTTAACACTAATCTAGATGACTCGAGTCTCAATCTGGATACATATTGAAAGTGGGAGCAATTAGCTAGAGTAGCTCCGCAAGCGAGCATTGTAGACATAGAAATTTGCAAAATACTTACGGCTCTGAATGTGATGACCCTTGACTAAAATTATCTCACAAGCAAAACATGATCACACCTTAGTACTCTTTGGGTGTTAATCACATAGCGATGTGAACTAGATTATCGACTCTAGTAAACCCTTTGGGCGTTGGTCACATGTCGATGTGAATTATGGGTGTTAACCACATATAGATGTGAACTATTGATGTTAAATCACATGGCGATGTGAACTAGATTATTGACTCTAGTGCAAGTGGGAGACTGAAGGAAATATGCCCTAGAGGCAATAATAAAGTTATTATTTATTCCTTATATCATGATAAATGTTTATTATTCATGCTAGAATTGTATTAACCGGAAACATAATACATGTGTGAATACATAGACAAACAGAGTGTCACTAGTATGCCTCTACTTGACTAGCTCGTTAATCAAAGATGGTTATGTTTCCTAACCATAGACATGAGTTGTCATTTGATTAACGGGATCACATCATTAGGAGAATGATCTGATTGACATGACCCATTCCGTTAGCCTAGCACTTGATCGCTTAGTATGTTGCTATTGCTTTCTTCATGACTTATACATGTTCCTGTAACTATGAGATTATGCAACTCCGTTTACGGAGGAACACTTTGGTGCTACCAAACGTCACAACGTAATCGGGTGATTATAAAGGAGTACTACAGGTGTCTCCAAAGGTACAAGTTGGGTTGGCGATTTCAAGATTAGGTTTTGTCACTCCGATTGTCGGAGAGGTATCTCTGGCCCTCTCGGTAATGCACATCACTATAAGCCTTGCAAGCAATGTAGCTAATGAGTTAGTTACGGAATGATGCATTACGTACGAGTAAAGAGACTTGCCGTAACGAGATTGAACTAGGTATTGGATACCGATGATCGAATCTCGGGCAAGTAACATACCGATGACAAAGTGAACAACGATGTTGTTATGCGGTTTGACCGATAAAGATCTTCGTAGAATATGTAGGAGCCAATATGGGCATCCAGGTTCCGCTATTGGTTATTGACCAAGAATAGTTCTAGGTCATGTCTACATAGTTCTCGAACCCGTAGGGTCCGCACGCTTAAGGTTTCGATGATGCTTATATTATGAGTTTATGAGTTTTGATGTACCGAAGGAGTTCGGAGTCCCGGATGAGATCGGGGACATGACGAGGAGTCTCGAAATGGTCGAGACGTAAAGATCGATATATTGGACGACTATATTCGAGTTCGGAAAGGTTCGAATGATTCGGTATTTTTCGAGTACCGAGAGTTACGGAATTCGCCGGGAGAAGTATTGGGCCTTATTGGGCCCTGCGGGAAAGAGAGGGGCTGCCTAGGGCAGGCCGCGCCCCCATGGCCTAGTCCGAATTGGACTAAGGGAGGGGCCGCACCCTTCCTTCCCTCCCTTCTCTCTTCCCTTACTTGTCTCCTATTCCCAATACATGGAAGGACTCCTAGTTGGACTAGGAAGGGGGAATCCTACTCCCGTGGGAGTAGGACTCCCCATGGCGCGCCTACTAGGGCCGGCCTCCTCCTCCCTCCTCCTTTATATACGGGGCAGGGGCACCCATGGACACACAAGTTGATCTACGGATCGTTCCTTAGCCGTGTCGGTGCCCCCTCCACCATATTCCACTTCAGTCATATCGTCATGAGCTTAGGCGAAGCCTGCGCGGAGAAGTCATATCGTTGCGGAGCTTAGGCGAAGCCCTGCGTCGGTGGAGCATCATCATCGTCCTGCACGCCGTCGTCTTGACGGAACTCATCCCGACACTTTGCTGGATCGAGTCCGGGATCGCCATCGAGCTGAACGTGTGCGTAACTCGGAGGTGCCGTGACGTTCGGTGCTAGGATCGGTCGGATCGTGAAGACGTTTACTACATCAACAGCGTTGTTATAACGCTTCGCTTTCGGTCTACGAGGGTACGTAGACAAAACTCTCCCCTCTCGTTGCTATGCATCACCATGATCTTGCGTGTGCGTAGGAAATTTTTTGAAATTACTACGTTACCCAACAAATCCATGCCTAACTTTTCCCACTTCCATTCGGGTATCGGCAATGGCTGTAACAATCCAGCTGGTTTCTGATGTTCTGCCTTCACTATCTGACATACATCACAAACTACTACATACTCCGCAATACCCTTCTTCATTCCGGTCCACCAGAAAGTATCCTTCAAATCTAAATACATCTTGGTATTTCCTCGATGAATCGAATACGGCGAATCATGGGCCTCTTGCAGAATCAACTTCCTGATCTCCGGATCATTAGGCACATAAACGCGGTCCTCAAACCATAGGGTATCATGCTCATCCTCACGAAATCCCTTAGCCTTTCCCTTGCTCATTTTCTCCTTAATAGAGGCAATCTTCTTATCCGTCTTCTGAGCTTCTCTGATCTTATCCATCAAAGTAGACTGTATCTCCAATGCTGCTACATAGCCTCTCGGAACTATCTCCAAACATAGCTCTCAAAATTCCTCGGCTAACTCTTTTGGTAAACCTCCGGTCATTAGTGTGGTGACATGGCTCTTGCGGCTCAACGCATCTGCTACTACGTTAGCCTTTCCGGGGTGATAATGCAATCTCATATCATAATCCTTGATGAGCTCCAACCATCTCCTTTCCCTGAGATTTAACTCCTTCTGCATGAAGATGTACTTCAACTCTTGTGATCCGTGTACACCTCACAATGGTTTCCAATGAGAAAATGTCTCCAAGTCTTCAGTGCGTGCACTACGGCTGCTAAGTCCAAATCATGAGTAGCATAATTCAACTCATGAGGCTTAAGCTGTCGTGAAGCATACGAAACAACTCTTCCCTCCTGCATGAGCACTGCTCCAAGTCCTCGACGTGAAGCGTCGCAATACACCTCGTAATCCTTGCTTTGATCTGGCAGAATCAACACTGGTGAGGTAACCAAATGTTTCTTCAACTCTTGGAAACTATCCTCACATTCCTTAGTCCAATTGAACTTAGTGTCCTTCTTCAACAACTCCGTCATAGGCTTCGCAATCTTTGAGAAATTCTCAATGAATCTCCGGTAGTATCTTGCCAGTCCAAGGAAACTCCGGATCTCTCCAACTGTCGTTGGTGCTTCCCAGTTTGTCACAGTGACAACTTTAGTGGGATCCACTGCTATACCTTCTCCGGATATAACATGTCCGAGAAATCCAACTTCCTTCAACCAAAACTCACATTTGCTGAACTTGGCATATAACTGATGTTCTCTGAGCTTCTCAAGTACCAAACGCAAATGCTCCTTATGCTCTTCTTCATTCTTCGAGTAAACCAAAATATCATCAATGAACACCACGACGAACTTATCCAAAAACTCCATAAACACCTTGTTCATCATGTTCATGAAATAGGCAGGTGCGTTAGTCAGACCAAATGACATAACGGTATACTCATACAGCCCGTACCTGGTGGTAAAAGCCGTCTTAGGTATATCCTGCTCTCGAATCTTCAACTGATGGTATCCTGATCGCAAATCGATCTTGGAAAATACCTTAGCTCCTTGCAATTGGTCGAACAAGCCGTTGATCATCGGCAACGGGTACTTATTCTTAATTGTCACTTCATTCAATCCACGATAATCAACAACCATTCTCAAAGATCCGTCCTTCTTCTCCACTAGAAGTACTGGCGATCCCCAAGGCAAAGAACTTGGGCGAATAAAACCTTTATCCAGTAATTCCATAATCTGCTTCTTAATTTCTATCTTATGCGGGCATCCGGTACGGTCTCTTGGATATTGGCCCTGTGCCTGGCAAAAGCTCAATCAAAAACTCAATGTCTCTATCCGGTGGCATGCCTGGCAACTCTTTCGGGAACACGTCCGAGTAATCCTTCACCACTGGTACTTCCTCCTGCACAACTCCTGATAAGGAGTTTACTTGTGTCCTCCTCGGCTCATGTTGTGATACATACTTGATCCTTCTTCCTTCGGGCGTTGTAAGCAAAATCGACTTACTAGCGCAATCGATGTTCCCTCCATACATCGATAGCCAATCCATACCTAGAATCACGTCCAAACCTTGCGATTCCAGGATGATTAAATCCATGGGGAAAACATGCCTACCTTTGCTCAAAGGTACTTGAAAACATCCACAACTGGCCATATACTCCGCTCCTGGTGAGCTTACTAGCATAGGTCTTCTAAGAACCTTGGTGGGCAGTTTGTACTTATCCACAAATCCCCGTGATATGTATGAATGCGATGCACCAGTATCAAAAAGAACAATTGCAGTAAATGTCTTAACCAAAAACTTACCTATTACTGCATCTGGCTGAGCTTCAACCTCCTCCACGTTAACGTGGTTCACCCGTCCCCTGTTGAAAGGGTTCGGCTTCTTCCCTGAGCTTCCATTGCCATTTCCATTCCGGACTTTGGGACATTCATTGGCATAATGACCAGTTTTCTGACACATAAAGCAAGTGACTTGGCTCAGGTCTCTCTTGGCTGGGGTTGACGTGTTGGTGCGGTTTTGTCCATTGCTTCCTCCATTCCCGTTTCCATTCTTGGAACCATTATGATTGTGCGAGCTACCTCCTCCATGGGTATGCTGAAATTGTCCTCCTGGTTTTGGGGTAAAGCGTAGCTTCTGCTGAGCTCCATAATTGTACTTCCCTTGTCCATACTTTCTCTTGCGATTGTCAATCTGTTGCTGCTTCCCTTCAATCATAAGAGCATGATCTACCAACTCCTGGTAGTTATTGAAAGTGGCTACCATCAACTGCATGCTTAGCTCATCATTCAGTCCTTCCAGAAACTTCTCCTGCTTAGTTGCATCTGTAGCAACGTCATCTGGGGCATAACGTGCTAACTTACTAAAGTCCTCCACATACTGGCTTACAGTACGTCCTCCTTGGCGTAAGTTGCGAAACTCACGCTTCTTCATGGCCATAGCTCCTGCTAAAACGTGGGCAGTACGGAAAGCTTGCAGAAACTGATCCCACGTGACTGTGTCAATAGGGTGTGTGGCTGTGTAATTCTCCCACCATGATGCTGCGGGTCCATCAAGCTGATGTGCGGCAAAACACACTCTTTCCGCATCAGTGCATCCTGCAGTGGTCAGCTCCCTTCCAACCTTGCGGAGCCAATCATCTACAACAATCGGCTCGGTGCTACTGGAAAACACCAGCGGATTTAGCCTCAAGAAACGAGTCAAATGGTCAACAGGTGGTGGTGGTGGTGGGTTGTTGTTGTTGTTGTTGTTGTTGTTGTTGTTGCCTTGGTTCTGTACCAGTGTTTGAATCAAGGCATTTTGCTGCTGTATCAACTGAGTGATCTCTAGTGGGAAAACAAATCCGGTGTCGCATCTCGGAGGCATCTGAGGGTTTAGAGAGGGTGAGAAAATAGAATAGAATGAGGTCTAGTGAGAAAACACTACCCATATGCACATGAGGCAAATAAATCAATAACACTCCAATCAATTCAAACAAGGGCATACGACGGTGTAACTATCGTTACAAAAGTGCTTGGACTAAACTAAATACAATGGGGAAATTTCTACTACTGTCATGGTGGTCAACTAGAAAAACTGCTCCGAGGAAGACTCCATGATATCAGCTCCAGCTTCATCAACATAGTCATCATCACTGTCGTCGGGATCCGAGTCAGTGTCGTCGATGATGATATAGTTATTCGGGCAAGTGGAATCGTCATCATTTCCTCCTGGCGCGGGGTCTCCCATGAAAACTCCGAGCTTCCTGGTTAAGTGATCATTCTTCTCCACTAGCACTTCAATTTCTTCCATGTAATCTTCACGTGTATCCTTCAGTTCTTCCTCTATCTCCTTGGTCTTGGTCAAGGCCTTCTGCAAATCATCCATGCTTGCGCACATCTGGTTCTCCTGACGTCGGATGTGCTGGTTTAACTCCTGGATATATGCTGCGATTGATCTATCCCTCCTGGTGCTGATCATCTCCCATTGCTCATCTCGGCGCCCACAAATTTGGTAGAAAGTATTCTTGAGATCATTGCGGTAAACTTCTTCGATACGTCCCATGGCGATGTGGCTGCCATGCTCTTTTCTAGACTCCAGGTTGGTGCATCAAAGGAAAACTCTATGGGCTCCGTGACTGGTGCAAATGTCCTTCCTGGAACTTGAACTTGAATCTTCCAGCGCTCCTCTTCGGGTAAAGTGGCGTTGTAGGTCCCGGTGAAGCTTGGTACTTCGATGTTCAGGTATCTAGTGACTTCCTTCAAGTGACATCCAAAGGGTGTATCTTCATCCGGTTGTGTGAACTTGTTCCTTGGATCCGCCATCCTAAAAGAATAGAAAAGATGAGGAGTCAGAAATGAGAAGAAAGAGTAGTGATCTAGGGCTTTACCTTAGTGGTCGTGTCCTACAGTCAGCGTGTGCTCTGATACCATCTTGTAGCGACCAGACCTCAAACAGTCTGATCTCTGTGCATCAGTGTCATCCCTGGATCAGTAATGCTGACACGCATAGTACTTGACAGATTTATAACAGTGTAGCAAATCACACACGTATTACATCGAGTGTCTCCAAAAGAGAATTTATTACAATAAATATGGCTTAAGGCCATCTAAATACGATAACAGCGGAAGGCTTGGAAGGTAAGCGAGTCCATCAACTCCAACGGCATCACTGAGTATAGAACCACGACCTAAGGCACCTTAATCGTCGTCTGAAAAGTCTGCAACATGAACGTTGCAGCCCGAAATAGGGTCAGCACATGGAATATGCTGGCAATGTAACACATAGAGAGCAATATGAAAAGGGTAATGCTATACTACATGCATATATGGCTGGTGGAAAGCTTTATGGTTACAGTTTTGCGTAAAGCCAATTTTTCCCTACTGCAAAGGAATAAATTTAGTTTAACTATCATGGTGGTTGTTAAACATTGAGAATGGTTGACAGCATTCTCAATCCAAATTAAACATCATCATTAAAACCCAACAATATTAATTTAAAGTAACATGATGAGATTCACATGATAATCCAAGTACTAGATACTCAAGATGTCCATAACCGGGGACACGGCTAACCATGATTAGTTTGTTACACTCTGCAGAGGTTTGTGCACTTTTCCCCACAAGACTCGATCTCCTCCATTGGGATTCTCGCACTACATGGTGTTTGAGAAACGGATGACCGAGACATAGTCTTTCAGAAGCGCTAGCACCTTACGAACGGGTAAACAGTTACACCTACATCCCTCTACATCTGCTAGTCTACCACTGTAAGAGTTCGCACGACTTAGTCAACTATGCTAGAGCCCATAATAGCTTGTGGCTGCACACGGAAGTTTCTAGCATGAATAATCTCATGATCCCTTTGAGCCTGGGTGGCAGTCCAAAAGAAAAACAGGCAATCCTGGAATACCCAGGTACCTCAATCCACCCAGATGTGTGTTTTAGTTGCCACCTTAAGTAAACCATTTATTAACAATCTCACATCTGTCATGGATACACTCATCCAATCCACGTCTACTTAGCATAGCATGGCAATAATAAGCAAACGTAGAAGTAACTCCCAAGGGTTTGATAATAAAACAGGTAATAGGTACTACCTCATCTACTTTCCCAAAACCCACAATTTACTTAGATCCTAATCATGCAATGGTTGAGTATTGATCTAATGCATAAAAACTGGGTATGAAAGGGATATGATCAAAGTGTTACTTGCCTTGCTGATGGTCTGTGAAACCTAGAGATTCAAAGTAGCAAGCGGCACACTCCGGGTACTCTATCGCAAACAAACAAGCACACAATAAGTACTCAACTAATGCACAGGTAAAACTCAAATAAAATATCTAACCAGAAAGTTCAACTTAAGAACTCCGGTTTGCAAAAAGAATCAAATCGAACGAAGCAACGAAAGTCAAACGGCAAAAGAAACAGGCTTCGTTTTACTAATCTGAACCTAAGTCAAATTTTATAGAGGCAAAAACTTGTTTGAGTAGATTATTCGGAAAGAGGGTTTCGAGACGAAACTCTAGGCGCTTGAATCGCCTGATTCCGATAAACGAGCGAAACGTTATACTAGATCGAAAATCGGATCAGAAATCGCGATCAAAAAAATCGCGGAATAAATCCGAGAAAAAGAAAAACGACAAACAGATTAACGAACGAACGTTCGTTATCTGAATCTAAACTAAGAACTCGTTCGTTAAAACGAACGAACGAGCAAACGCTTGCTAAATAAATAAACCGGGGAAAACCCCGATCTATTTTAAAAAACGAAAACTAGGGTTTTCTTTTAAAAAACGAAGCGGTTTTTCTCAAAAAAAATGGCGGCGGCGGCTACCTCGGCTCGGGCTCCGGCGAAGCTCGGGGGCTCGAGCGGGCGGCGGTGGTGCGGGCGGCGGCTCAAGCGGCGGCGGCGGCGGCAAGCGGTTCGGCGGTGACGGCGAGCGGCGGCGGCTCGGCGGCAGGCGGCTCGGGTGGCGGAGGAGAGGCGGCGGCGGGGGGCTATTTAAGGAGGGGGCGGAGGCGACTTGGGAAGGGGCGCTGGTCGGCCTCGGGGGCGTGCCCGGCCGAACTCGGGCGGCGGCGGCGGTCGGGTCTCCAGGGGGAGGCGCGGCGGTCGGGCCAGCTTCACTGGGCCTTCGACCCGATCGGGTCTTGGTATGCGCGATTTTTTTTAAATAATTCCGCCGAGACTTAGAAAAATTCTGGAAAAAATAAAAATCTAAAAATGCCAAAACATATTTTCACCGCCTAAATAAAATATTTAGAACGAGGTGAACATTTTCTTGGCCCTAAAATGCAGTTTTTGAAAACATGCAATTTTTCCTAAATTCAAATAAAATAGAGAAAAACTCCAAATAAAATCTTATTTGATTTTTTTAATTAAATCTTCATTATTCCTTTATCTTGGGAAAGTCATTTTATTCCTTCTCTCATATTTTGTTAGTAGAAAAAATTGAAGATAAAATAAATAAAATCAAATGATCCTATTTTTAAAATTTTAGAAAACTCAAATATGAAAATAACGAAATCTCCAACTCTCTCCGTGGGTCCTTGAGTTGCGTGAAATTTCTAGGATCGAGCCAAAATGCAATAAAATATATGATATGCAAGTGATGATCTATGTATAACATTCCAAATTGAAAATTTGGGATGTTACAACGAGCTAGTCTAGTAGAGGCATACTAGGGACACTCTGTTTGTCTATGTATTCACACATGTACTAAGTTTCCGGAGTAGAGGCATACTAGGGACACTCTGTTTGTCTATGTATTCACACATGTACTAAGTTTCCGGTTAATACAATTCTAGCATGAATAATAAACATTTATCATGATATAAGTAAATGTAAATAACAACTTTATTATTGCCTCTAGGGCATATTTCCTTCGGTCTCCCACTTGCACTAGAGTCAATAATCTAGTTCACATCGCTAGGTGATTTAACACCAATAGTTCACATCTTTATGTGATTAACAACCATAGGGTTTACTAAAGTTAATAATCTAGTTCACATCGCTTATGTGATTAACACCCAAGAGTAATAAGGTGTGATCATGTTTTGCTTGTGAGAGAAGTTTTAGTCTACGGGTCCGCCACATTCAGATCCGTAGGTATTTTGCAAATTTCTGTGTCTACAATGCTTTGCACGGAGCTACTCTAGCTAATTGCTCTCACTTTCAATATGTATCCAGATTGAGACGCAGAGTCATCTGGATCGGTGTAAAAGCTTGCATCGACATAACTCTTTACGACGAACTCTTTGTCACGTCCATAACCAAGAAATATTTCCTTATTCCACTAAGGATAATTTTGACCGTTGTCCAGTGATCCACTCCTGGAACACTATTGTACCCTCTTGCCAAACTCATGGTGAGGTACACAATAGGTCTGGTACACAGCATAGCATACTTTATAGAACCTATGACTGAGGCATAGGGAATGACTTTTCATTCTTTTTCTATTTTCTGCCATGGTCGCGTTTTGAGTCTTTACTCAACTTTACACCTTGCAACACAGGCAAGAACTCCTTCTTTGACTGTTCCATTTTGAACTACTTCAAAATTTTGTCAAGGTATGTACTCATTGAGAAAACTTATCAAGCGTCTTGATCTATCACTATAGATCTTGATGCCCAATATGTAAGTAGCTTTACCGAGGTCTTTCTTTAAGAAACTCCTTTCAAACACTCCTTTATGCTTTCCAGAAAAATTATACATTATTTCCGATCAACAATATGTCATTCACATATACTTATCAGAAAGGTTGTAGTGCTCCCACTCACTTTCTTGTGAATACAGGCTTCACCGCAAGTCTGTATAAAACTATATGCTTTGATCACACTATCAAAGAGTATATTCCAACTCCGAGATGCTTGCACCAGTCCATAAATGGATCGCTGGAGCTTGCACACTTTGTTAGCACCTTTTAGGATTGACGAAACCTTCTGGTTGCATCATATACAACTCTTCTTTAATAAATCCATTAAGGAATGTTTTTTTGGTATCCATTTGCCAGATTTCATAAAATGCGACAATTGCTAACATGATTCGGACAGACTTAAGCATTGATACGAGTGAGAAAATCTCATCGTAGTCAACACCTTGAACTTGTCGAAAACCTTTTTGCGACAGTTCGAGCTTTGAAGATAGTAACACTACTATCAGTGTCTGTCTTCCTCTTGAAGATCCATTTATTTTCTATGGTTTGCCGATCATCGGGAAAATCCATCAAAATCAACACTTTGTTTTCATACATGGATCCCATCTCAGATTTCATGGCCTCAAGCCATTTCGCGGAATCTGGGCTCATCACCGCTTCCTCATATTTCGTAAGTTCATCATGGTCTAGTAACATGACTTCCTGTACAGGATTACTGTACCACTCTGGTGCGGATCGTGCTCTGGTTGACCTACGAAGTTCTGTAGTAACTTGATCCGAAGTTTCATGATCATCATCATTAACTTCCTCACTAATTGGTGTAGGAATCACTGGAACTGATTTTTGTGATGACCTACTTTCCAATTCGGGAGAAGGTACAATTACCTCATCAAGTTCTACTTTTCCTCCCACTCACTTCTTTCGAGAGAAACTCCTTCTCTAGAAAGGATCTATTCTTGCCTTCGGATCTGTGATAGAAGGTGTACCCAACAGTTTCTTTTGGGTATCCTATGAAGACGCACTTCTCCGATTTGGGTTCGAGCTTATCAGGCTGAAGTTTTTTCACATAAGCATCACAACCCCAAACTTTAAGAAACGACAACTTAGGTTTCATGTCGAACCACAGTTCATACGGTGTCGTCTCAACGGATTTAGATGGTGCCCTATTTAACGTGCATGCAGCTGTCTCTAATGCATAATCCCAAAACAATAGTGGTAAATCGGTAAGAGACATCATAGATCGCACCATATCTAATAAAGTACGGTTATGACGTTCAGACACACCATTACGCTGTGGTGTTCCAGGTGGCATGAGTTGCGAAACTATTTCACATTGTTTCAAATGAATACCAAACTCGTAACTCAAATATTCGCCTCCACAATCAGATCATAGAAACTTTATTTTCTTGTTATGATGATTTTCCACTTCACTCTGAAATTCTTTGAACTTTTCAAATGTTCCAGACTTTATGTTTCATCAAGAAGATATACCCATATCTGCTCAAATCACCTGTGAATGTTAGAAAATAACGATACCCGCCGCAAGCCTCAACACTCATCGGACAACATACATCAGTATGTATTATTTCCAACAAGTCTGTTGCTCGCTCCATTGTTCTGGAGAACGGAGTTTTAGTCATCTTGCCCATGAGGCATGGTTCGCAAGCATCAAGTGATTCATAATCAAGTGATTCCAAAAAACCCATCAGCATGGAGTTTCTTCATGTCTTTACACCAATATGACATAAATGGCAGTGCCACAAATATGTTGCACTATCATTATCAACTTTGCATCTTTTGGCATCAATATTATGAATATGTGTATCATTACGATCGAGATTCAATAAACCAGTTATATTAAGTGTATGATCATAGAAGGTTTTATTCATGTAAACAGAACAACAATTATTCTTTGACTTAAATGAATAACCGTATTGCAATAAACATGATCCAATCATATCCATGCTCAACGCAAACACCAAATAACATTTATTTTGGTCCAACACTAATCTCAAAGGTAGAGGGAGTGTGCGATGGTGATCTTATCAACCGTGGAATCATTTCCAACACACATCATCACTTTGCCCGTAACTAGTCTGTGTTCATTCTGCAACTCCTATTTTTTAGTTACTACTCTTAGCAACTAAACCAGTATCAAATACTGAGTGGTTGCTATAAACACTAGTAAATTACACATCAATAACATGTATATCAAATATACTTTTGTTCACTTTGCCATCCTTCTTATCCGCCAAGTATCTAGGGCAGTTCCACTTCCAGTGACCATTTCCTTTGCAGTAGAAGCACTCAGTTCCAGGCTTGGGTCTAGCTTTGGGCTTCTTCATGGGAGCAACAACTTGCTTGCTATTCTTCTTTGAAGTTCCTCTTTCTTTCCCTTTGCCCTTTTCTTGAAACTAGTGGTCTTGTTAACCATCAATAATTGATGTTATTTCTTGATTTCTACCTTCGTCGATTTCAGCATCGCGAAGAGCTTGGGAATTACTTTCGTCATCCCTTGCATATCATAGTTGATCACTAAGTTCTAGTAACTTGGTGATAGTGACTAGAGAACTTTGTAAATTACTACTTATGTGGAAGATTAACTCCCACTTGATTCAAGCAATTGTAGTACCCAGACAATCTGAGCACATGCTCACTGGTTGAGCTATTCTCCTCCATCTTGTAGGCAAAGTACTATTAGAGGTCTCATACCTCTCGACACGGGCATGAGTATGAAATACCAAATTCAACTCTTAGAACATCTTATTTGCTCTGTGGCATTCAAAATGTTTTTTGAAGTCCCGGTTCTAAGCCGTAAAGAATGGTGCACTAAACTATTAAGTAGTCATCATACCGAGCTTTGTCAAATGTTCATAACGTGTGCATCTACTCCTGCAATAGGTCTGTCACTTAGCGGTGCATCAAGGACGTAATTCTTGTGTGCAGCAATGAGGATAATCCTCAGATCACGGACCAAGTCCGCATCGTTGCTACTATCATCTTTCAACTTTTTTCCTCTAGGAACATATCAAAAATAAAATGGAAGCTACATCGTAAGCTATTGATCTACAACAAAGATATGCAAATACTATCAGGACTAAGTTCGTGATAAATTAAAGTTCAATTAATCATATTACTTAAGAACTCCCACTTAGATAGACATCCCACGAGTCATCTAAATGATCACGTGATCCATATCAACTAAACAATGTCCGATCATCACGTGAGATGGAGTAGCTTTCAATGGTGAACATCACTATGTTGATCATATCTACTACTCCCTCCGTCCCATAATGTAAGACGTGTTTTGACACTAGTATAGTGTGAAAAAACGTCTTACATTATGGGACGGAGGGAGTATATGATTCACGCTCGACCTTTCGGTCTCAGTGTTCCCAGGCCATATCTGCATATGCTAGGCTCATCAAGTTTAACCCGAGTATTCTGCGTGTGCAAAACTGGCTTGCACCCGTTGTATGTGAACGTAGAGCTTATCACACCCAATCATCACGTGGTGTCTCGACATTTAACTGTAGCAACGGTGCATACTCGGGAGAACACTTGTACCTTGAAATTTAGTGAGAGATCATCTTATAATGCTACCGCCATACTAAGCAAAATAAGATGCATAAAGGATAAACATCACATGCAATCAATATAAGTGATATGATATGGCCATCATCATCTTGTGCCTTTGATCTCCATCTCCGAAGCACCATCATGATCACCATCATCACCGGCTTGACACCTTGATCTCCATCGAAGCATCGTTGTCGTCTCGCCAACTATTGCTACTATGACTATCGCTACCGCTTAGTGATAAAGTAAAGCAATTACATGGCGATTGCATTTCATACAATGAAGCGACAACCATATGGCTCCTGCCAGTTGCCGATAACTGTTATAAAACATGATCATCTCATACAACAATTTATATATCATCACGTCTTGACCATATCACATCACAGCAAGCCCTGCAAAAACAAGTTAGGCGTCCTCTACTTTGTTGTTGCAAGTTTTACGTGGCTGCTACGGGCTTAGCAAGAACCGTTCTTACCTACGCATCAAAACCACAATGATTTTTTTGTCAAGTGTGTTGTTTTAACCTTCAACAAGGACCGGGCGTAGTCACACTCGATTCAACTAAAGTTGGAGAAACAGACACCCACTAGCCACCTGTGTGCGAAGCACGGCGGTAGAACCAGTCTCATGAACGTGGTCATGTAATACCACCGAATCAAAGTATGACATGCTGGTAAGCAGTATGACTATTATTGCCCACAACTCTTTGTGTTCTACTCGTGCATATAACATCTACGCATAAACCTGGCTCGGATGCTACAGTTGGGGAACGTAGTATTTCAAAAAAAATCCTACGATCACGCAAGATCTATCTAGGAGAAGCATAGCAACGAGTGGGGAGAGTGTGTCCATGTACCCTCGTAGACCGAAAGAAGAAGCGTTTAGTAACGCGGTTGATGTAGTCGAACGTCTTCGTGATCCAAGTACCGAACACATGGCACCTCCGTGATCTGCACACGTTCAGCTCGGCGACGTCCCTCGAACTCTTGATCCAGTTGAGGCCGAGGGAGAGTTTCGTCAGCACGACGGCGTGGTGACGGTGATGACGAAGTTACCGACGCAGGGCTTCGCTAAACACTACGACAATATGACCGAGGTGTGTAACTGTGGAGGGGGGCACCACACACGACTAAAACAAGAAACTAAAAGATTTGATTGCAAGATCTAAAGATATACCTTCAAGCACTCACCTCCCCGGCAACGGCGCCAGAAACTGCTTGATGTCTACTACACAACCTTCTTCTTGTAGACGTTGTTGGGCCTCCAAGTGCAGAGATTTGTAGGACAGTAGCAAATTTCCCTCAAGTGGATGACCTAAGGGTTATCGATCCGTGGGAGGCGTAGGATGAAGATGGTCTCTCTCGATCAACCCTGCAACCAAATAACAAAGAGTCTCTTGTGTCCCCAACACACCCAATACAATGGTAAATTGTATAGGTGCACTAGTTCGGCGAAGAGATGGTGATACAAGTGCAATATGGATGGTACATATAGGTTTTTTTAATCTAAAAATATAAAAACAGCAAGGTAACTAATGATAAAAGTGAGCACAAACGGTATTGCAATGCTAGGAAACAAGGCCTAGGGTTCATACTTTCACTAGTGCAAGTTCTCTCAACAATAATAACATAATTGGATCATATAACTATCTCTCAACATGCAACAAAGAGTCACTCCAAAGTCACTAATAGCGGAGAACAAATGAAGAGATTATAGTAGGGTACGAAACCACCTCAAAGTTATTCTTTCCAATCAATCCGTTGGGCTATTCCTATAAGTGTCACAAACAGCCCTAGAGTTCGTACTAGAATAACACCTTAAGACACAAATCAACCAACACCCTAATGTCACCTAGATACTCCAATGTCACCTCAAGTATCCGTGGGTATGATTATACGATATGCATCACACAATCTCAGATTCATCTATTCAACCAACATATAGAACCTCAAAGAGTGCCCCAAAGTTTCTACCGGAGAATCAAGACGAAAACGTGTGCCAACCCCTATGCATAGGTTCGTGGGCGGAACCCGCAAGTTGATCACCAAAACATACATCAAGTGAATCATGTGATATCCCATTGTCACCACAGATCGCACGGCAAGACATACATCAAGTGTTCTCAAATCATTAAAGACTCAATCCGATAAGATTACTTCAAAGGGAAAACTCAATCCAATACAAGAGAGTAGAGGGGGAGAAGCAACATAAGATCCAACTATAATAGAAAAGCTCGCGATACATCAAGATCGTGCCAAATCAAGAACAAGAGAGAGAGAGAGAGAGAGAGAGAGAGAGAGAGAGATCAAACAAATAGCTACTGGTACATACCCTCAGCCCCGAGGGTGAACTACTCCCTCCTCGTCATGGAGAGCGCCGGGATGATGAAGATGGCCACCGGTGAGGGATCCCCCTCCGGCAGGGTGCCAGAACAGGGTCCCGATTGGGTTTTGGTGGCTACAGAGGCTTGCGGCGGCGGAACTCCCGATCTATTATGTTCCCCGAAGTTTTTAGGGTATATGGATATATATAGGCGGAAGAAGTACGTCAGGGGAGCCACGAGGGGCCCACGAGGGTGGAGGGCGCGCCCAGGGGGTGGGCGCGCCCCCTTGCCTCGTGCCTTCCTCGTTGCTTTCTTGACGTGGACTCAAGTCTCCCGGGTTGCTTTCTTTCCAAAAATAACTTCTCCAAAAGGGTTCATTCCGTTTAGACTCCTTTGATATTCCTTTTCTTCAAAACACTGAAACAAAGGAAAAAACATGAACTGGCACTGGGCTCTAGGCCAATAGGTTAGTCCCAAAAATAATATAAAAGTGTTTAATAAAGCCCATAAACATCCAAAACAGATAATATAATAGCATGGAACAATAAAAAATTATAGATACGTTGGAGACGTATCAGCATCCCCAAGCTTAATTCCTGCTCGTCCTCGAGTAGGTAAATGATAAAAACAGAATTTTTGATGTGGAATGCTACTTGGCATAATTTCAATGTAATTCTTCTTAATTGTGGTATGAATATGCAGATCTGAAAGATTCAAGATAAAAGTTCATATTGACATAAAAATAATAATACTTCAAGCATACTAACTAAGCAATTATGTCTTCTCAAAATAACATGGTCAAAGAAAGTTATCCCTACAAAATCATATAGTATGGCTATGCTCTATCTTCACCACACAAAATATTTAAATCATGCACAACCCCGATGACAAGCCAAGCAATTGTTTCATACTTTTGACATTCTCAAACTTTTCAATCTTCACGCAATACATGAGCGTGAGCCATGGACATAGCACTATATGTGGAATAGAATGGTGGTTGTGGACAAGACAAAAAGGAAAAGATAGTCTCACATCAACTAGGCGTATCAACGGGCTATGGAGATGCCCATCAATAGATATCAATGTGAGTGATTAGGGATTGCCATGCAACGGATGCACTAGAGCTATAAGTATATGAAAGCTCAACAAAAGAAACTAAGTGGGTGTGCATCCAACTCGCTTGCTCACGAAGACCTAGGGCATTTTGAGGAAGCACATCATTGGAATATACAAGCCAAGTTCTATAATGAAAAATTCCCACTAGTATATGAAAGTGACAACATAGGAGACTCTCTATCATGAAGATCATGGTGCTACTTTGAAGCACAAGTGTGGTAAAGCACAAGTGTGGTAAAAGGATAGTAGCATTGCCCCTTCTCTCTTTTTCTCTCATTTTTATTTTTTAATTTTTTTATTTGGGCCTTTTCTCTTTTTTTATGGCCTCTTTTTTTCTCTTTCTTTATTTAGTATGGAGTCTCATCCCTACTTGTGGGGGAATCATAGTCTCCATCATCCTTTCCTCACTTGGGACAATGCTCTAAAAATGATGATCATCACACTTTTATTTTCTTACAACTCAACAATTACAACTCAATACTTAGAACAAAATATGACTCTATGTGAATGCCTCCGGCGGTGTACCGGGATATGCAATGAATCAAGAGTGACATGTATGAAAGAATTATGAACGGTGGCTTTGCCACAAATACAATGTCAACTACATGATCATGCAAAGCAATATGACAATGATGGAGCGTGTCATAATAAACGGAACGGTGGTAAGTTGCATGGCAATATATCTCGGAATGGCTATGGAAATGCCATGATAGGTAGGTATGGTGGCTATTTTGAGGAAGGTATATGGTGGGTGTATGATACCGGCGAAAAGTGCGCGGTATTAGAGAGGCTAGCAATGGTGGAAGGAGGAAAAGTGCGTATAATCCATGGACTCAACATTAGTCATAAAGAACTCATATACTTATTGCAAAAATCTACAAGTTATCAAAGCAAAGTATTACGCGCATGCTCCTAGGGGGATAGATTGGTAGGAAAATACCATCGCTCGTCCCCGACCGCCACTCATAAGGAAGACAATCAATAAATAAATCATGCTCCGACTTCATCACATAACGGTTCACCATACGTGCATGCTACGGGAATCACAAAATTTAACACAAGTATCTCTCAAATTCACAACTACTCAACTAGCATGACTCTAATATCACCATCTTTGTATCTCAAAATAATTATCAAGCATCAAACTTCTCATAGTATTCAACACACTCATAAGAATTCTTACAAATCTTGTATGCCTAGCATATTAGGATTATTTAAGAAAATTACCATGCTATTTAAGACTCTCAAAATAATCTAACTGAGGCATGAGAGATCAATAGTTTCTATAAAACAAATCCACCACCGTGCTCTAAAAGATATAAGTGAAGTACTAGAGCAAACAACAAACTACTCCAAAAGATATGAGTGAAGATCAATGAGTAGTTGTATAATTATGTAACTATGTGAAGACTCTCTAACATTTAAGAATTTCATATCTTGGTATTTTATTCAAACAGCAAGCAAAACAAAATAAAATAACATGACGCTCCAAGCAAAACACATATCATGTGGTGAATAAAAATATAGCTCCAAGTAAAATTACCGATGAACGAAGACGAAAGAGGGGATGCCATCCGGGGCATCCCCAAGCTTAGGCTCTTGGTTGTCCTTGAATACTACCTTGGGGTGCCTTGGGCATCCCCAATCTTAG
Source organism: Aegilops longissima (assembly GCA_021605205.1). Classification (NCBI taxonomy): domain Eukaryota; kingdom Viridiplantae; phylum Streptophyta; class Magnoliopsida; order Poales; family Poaceae; genus Aegilops; species Aegilops longissima. The sequence continues at coordinate 57,164,871 of CM038677.1, forward strand.
GCTCTTGCCACTCCTTATTCCGTAGTCCATCGAATCTTTACCCAAAACTTGAAAACTTCACAACACGAAACTTAACAGAAAACTCGTGAGCTCCGTTAGCGAAAGAAAACAAAACATCACTTCAAGGTACTGTAATGAACTCATTCTTTATTTATATTGGTGTTAAACCTACTGTATTACAACTTCTCTATGGTTTATTAACTATTTTACTAGCCATAGATTCATCAAAATAAGCAAGCAACATAATGAAAACAGAATCTGTCAAAAACAGAACAGTCTGTAGTAATATGTATCAAACGTAAACTTCTGGAACTCCAAAAATTCTAAAATAAATTGGTCGACCTTAGGAATTTGTCTAGTAATCATATGCAAAAAGAATCAACTAAATAGCATTCTCCAGTAAATTGTTTTAGCTAATCTCGTGAGCGCTAAAGTTTCTGTTTTTTACAGCATGATCATAAAGACTTCACCGAAGTCTTCCCAAAGGTTCTACTTGGCACAAACACTAACTAAAACACAAAACCACATATAAACAGAGGCTAGATGGATTATTTATTCCTAAACAGAACCAAAAAGCAAGAAACTAAAATAAAATTGGGTTGCCTCCCAACAAGCGCTATCGTTTAACGCCCCTAGCTAGGCATGATGATTTCAATGATGCTCACATAAAAGATAAGAATTGAAACATAAAGAGAGCATCATGAAGAATATGACTAGCACATTTAAGTCTAACCCACTTCCTATGCATAGGGATTTTGTGAGCAAATAACTTATGGGAACAATAATCAACTAGCATAGGAAGGCAAAACAAACATAACTTCAAAACTTTAAGCACATAGAGAGGAAACTTGATATTATTGCAATTCCTACAAGCATACATTACTCCATCATAATAACTTTCAGTAGCATCATGAATGAATTCAACAATATAACCAGCACCTAAATCATTCTTTTCATGATCTACTTGCATAGAAATTTTACTACTCTCCACATAAGCAAAATTCTTCTCATTCGGAATAATGGGAGTATCATAAGAGACTTGAATACTATAAATTGTTTCCACATTAAAAGAGTAATGTTCAGAAAAAGGGTAATCATAATCATGACAAGTTTTATAAATATAATCATCACTACTCTTTATAGCATAAGTTTCATCACAATAATCATCATAATTAGCAACTTTGTTCTCATCATAATCAATTGAAACCTCTTCCGAAATAGTGGATTCATCACTGAATAAAGTCATGCTCTCCAAATCCACTTTCATAATTATCACAATAAGATTCAACATCCTCCAAAATAGTGGGATCACTACTTCCTAAAGTTGATACTCTTCCAAACCCACTTTCATCAGTATAATCATCATAAGTAGGAGACATGCTATCATCATTATAAATTTGCATATCAAAACTTGGGAGACTAAAAATATCATCTTCATTAAACGTAGCATCCCAAAGCTTGGGGCAAACATTAATTGCAGCAAATATATTCTCAAAAACATCATCTTCATTAAACATAGCATCCCCAAGCTTGGGCCTTTTCATATCATAAGCATAATCACTCTCATCATTAATAGTATGGATAACACCAATAGTATAGCAGTTATCATATTCTTCCAAGAAAGTGCCAAAAAGATTTTCAAGATCATAAGAAGTATCATTATCTTCCCAATCATAATAATCACAACAAGCAATAGGCATAACGAGATCATCATCAAGTGCATCAGCTTCATTTTCATGAGGCACAATAATAATAGGAGCAATATTATTTGGGAGAGATATCTTTTTACCTCTCTTCCTTTTTCTTTTCTTCTTCTTCACCACATCATGTGTGGGTTCAATCCTTTTTTGGAGCTCCTTATTAATGAGATTGGTTGAATAGAAGGCTCCTCCCCGTTACCTGATTCATCATAAGAAATAATAGGAGGATACTGGGAAGTCTCTTCCCTTTCATTAGTATTCTCTTCATCTTCTATTTGTTTTCTTTTCTTTATGTAATTGGCAATATAAGGATTTTCAATGCAATTCACCGCACAATACATATAAATCTTCTCTAGATCGAAATCAAGAAATATATCAAGATTAAACTTTGGAATACCCTCAGTTATACATTTCATTTCCTCATACCCCAAAAGAATACTAAGCTCTTTATGATGCTCAAGGGTAATCAAATTATCACAATTTTTGGACACGATTCGGTCATAAAACAATTTGCATTGGAGATTTAAATGACCATGTTCATTGCAAAGTTCACAAGGATCGCGAAAAATATTGAATTTTTTAGCACAAACATCAAGACTTTCTTGCAACAATTTAGTTTCTAAATGCTTGTGCCTCTTGCAATATCTATCTTCCCTATTTGGTGTGTACTTACAAACCCAATACACTCCACAAAAATCGACATGCTTATAAGAGATATTTTCATCATGACTAGTGCAATTATCATTAGTACTATGGATATTCAAGGAATTCATACTAACAACATTGCAATCATGCTCATCATTCAAAGATTTAGTGCCAAACATTTTAATGCATTCTTCTTCTAACACTTCGGCACAATTTTCCTTTCCATCATACTCACGAAAGATATTAAAAAGATGAAGCATATGAGACAAACTTAATTCCATTTTTTGTAATTTTCTTTTATAGACTATACTACTGATAAAACAAGAAACTAAAAGATTCAATTGCAAGATCTAAAGATATACCTTCAAGCACTCACCTCCCCGGCAACGGCGCCAAAAACTGCTTGATGTCTACTACACAACCTTCTTCTTGTAGACGTTGTTGGGCCTCCAAGTGCAGAGATTTGTAGGACGGTAGCAAATTTCCCTCAAGTGGATGACCTAAGGTTTATCGATCCGTGGGAGGCGTAGGATGAAGATGGTCTCTCTCGATCAACCCTGCAACCAAATAACAAAGAGTCTCTTGTGTCCCCAACACACCCAATACAATGGTAAATTGTATAGGTGCACTAGTTCGGCGAAGAGATGGTGATACAAGTGCAATATGGATGGTAGATATAGGTTTTTGTAATCTAAAAATATAAAAACAGCAAGGTAACTAATGATAAAAGTGAGCACAAACGGTATTGCAATGCTAGGAACCAAGGCCTAGGGTTCATACTTTCACTAGTGCAAGTTCTCTCAACAATAATAACATAATTGGATCATATAACTATCCCTCAACATGCAACAAAGAGTCACTCCAAAGTCACTAATAGCGGAGAACAAACGAAGAGATTATGGTAGGGTACGAAACCACCTCAAAGTTATTCTTTCCAATCAATCCATTGGGCTATTCCTATAAGTGTCACAAACAGCCCTAGAGTTCGTACTAGAATAACACCTTAAGACACAAATTAACCAACACCCTAATGTCACCTAGATACTCCAATGTCACCTCAAGTATCTGTGGGTATGATTATACAATATGCATCACACAATCTCAGATTCATCTATTCAACCAACACATAGAACCTCAAAGAGTGCCCCAAAGTTTCTACTGGAGAATCAAGACGAAAACGTGTGGCAACCCCTATGCATAGGTTCGTGGGCGAAACCCGCAAGTTGATCACCAAAACATACATCAAGTGAATCACGTGATATCCCATTGTCACCACAGATACGCACGGCAAGACATACATCAAGTGTTCTCAAATCATTAAAGACTCAATCCGATAAGATTACTTCAAAGGGAAAACTCAATCCATTACAAGAGAGTAGAGGGGGAGAAGCAACATAAGGTCCAACTATAATAGAAAAGCTCGCGATACATCAAGATCGTGCCAAATCAAGAACAAGAGAGAGAGAGAGAGAGAGAGAGAGAGAGAGAGAGAGATCAAACACATAGCTACTGGTACATACCCTCAGCCCCGAGGGTGAACTACTCCCTTCTCGTCATGGAGAGCGCCGGGATGATGAAGATGGCCACCGGTGAGGGATCCCCTCTCGCGTGGTGCCTAACAGGTCCCGATTGGGTTTTGGTGGCTACAGAGGCTTGCGGCGGCGGAACTCCCGATCTATTCTGTTCCCCGAAGTTTTTAGGGTATAAGGATATATATAGGCGGAAGAAGTACGTTAGGGGAGCCACGAGGGGCCCACGAGGGTGGAGGGCGCGCCTAGGGGGGTGGGCGCGCCCCCCTGCCTCGTGCCTTCCTCGTTGCTTTCTTGACGTGGACTCAAGTCTCCCGAGTTGCTTTCTTTCCATAAAATAACTTCTCCAAAAGGTTTCATTCCGTTTCGACTCCGTTTGATATTCCTTTTCTTCGAAACACTGAAACAAGGGAAAAAACAGGAACTGGCACTGGGCTCTGGGTCAATAGGTTAGTCCCAAAAATAATATAAAAGTGTTTAATAAAGCCCATAAACATCCAAAACAGATAATATAATAGCATGGAACAATCAAAAATTATAGATACGTTGGAGACGTATTAGCCCTGCCCACGTATATAAAGGAAGGGGAAGAGGAGGCCGGCCTAGGAGGGGCGCGCCTATAGGGGGAGTCCAACTAGGATTCCCAATCCTAGTTGGAGCCCCCTTCCTTTTCCAAGAGGAGAGAGAGGGAAGGAGTAGGAGAGGGAGAAGGAAAGAGGGGGGGCACCGCCCCCTCTCTAGTCCAATTCGGACCATCCCATGGGGGGCGTGGCCTCCCCTTGTGGCTCTTCTCTCCTTTCCACAAAGGCCCATGAAGGCCCAATACTTCCCCACGCGAATTCCCGTAACTCATCGGTACTCCGAAAAATACCCGAACCACTCAGTACCTTTCCAATGTCCGAATATAGCCTTCCAATATATCTATCTTTACGTCTCGACCATTTTTTGAGACTCCTCGTCATGTCCGTGATCTCATCTGGGACTCTGAATCAACTTCGGTCATCAAATCACATAACTCATAATACAAATCGTCATCGAACGTTAAGCGTGCGGACCCTACGGATTCGAGAACTATGTAGACATGACCGAGACACATCTCCGGTCAATAACCAATAGCGGAACCTGGATGCTCATATTGGCTCCTACATGTTCTACGTAGATCTTTATCGGTCAAACTGTCGGTGTTCTGGAAACGGGGGTCCCCAGACTTGCCTGCCTGCGGCCCACGGCGTGGCTTTGCTAGCAGGCCGTACGGCCCATCTTCATTGACAAGGCATTCAAGACCCTCGTGAGGGGCCAAGCCTCACGAGGCGGACGACACAAGACCTCCTCCGGAGCGGCCTAGCTAGGCAGGCTCGCGAGGAGCAGAGATATCAAGGCGGGCAAACCTCGCGAGGCACTCGTGACGTAAGCCATGACGATCGACAACGGGCGGGTGCCAGGCAGGCGCCAGCACGCGCACCATCCTTGTTTCCTCTTCGGTGCTAAGGAGGCAGGCGCAGGCGCGGGGTACCGAGGCATCAGGCAAAGGTTTCCATATCGGTGCAACAATACCAAGAGCAGCAGGATGGCAAGACGGAGGTCACCGTGGAGCCCAAGACGGCGTCACCACCAGAGCCTTTTGCAGGCGGAGACCACTTTTGTCAGGATAGCTTGTACTAGCTGTCCCCTTTCAAATTGCCCGCCGTTGTTGGCTCCCTTCCCGCTCAATATTTGGGGAGAGGACCAGGGCCTATATAAGTAGAGCTAGCCACCACAGTAGAGGCATCTGATAACACATTCGGAGGCATCTCACCCGCACAAGTTAGTTGAGCGCAAGAACACCTCAACCTCAGGAGGCTGTTCTTCCCCTTGTACTGTTCATCATCAGCCCAAGAGGCAATCCACCACCACCACACTGGAGTAGGGTATTACACCACAACGGTGGCCCAAACCAATATAAATCTCGTGTCTTTCTGTATTGCGAGTTCGTCGAGTTCGTCCACGAGATCTTAGCGAGCTAGGGCGTGGATCGATATGAGGGAAAGAACTTCGCGCGCACCCCAGAGTTCGAACCTTAAGGGTTTTGCCGGAACCCCACATCCAACATTTGGCGCGCCAGGTAGGGGTGCGCCGTAGCTTCCCTCCCGTTGATCTGTCGCTCCGTCGTCTCCATGGCGGACGCTCACCGTGCTAGAGCTGAGCGCTGGGCTGCCCTCACCGCCCGCGTTGCTCAGACGGCTCCCGTCGGCGGCTCACCTCGTCATTCTCCGTCTCCTGCCGCCAACGCCGCCACCAGCCCGGCGGGGAACGAGCAGCAAGCATCCTCGCTGCACCCATCGGTACGGCAGGACGGCCGCACGACCACTCCATCGCTGACCCTGGCTGGTTCTTCGTCCCATACACGACGCGCTCCCATGGACGTGCAGGTCGCGCTTCTCATGGCGAACGACCTCCTGTGCTACCGCCCGGTCGACGACCTCTACAAGGACTGGCTCGACCACGTCGCCAAGCTCGTCTGCGCCGCAGGGGGCTCCCCGGCACCATCCCACTCTCTGCCTCGCCCTCCGCCCGCCATGGGCGACGTGGCTCATGGAGCGCCTCCACCACCTCTGCTCCAAGACTGCGCCTTGGCGCCACGGCACGCGGCCCCGCAGCACGATCCACCACGCCCGGTGCCCGCGTGTGAAGAGGGAAGCTGCCAAGAAAATCCTCGACCGTGAGAAGCTGCACCTGCACTCCCCGTGCCACCTCGCCAAGACCGCGCGCTACCTGCGGTGGCAGCGCGCGGACCTCATCAAGACCAAGCTCCACCTATGAGATGGGCCCTGGCGACCACGGTCGGCTGCCGCGCCTTCACCCCCGAGCTGCGTAGCGTCGCCTGGCCGGGCAAGTTCAAGCCGGATCTGCCTCCTCGCTATGACGGCACCACCGACCCCGCAGAGTTCCTACAGCTTTACGAGCTGAGCATCGAAGCGGCCAACGGCGACGAGAAATTCATGGCGAACTGGTTTCCCATGGCTCTCAAGGATGGTGCCCGCTCCTGGCTCCTGAACCTACCGCACGGCTCGATCTCCTCCTGGGAAGCGATGCGCGACCGCTTCATCGCCAACTTCGAGGGCACCCACGACCGCCCGCCGGCCGCAGGCGACCTGCGCTGCATCAAGCAACAACTGGGAGAGACCCTCCAGAAGTACAACGAGCGCTTCAACAACACCCGACTCAAGATCCCCAAGGTCATGGATGAGGCCATCATCTCCGCATTCTCCGATCGCGTCCGCGACATCAAGATGAAGGAAGAGCTTGCTATCCACGAGGAGATGTGCACATCTCAGGAGCTGTTCAACCTGGCAACCAAGTGCGCAAGAGCTAAGGAGGGCCACCTCTCCCTCCTCGAGCTGCCAGCTGCGGGCGTAGAGGAGAAGAAGGCCAAGGCCAAGGACGTGAAGCGCAAGGAAGCAGTTGTGCTCGCAGCAAAGCCCGACACCAAGTGAGGCAGAGATCAGCCCGAGTCATCCAAGAACAGTCGGCCATTTTGCGCCTTCCACAACCTGAACACTCACAACACCAGTGACTGTCAAGAGCTCAGAGCCATCCGCGAAGGATGCTACGGCCGACGCCCCGAACGCAGCGACCGGGGCTACAGCCGAGGAGGAGGACGTGGTGGCGGACGCTGGGACGACTGTGGCCCGCGCCAGGAGTGGCGCGACCGTCCTCGTGAGGACCGCTGGCAGGATCATCCTCGCGAGGGCGCCTGGAGAGACCAGCCTCGTGAGGATCGCCCTTAGGGCAACGCCAGTCTTCCCCCGCTGCCGCCACCGCCAAGAAGGAACGACGACCACTGAGGGAGTCCCGGATTAGGGGGTGTCCGGATAGCCGAACTATCACGGTTGGCCGGACTCCTGGACTATGAAGATACAAGATTGAAGACTTCGTCCCGTGTCCGATGGGACTTTCCTTGGCGTGGAAGGCAAGCTTGGCGATACGGATATGTAGATCTCCTACCGTTGTAACCGACTCTGTGTAACCCTAACCTATCCGGTGTCTATATAAACCGGAGGGTTTTAGTCCGTAGGACGAACAACAATCATACCATAGGCTAGCTTCTAGGGTTTAGCCTCCTTGATCTCGTGGTAGATCTACTCTTGTACTACCCATATCATCAATATTAATCAAGCAGGAGTAGGGTATTACCTCCATCGAGAGGGCCCAACCTGGATAAAAACATCGTGTCCCTTGTCTCCTGTTACCATCCGCCTAGACGCACAGTTCGGGACCCCCTACCCGAGATCCGCCGGTTTTGACACCGACATTGGTGCTTTCATTGAGAGTTCCTCTGTGTCGTCGCCATCAGGTAGGATGCCTCATCTCGTCTTTAAAGATGATACTATTGCCAAAGGAGCCTTGGCCGCTGGCCAGACTCTTCGGCTAGGTGGTTTTCTTATGACCGCCAGTCCGGCCACCGCGCCGACGATGACCTCTCGAGTCATCGAAACCAATCTCCATGTCAATTCGGAACTTGCCGAACAGTTAGATCCGATCGAGCTCTCCTCCGTAAACAAGCTCTTGGATCGCATCGCCGCCCTGGGAGTCGCCACAGACTACGACCGGATCAGGCCTAAAACCGATCTGAGAGAGATCAACTCTCCCCAGGCTACCCATCATGTTGCCGTGACAGAGGAGCAATGCGGCGATTCTTCTTCTATCTTAAGGACTAGCTACGACCGGATTCCCGATCCCTCCATGCCGGATTCCCGCGGAGGGACGGATGTCGATCAAGCCCTGAACTTAAAGTCAGGCGGCGGGTCGGACTCATTGGATAACACTCAAAAACCCGAACTTCCGAGTTCGGAAACTTCTCGGCCCCTGAGTCCTAAATTGGACGGGGTTCCGGATCTAGTTCCACCCGCCCACCCAAGCATTAGCGATCTCTCTCGAATTCGGCAAGAGCACGCTGAAATAGTACATCATTACTGGGCCAGATTCCTCCTGGTTATGAACAGGATAAAGGACTGCCGAGAGGAGGACGCAATCCCAATTTTCTGGAATAATTGTACGGACAAGGGAATCCTAAACGCCATAAGTCCTCGCTAAATTACACGCTTTGCTGACTTGGTGACCATAGTACAAAAGTACTGTGCGATGGAGAGCGCCTGGAAAACCGAAAGTAAATTTTGGGATAAGCCGGCCCCGAATACATCCCTAGTCCAAAATAAAAGGGTGCATCATTATCAAGCACCTGGGTTAAATACCAAAAAAACAAAACCCCCTAAAGGGTACGGAACCGTACTGGAGGGTTGGCTAAACGGACCCTGCAAAATTCATAGCACAGAGGGCGCCACTCCAACTCATAGCCTTCGAGCATGTTGGATACTACGGCAGGTGGCCAAAAGTGGCGAGGAGCTTCTAGCTTCAGAATCCCAGCCCAGCAACACTAGTACAGTGTTAACAGTCTTCGAGACTTTCGCATCAAATAACATGCGAAAATGAACACTCCGCAACCTTGCCGAAGTCTACCAAGTAGCAACAATAAATCCATGGAGTGACACGGCTATTACCTTTAATGCCAGTGACGAACCTAACTTCCGAACAGCCCGAGCACCAGCTGCATTGGTCCTCAGTCCGATAGTGGACGACTTTCGCCTTACTAAGGTACTCATGGATGGCGGCAGCGGACTAAACCTCATCTATGAGGAAACCCTCCGAAAAATGGAAATAGACTGGAACCGCATTGAGCGAAGCAGCACAACCTTTAGAGGAATAATCCCTAGCCGGGAAGCATGCTGCACAGGAAAAATCACACCGACGTAGTGTTCGCTCGCGGACAATTACAGGTCCGAGGAGGTCACATTTCAAGTGGCCCCGTTCAACAGCAGATATCATGCTTTATTAGGACGAGAGGCATTCACAATTTTTCAAGCTATACCCCATTATGGGTACATGAAGCTTAAAATGCCCGGACCTAACGGAATCATCACTCTCGCCAGTGATCTGAACATAGCACTCCACGCCGAAAACCATAGCACTCCACGTCGAAAACAAGACAGCCGCACTAGCCCTCGAGGCACTATCCGAAGCCCTAGCGGCCGAGGAACTCACCGCGATGCGCTCCACGGTGAACAGGGACGATGTGATACTTGATAAAAGATCCAAGTACACTTCTTTTAAACCAGCGGATGAAATAGTCAAATTCCAAGTCCACCCAACGGACCCTGCAAAGACGGCCTCCATTGGGGCACAATTAAACCCTGATGTAGACGCCGCACTACGAGAATTTCTACAAGAAAACTGGGACATCTTTGCCTGGCACCCTTCAGACATGCCAGGAATCCCACGTCAGCTGGCTGAGCACAACCTAAATATCCTAAAAGGATTCAAGCCAGTCAAACAGGCTCTTCGGCGCTTTTCCGAACCCAAGAGACAGGCCATGGGAGAGGAGCTAGCCAAACTTTTGGAAGCCGGATTCATCAGAGATATAAAACATCCGGACTGGCTAGCAAACCTGGTGATGGTACCAAAGAAGGATAAATCCTGGCGCCTATGTGTTGATTTTAAAGACCTTAATAAGGCTTGCCCAAAGGATCCCTTCCCCCTCCCTCGAATTGATCAAATTATTGACGCTACAGCAGGACACGACTCATTGTGCTTCCTCGACGCGTACTCCGGCTACCACCAAATCAAGATGGCGGAGCCAGACCAAGCTGCAATAGCATTCATCACTCCATACGGCCCGTTCTGCTTCAATACAATGCCCTTTGGGCTCAAAAACGCCGGCGCAACATATCAGCGCATGATTCAGACATGTCTGGCAAACCAAATCGGCAAAACAATGGAAGCATATGTAGATGACGTGGTCGTCAAAACCAAGCACGTCGAAACTCTAGTAGACGAATTGAGGCTCACATTCGACAATCTTCGAAAATATGACATCAAGCTCAATCCGAAAAAATGTGTCTTGGCGCTCCAAACGGAAAGCTCTGGGCTTCATTGTGTCCGTAGAGGAATTGAAGCAAACCCAGCCAAGATCCGAGCTCTGTCACAATTGGATATTCCAAAATACCTCAAACAAATACAAAATTGACGGATGCGAGCGGCTCTAAGCCGCTTTATTTCCCGTTGGGGAAAAGGCGTTACCCTTTACCGCCTCCTCCGCCGCACCAACACTTCGAGTGGATTTGATGCCGCCACGGCCGGACTCAAGAAATAAAGGCCATTTTGGCAACAACCGTCCTGGCCGCACTCCAACGTGGGCGAACCAATGCTATTATATATCGCCGCAACACATCAAGTTGTCAGCGTGGTGCTCGTTGTCGAACGAGAAACGGACGGACACCGGTTCCCTCTTCAAAAACCGGTTTATTATGTGTCCACTGTCCTAACTCCATGCAAGTCCCGGTACCCACACTATCAAAAGATAGCATACGCGGTGTTCATGGCATCCCAGAAGCTGTGACACTACTTTCAAGAGTGTTCGATAACGGTAGCCTCCGAAGTACCTCTTAACGACATTATAAACAATCGCGACGCGACGGGCCGGATTGCTAAATGGGCCATAGAGCTCCTTCCATTTGACATAAAATAATAAGCCACGACGAGCTATTAAGTCGCAAGTTTTGGCCGACTTCGTGGCCGAATGGACTGAAGCCAAACTCCCCAAAGAGTACGGCGCATACTCCAATTGGATTATGCACTTTGACGGCTCCAAAATGTTGTCCGGCCTGGGGGCTGGCGTCGTCCTGATACGAATGTATACGGACTCCAACAACACAGCCGAATACGAGGCCCTTCTGCACGGCCTCCGGATGGCAGTCTCCATGGGCATTCAATGCCTAGAGGTGCGCGGGGATTCGAACCTCGCAATATCTCAAATAAACGGAGACTTTGATGCCAAAGATCCGAAAATGGCAGCATACCGCAATGTGGTCCTAAAAATGTCAGCACGGTTTGAAGGGCTTGAATTTCATCATATAGCCCGGGATAACAACCAGGCGGCGGATATATTGGCACGCATCGGTGCAAAATGCGATGCCGTCCCGCCCAACATCTTCCTGAAACGGCTGTTCAAGCCATTCGTACTATGGGAAGGGGAGTCCGGCAATAACAATCCGGACCCAACCGCACTGCCTGACGCCGAACACTCTGACACAACCGGAGGCTCTGCCCCCGTGGACGGAACCATTCCTAGCCTACCTAACTAGGCAGGAACTCCCCGAAGACCAAAATGAGGCTCGCTGCATAGTACGGCGATCTAAAGCCTATAAAGTCCATGAGGGAGAGCTTTATAAGAAAAGCACTACCGGAGTCCTTCAAAGATGTATCTCCGAAGAGGAAGGGCGAAACCTCCTGGCTGAAATTCATGACGGACTGGGTGGGCACCACGCCGCAGCCCGGGCCCTTGTAGGCAAGGCCTTCCGTACAGGATTTTATTGGCCGACAACCCGGGCAGATGCGCAGGACTTAGTCCAACGATGCGTCGGTTGCCAGCTTTTTGCTAACCAAAGCCACATGCCACCCACCGCACTTAAAACTATACCCATCACCGCCGTTCGCGGTCCGGGGCTTGACATGGTTGGACCCCTTAAGGAGGAACCCACAAGCAAAAATACCTATTGGTCATGGTGGATAAATTCACCAAATGGATAGAGGCCAAGCTGTTAAAACGGCGAATCCGGACCAGTGATAGACTTCATATCGGGGTAGTGCACCGTTACGGTGTCCCCACAAGATCATGATCGATAAAGGCACCAACTTCACGGCCGATGAGGTCAAATTATGGTGCAAAACATGGGCATCAAGCTCGATTACGCCTCGCCTATCACCCTCAAACCAACGGCCAAGTCGAAAGAACAAATGGTCTAATCATGAGCGGCATTAAACCCGGACTAGTGCGGTCCTCAAGGAATCTAACACGACTTTGGGTTGAGGAGCTCGACTCCGTACTGGGGCTGCGGACCACGCTGAATCGTACTAACGGATTCACACCATTTTTCATGGTGTACGGCGCAGAGGCACTCCTGCCCTGCGACATAATACATGGCTCACCTCGCGTGCGCATGTATGAAGAAAGAGAAGCCGAGCTCGATCGGCAGGACAGTTTGACGCCTTGGAGGAGGAGGCGACGTGGCAAAAGCTCGCTCCGCATTCTATCAACAGCGAGCTCAAGATATCAAAGCAGGAAGCACGGGCCAAGGCTTATAACGTTGGCGAACTAGTTCTACACCGCGGACAAGAAAAAGGACAAACTAAAGCCCAAATGGGAAGGTCCTTCATCATCGACCAGGTCCTGACCGGCGGAGCATACCGTCTGCGAAACGCATCGGATAACCGACTCGAGCCGAACCCATGGAACGCAGCCCGTCTACGAAGATTCTACACCTAAGCGCCGGAATCCAAGTTCATCTCCTTCCTCCATCCACATTTGCTATTTTTTGTTGTCTTTTATTTCTCTCCTTCCTCCTCCTTATTCTTGAAGCCTCTAGAGGCTCGTTTGCGCTTTTTTCGCACATACTTGACGCGCTGTCCGCACTCATTATACCTGGGGGCTTCTTTAACAGAAGCTTATTTATACGGGCTTCATGCCCAACACATGCGTTAAACTTCCGCATGTACCTTTTATTCGCCATTATATGCATCGATATGACTTAATTTTTGGCCAAGCTGGGTTGCCTGGCTCCTGTGCTTACCCCTACGTTCCAGATTGTTCGGCTAGGTGGTAAAGGGAGCACCTCTGCGATTGTTACTGCCGGGTCAGCCGGATGTGTACCTCAGACTGGGTGAAGCCGAAAGCTAGCGTTCTTAAGGGAATATTCGGTTGGTGAACTGAAAGATGATTTTTAATTATTTACCCATCTGCCCCCAGATGATTTTATGCTTTCATAGCAGCTTTGACATGCACTTTAGGGCATGCATCCCAGCGAAAGGAACCCTTAACGGAACTATTCTCCCTGGAAGATGTTTATTACTACCCATGTAATATAAATAACTAGTTGGGCACTTGTCTGATACAGCAACAATGACCCCTACGCCTTGTCTCCATGCATACCCCGGTTCTTATATAACCACGAAGGTATTCGGACACACTCCGGACTATTGGGTCCTGAGGTCGAAGCGAAAAGGTCCGCTATGACAAACGATCTACGATCCGGCTAGAAGAAATTTTTCTTCATGTCATATTTTTACATAGTCAACTCGACTCATTGTATTCCTCCTCAGTGCCATCTAATAGGCTATCTAATTTACAATCTTGTTGGGAATACTTGGCGCCAATTCTACTTGGTCAGACACTAAGCTTACAGGATCTCCATCCCATCAGCCCCACAGTCCGACCTCGCCATGTGGTTTGGGTCACCCGTGTACCGCGTCTTTACCATGGCCCGAGCCTCCTCGGCGCCTTTGACGGCAGGCCGATATCTTCCATAGTCGAAGCGCCGCCGTGCTCCTTGAAGCCGCTCTGCCAGCTCCCCAATGCCTTCGGGCAGGGAGATAGATGGCCACAAGGCCTGGCCGATGCCTTTCATCACCTGCCGGACTCGTTCGTGCAGCTGACGCAATTCGGGAAGAAGATCACCTGAAGAACTGGGCATCTCCTCCTCAGGACGACCTGTGAGCAAACCTACATACATGTTTATGTTAGTCACCTTCCTCGCCGAACTCTTTCAAAGTTCGCTCAAGCACTTACTGAAAATGCCGCGACGAAGCCGCCGATTCTCCTTTACGGAGTCAGACAACTGGGCACGAACATCTTTTAGTTCCTCACCCAGCTTGGTGTTGGCATCCTGGAGGTTATTTTTCTCCTGCCGCACCCTCGTAAGCACGCTCTCGCCAGCCTTTAGCTAGCGCAAGAGCTGTTGCTTGTCCGGATCCAGTCCGGCGCCATCTACAATGTTTTTGTCAGATTTACACACCCGCCGCACTTCATAAACTATTTATCTTTTGAAGCGTATATTACCAGAGGGGGTCTCCGTGGCTCCCCCTGTAGCGGCTAGTGCGGCCTCAAGTTGGGCCTTGCACTCTTCAAGCTCCTGGGATAGTCGGGTACTCTTTTCTGTAAGATCCTGCATAACAAATGATCCTTAAATCAGTTATTCTAACTATTTTAAGTCTCGGGGGCTACTGGCATATGTAACTATCAAATGTCCTTACCCGTATGTCCTTTACATACTACTCCGTGGCTCTGGCTAGACCATCTTGAGCGGCACGGAGGTGTGCATCTCCCGAATTGAAGGCATTCAAGGCCTCTTGGGAGAAACACGCGTCACAAAGAACTGTCCGGCGGCGCCTGTGATTCAAGGCGCTCTCCACCTCGGAGTTGGTGGCGGACAATCTGTCGGCATCCTCTGTTGGAGGAGCATCCAACGTACGCCTCATGTTCGCCTCCGCTTCTGGACCCGGCTTTGGAGCCTGGCCGGCGGAGGTTCGATTATAACCTCTCCGACTCGGTCCGCAAGCGCTTTTTCCTGAAAAGAGCGCCAAGATTAGTACGCCTTCTAGGAATCGATCCTAGGAACATGGTGACATGCCATACCGTTCTTGGCGGAGTTTCGATCCGACCGCACTCCTTTTTAGACCTTGGGGCAGACGCCCCTTGTTGGCCAGCCGCCGCGGGCTCGGCTTCCTGCCTTGAAGGTACCCCCTGCGAACCACCATTGGTATACGGTGATCAAGAAATAAGCACGGATGGGTCATTATCAGAATATTGGGACCTTGGTCTCAGTTACCTGTGAGGCTGGAAGTATTCCGGGGTAATCGGCCGTGATGGCAACCAACGCATTGTCGATGCTAAGTTGGTGGAATACCCCGTCGATCAACTCCACCTTTATATCTGGATCCTCTTCGGAGGCCGGATCGAGGGACCGTTCCGGATCCTCGGGTTGTGGGGGCGGGCTGTGTATCTTCTCCACAGTCCGGCGCAGTTCCTGCGCAGAAACCATGAAATGAGATATTTAACCATGGGAACATGGATCGGACAGATCACAAAGATGTTTGCTTACCCAGCTTCGAGGATTATTCAAGAAAACTCCTTGATGGATTGCGCGAGGAAATCCTCCTCCTCCCCTTTATACATGGCAGACAAGATCTTCACCAGTTCGGTGACCGATCCCGGCCCTTTGCGGCCATGGCGGGTGGCATCGTCCTCCCTGTTGAAGTCCCACATGGGGTGGCCCCTGTATTGGAGCGGCTGCACTCCCCTCATAATGCAGATTGCCATGACTCCAATCATGGTCAATCCGGCATGAGCCAATAACCTTATTCGGCTCATCAAATAAAGGACATCCCGGTCATTTTCTCTCCGAGGGCGCCAGCTTAGGCGCTTCTTCAGAGGAGCATTGCTGAACTCCGGAAGGCTGATCCGAACAGGATCCGGTAGCGGGACGTCCTCCATGTAAAACCATTTCGAAGGCCAGTCTTCGGACGCCTTCTTTGGGGTTCCAGATAGGTATCCGGTCCCGGCGATGCACCATAGCTCGGCTCCGCCCACTTGATATATTGACCCCTCATGAGAACGGGGTACTAGGCAGAATATTCTCTTCCACAGCCCGAAATGAGCCTCGACGCCCAAGAACAGTTCGCAAAGGGCCACGAAGCCCGCGATGTGCAAGATGGAGGCAGGGGTAAGATGGTGCAATTGGAGGCCGTAGAACTCCAAGAGCCCCCGGAGAAACGGATGGATTGGAAATCCGAGTCCTCTTACTAGATAAGAGAGGAAGCATACCCGCCTCCTTTAGAGGGATCGGGACGCTCTCCGCTTGCTTTCCGCCCTTGTAGGTGGCAAGTCCGCTCGAACCGAACCATGAAGGCCGGGGAAGAAATCCCTTGGCTTGAATATAACTAGCTCGCTATGCGGGACTGGGCATCTCTCCCAATTTCGCCGAGGGCTGGGGCGCGAGAGGAGGAGCCAGCGACGGTCCATGATGGAATGGGCTTTGGTCAAAGGTGCTCCGATGAAAGCTCGCGAAGGGGGGATGATGTGACTCAGATCTAGAACCTCGCCCCTTTTATAGGAAGCTCATTTGCGCAGCTAGGGGGGTAATTGTAAAAATACCCTGGCTTTTCGCATTCATTCAAACACGTGGAAGATGGCCTTTATTGGGCGTAGAAGCCAAGGAGCGCAGCATTTATCAGAAGCCGGACACTATTCGACAAGTATATGGAATCTGGAGAAGAACCCGCCTCGCAATGCCGAAGACAATCAACGCGCCGGACTCATCGTCATTGAAGCCTGGTTCGGGGGCTACTGAGGGAGTCCCGGATTAGGGGGTGTCCGGATAGCCGAACTATCACCGTTGGTCGGACTCCTGGACTATGAAGATACAAGATTGAAGACTTCGTCCCGTGTCCGATGGGACTTTCCTTGGCGTGGAAGGCAAGCTTGGCGATACGGATATGTAGATCTCCAACCATTGTAACCGACTCTGTGTAACCCTAACCTATCCGGTGTCTATATAAATCGGAGGGTTTTAATCCGTAGGACGAAAAACAATCATACCATAGGCTAGCTTCTAGGGTTTAGCCTCCTTGATCTCGTGGTAGATCTACTCTTGTACTACCCATATCATCAATATAATCAAGCAGGAGTAGGGTATTACCTCCATCGAGAGGGCCCAAACCTGGGTAAAAACATCGTGTCCCTTGTCTCCTGTTACCATCCGCCTAGACGCACAGTTCGGGACCCCCTACCCGAGATCCGCCGGTTTTGACACCGACAACCACCATCAGGACGAGGGGGATGGGGGCTTCCAGGAGCCACGTGCTATCGCCTGCATCTTGGGCGGAGCCCAGGCCCCAGCTTCTCAGCGCATCTTCAAATAGTTTGCTCATGAAGTGAATGCAGTCCTTCCCAAGCTTGAAGCCACACGCCCGCTCAGATGGTCCTAGTGCCCCATCACGTTCAGCTCGGCGGACCAGCTTAAGTGCGCGGCTACCGCTGGCGCCCTCTCGATGCTATGCTCCCCAGTCATCAGTAATGTGCAAGTTACCAAGACCCTCATCGATGGTGGCGCAGGGCTCAACGTCCTGTCCGTCGATACGTTCGACAACCTCCAAGTCCCATATGACCAGCTTCAGCCTACCAAGCCTTTCTCAGGAGTGACCGATGGTTCCACCATGCCGATAGGGCAGGTCCACCTCCCTGTCACCTTGGGAGAATGCAAGAATTATCGCACCGAGCTCATCGACTTCGATGTCGCGCACATCCGCCTGCCATACAACGCCATCCTCGGGTATCCAGCCCTGGCCAAGTTCATGGCCGTTACCCACCACGGCTTCAACGTCCTCAAGATGCCGGGAAGCAGCGGAGTCATCACGGTCTCATGTGAAGAAAGAGATGCGGTGTGCTCCCTCGAGCGCGCCTTCCAAGCTACAACAATCGACAACCCCGACAGCAAAAGTGAGGGCCCTCCGGAGGCCATCCCTAAGAAGAAGCAGCTTCGCTGTGTCGGACCTCAGGAGGGTGGCGTCGCGCTGGAACCTCGTCAGGATCAGCGCCTGCTCCAGGGGCGCCTTCCTCCATCGCATAGGAAGGCGCGCCCAGCGCCCTCCTCGGGCAAGGCTCGGGGGCTCCCTTCTGGAGGGCCTCAGACCTTGCCAACATCACGAGGGAGGCGCTTGGGCACCACTTGGAGGCATGCTTCGCGGTACGTTTCCCTCAGGAGAACACGGGGCAGGGAGCGCCCACCGCCCAGGAGTTCCAAAAGACCACTCAGGAATTGCAAGAGGCAAGGGCCATGCGCGGCGACCGCCGCTCACTAAGCACAGCTCCCCATCCAGGCAAGGATGTCGGGCTGCGCGTCTGCATCAACGTTCCAGGGCTCAACAGGGCCGCTTCTCAGGAGCTCTTCTGGCCCTCGCGCGTGGGACGCTGCGAGGGTCCACCACACAGCTACGTTCGCATGCCCTTTGGCCTGCCGAGCGTGTCGTCAGCCTACCATCACAACATGCGGCGTATCCTGGCGGCTCAGGAGGCCAGGCACCACGCTGTCTTGGCGGAGATGGAGACGGTCCTCCAGGAACCACCTGAGCCCCCAGAGCCTCCCGAGGCTCAGGGCCCCGGTGGCTTGTGAGGAGCTACCCCTTCGTTGTACGCCTTCAGCTACCTCAACTCTCCTTCGTCAACAGAACCAGGTGACATTTTCCAAGTTCATTTAGCTGGGAGCGCCCCTCGGGCTGCACTATTCCCAAGCTGTGTGGGTCCGTCCCTGTGGCATGTATCCTTTTCCTATGTCTTTAGCTTACCTTGTTGGGGGCGCCCCTCGGGCTGCATCATCCCCAAGCCGCTCGGGCTTGACCTAGTGGCATGTCTCTTCCTGCATTTACCCAAGCTGATTTGCTTTCCCTGCTTAATCTGCCCGATTACCACCTGCCATGGGTTCACCCCTCCATCATCCAACTCGCTTGCGCGTTAAAAGGGGGGCTCCTGAGCATCGCGACTCAGGAGATCTTACTGGCTCTCCAGCCCTCACCCCCTGGCCTTGACCACGGCATGCAATCTGGCATACCAGCGGCGGCTAAGCTCACTCGAGGTCCGGGACCTGAGGACGTAGAGCGCTTGCACCTAACCGTCTCGCAGGAACGCACAGCTATCAAAGACTCAAGACCAGGCGCAACCCGCCTTGAGGTAGGGCCTCATGAGTCCCACGCTGGCTCACGAGTGCCTAGATACACCTCGCAGCCTTGTCGTCCAAGCCACGTGTCAGGGCGGGGCTATACACGCCCCGGGGGCTCCTCCTGGAGGGCCCCCCTCCCACGCACAAGTGGAAGCACCATGCTCTGCGCTGGCCGTCGACACTGCCGAGGAGCGGCTATGCCCGTGCACAAGCAGAAGCACTATGCTTCGCGCTGGTGATAAACAACTGAGGGCGGCTCCACGGTCGTACCAACCTCAGGGAGCCCAAAAGCTCAGCGTCCGGCCTCATCGCAACACCTCCCCTCGGGAGAGCCGCGCGAGGGGGCTGGACACGGGGGCTGCGCTCGCGTCACGTCCAAGCGTACGCCACCCAACCAGGTCTCCAAGGCCTGGGGGCTACGCTAGGGTCACGCCCAAGTGCACGCCGCTCAAACAGGTCTCCCAGACCTGGTCGTCGCACGCCCCTCCCGAGGCCTCGGCGAGGGCAGGTATGGAAATTGTTTGCACGTCAAGGGGGACTCCTGAGCATCGCGACTTAGGAGCCTAACTAGTCACGTAGCCCCTCACTCCTTGGTCCGTCCTGGTCTCAGGTCGGCCCAATGGCGGTTGAGGTATGCGCGGGGCCGGGCTCTGCCAACGTAGAACATCAATCTATCCTCGCGTACTCTCCCTATAAGTTGTTTGCGCGTCAAGGGGGACTCCTGAGCATCGTGACTTAGGAGCCTAACTGGTCACGTAGCCCCTCACTCCTTGGTCCGTCCTGGTCTCTGGTTGGCCCAACGGCGGTTGAGGTATGCACAGAGTCGGGCTCTACCGACGCAGAACGCAAAGCAAATAGGAAGGAAATCGCAAAATCTCAAAGCAAATATTACAAAACATATTGTCCTCACAATATCAAATGAAAGTTTAACGCCTCCACGAGGCCTGATGCATATTACAGGAACGAAACTGAAGATCAGCTGCAAGTCACCCCTGGACACCGCCATCGCCTGCAGAAGGTGCTCCTCCCTGGGTAACAACATCTTCACCTGCACCACCAGCCGCAGGATTGGCGGCATCGCCGGACAAGGGTGCGGAGGCAAAGCCGCGGAACCTCTTCAGCAGGGCCTCCACCTGACCTTGCACGGCTGCGGCGGCGACTTCGCAATGATCTTCAGCCATAGGCTCCAGCAGCTCATCAAGACAAGCGTTGGGATCGTGCAGGTGCAGGTGGCTGAAGACACGAGTCAATGCAGCTGAAGACAGGACGCGATCTTCTGCCTCTGCCATGGGACCGATACCCTCCACAACTTCCTCAAGCGCCTTCACCAAGGGAGGAAGCAGCAGGGCGGGGCCGTCCTCTTCTATGGTCAGCAGCCTCTCCAAGCCATGCTCATAGAGCGTCTTCAGTGCCTTGCGAGACCTCTCCTCGAGATCGGCAAAGGCCACGCGGTCTTCGGCCAGGACCCGCGCCTTGGCGTCAAGATCGGCCTCCCTCGCCCTCACCTTCCGCTCCAGCTCTTCCAGCCGGCTGTGCTCGGCGGCCTACGTCTTCCCCAGCTCCTTCAGTTCAGCATCACAGTTCTTGACGGCGTCCTCCCGGGCCTTCATCTCCTCCTCCTTCACCAGGTGGCCACGTGCTTCTTCGGCATGCTTGTCGCGCAGGTTCTTCAACTCGTCCTCCAGCTCTTGGCAGCGGTCGCGGGCGGCCTTAGCGTCCTTCAATGCCGCCTCATGATCGACTGCAGCATTGGCGGCGCTCTGCTTCTCCTTCTCGGAAGACGCCACGGCCTGGCTCAGCGTCGCGTGAACCGCCAAGTCAGAGTGAAGCCAGCCAGAGGCCAGCTCCAGGCGCCCGGCCACCAGGCGCGGGTCCGCGCTCAGGAGATCTGCCTGCAACTGGGTCATCTCCGAAAGAGCACGCTCCAGGACAGCGGCAGAAGCAGAAGAACCTGGGAGCGGAGGTACAGCTGTGGGAGGAGGCGATGTCGTCACCAAGGCCTGGGAGACTGCGGGTTCCGGAGTAGTCGGGACCTCTTCAGCCGAGCTAGACGCCGGCACCTCAGGAGCCAAAGGGGCCATGGGGGCTGAACCCCCACGGCGATGCTCTTCTTGGCCTCGCGAGGGCGACCGGGTTGGGGAAGTGCGAGTGCTGCTGCCTCTCTTCTCCACGAAGGAGGCGCAGCCGCCGTATCCTCTTTCCTTTTCTTCGCCGAAGGCGCCGGCCTGGTCAACCAAGGGTGAACGTCAGGAAATAACAAGTACAAGCGGGGACAAGACGAAGCTCAAGGCACTTACCGATCCATCGCGACGTATTCCACCTTCCGCTTGACGAGCTTGAAGCCCGAAAGTTGCGGAACCTGGGAAGTAGGCGCGCGGATCCCGGGGGCATAAGACGGCCCAGCAGGAGGGCTGGTGGCAGCCCCAGGCGGCGTCAAGACGGGGGCAGCATCCCGAGGGATCAGTGATGACCTACTCCTCGTCGGGACGACGGGCGGTTCTCCCTCCTCCGGGGGGCGTTGACCTCGGCGTCGTCAGGAAGGGCGCGGAGGATTTCAGCCTTGCTCAAGGGGGAGCTTTCCCCCATCTCTTCGAGGGTCGCCTCCGAGTCCCCCTTGTTGGGGAACGTTGCAGAAAATTAAAATTTTCCTACGGTTTCACCAAGATCCATCTATGAGTTCTACTAAGCAACGAGTCAAGAAAGAGAGTTTGCATCTACATACCACTTGTAGATCGAGTACGGAAGCGTTCGAGGGAGTGGTGATGATGGAGTCGTTCCTAACGTGATTCCGATCACCGATGACCAAGTGCTGAACGGACAGCACCTCCGTGTTCAACACACGTACGGGACGATGGCGTCTCCTCCGTCTTGATCCAGCAAGGATGAAGGATAGGTTGAGGAAGACAACTCCAATGGCAGCACGACGGCGTGGTGCGGTTGGTCTGCGGCAGTTCTCCCAGCGAGGCTTCGCCAAGCTTGCGTGGAGAAAGAGAGGTGTTGGGAGGGAGGGGCTGCGCCTTCAATGGTGTGTGCAGCCTCCCCAACCCCTCTATTTATAGGAGGAGAGGGCAAGGGGGCCGGCCATCTAGGGAAACCCTAGATGGGGCGGCGACAAGGGGAGGAGGGAGGGTGGCTTGCCCCCAAGCTGGGGCGCCCCTTTAGGGTTTCCTCCCCATGCCCTAGCCGCATGGGCCTAGGTGGGAGGTGCGCCCAGCCCACCAGGGGCTGGCTCCCTCCCACTTAGCCCATGTGGCCCCCGGGAGGTGGCCCCTCCAGTGGACCTCGGAACTCTCCGGTGGCCCCGGTACATTACAGTATACCCCAAACTTTCCGAGTCCGTTTAACCACTTTCCATATATAAATCTTTACCTCCGGACCATTCCGAACTCCTCGTGACGTCCGGGATCTCATCCGGACTCAACAACATTCGTAATCACATACTTGTCTTCCTATTAACCCTAGCGTCACCGAACCTTAAGTGTGTAGACCCTACGGGTTCGGGAGACATGCAGACATGACCGACACGATCTCAGGTCAATAACCAACAGCGGGATCTGGATACCCATGTTGGCTCCCACATGCTCCTCGATGTTGTCATCGGATGAACCACAATGTCGAGGGTTCAAGCAACCCCATATTCTATTCCCTTTGTCAGACGGTATGTTACTTGCCCGAGACTCGATCGTCGGTATCCCAATACCTCGTTTAGTCTCGTTACGCAAGTCACTTTACTCGTACCGTAATGCATGATCCGTGACCAAACACTTGATCACTTTGAGCTCATTATGATGATGCATTACCGAGTGGGCCCAAGGATACCTCTCCGTCATACGGAGTGACAAATCCTGTCTCGATCCGTGTCAACCCAATGACACTTTCGGAGATACCTGTAATGCACCTTTATAGTCACCCGATTCGTTGTGGCGTTTGGTACACCCAAAGCATTCCTACGGTATCCGGAGTTACACGATCTCACGGTCTAAGGAAGAGATACTTGACATTGGAAAAGCTCTAGCAAAACGAACTACACGATCTTTGTGCTATGCTTAGGATTGGGTCTTGTCCATCACGTCATTCTCCTAATGACGTGATCCCGCTTGTCAATGACATCGATGTCCATAGTCGAAACCATGACTATCTGTTGACCAACGAGCTAGTCTACTAGAGGCTTACTAGGGACGTATTGTAGTCTATGTATTCACACGTGTATTACGATTTCCGGATAATACGCTTATAGCATGAATAAAGACATTTATCATGAACAAGGAAATATAATAATAATGCTTTTATTATTGCCTCTAGGGCATATTTCCAACAGTCTCCCACTTGCACTAGAGTCAATAATCTAGTTACATTGTGATGAATCGAACACCCATAGAGTTACGGTGTTGATCATGTTTTGCCCATGAGAGAGTTTAGTCAACGGATCTGCGACATTCAGATCCGTGTGCACTTTACAAATTTCTATGTCTCCATCTTGAACATTTTCACGGATGGAGTTGAAGCGACGCTTGATGTGCTCTGGTCTTCTTGTGAAACCTGGGCTCCTTGGCAAGGGCAATAGCTCCAGTGTTGTCACGAAGAGTTTGATCGGCCCCGACGCATTGGGTATGACTCTAGGTCGGTGATGAACTCCTTCACCCAAATTGCTTCATGCGCTTCCTCCGAGGCTGCCATGTACTCCGCTTCACATGTAGATCCCGCCACGACGCTTCGCTTGCACTGCACCAGCCATCGCTCCACCATTCAACATATACACGATCCGGTTTGTGACTTTGAGTCATCAGATCGTGTCGAAGCTAAGCGTCGACGTAACCCGTTCTGACGAGCTCTTCGTCACCTCCATAAACGAAACATGTCCTTTGTCCTTTTCGGTACTTCAAGATATTCTTGACCGCTGTCCGGTGTTCCTTGCGGGATTACTTTGGTACCTTCCTACCAAACTTACGGCAAGGTTTACATCAGTCCGTACACAAGATGGCATACATAATAGATCCTATGGCTGAGGCATAGGGATGACACTCATCTCTTCTTTATCTTTTGCCGTGGTCGGGCATTGAGCCGAGCTCAATCTCACACCTTGCAACACAGGCAAGAACCCTTCTTGGACTGATCCATTTTGAACTTCTTCAAAATCTTATCAAGGTATGTGCTTTGTGAAAGACCTATGAGGCGTCTCGATCTATCTCTATAGATCTTGATGCCTAATATATAAGCAGCTTCCCCAAGGTCCTTCATTGAAAAACACTTATTCAAGTAGGCCTTAATGTTGTCCAAGAATTCTATATCATTTCCCATCAAAAGTATGTCATCTACATATAATATGAGAAATGCTCTGAGCTCCCACTCACTTTCTTGTAAACGCAGGCTTCTCCATAAGTCTCATAAACCCAAACGCTTTGATCATCTCATCAAAGCGAATGTTCCAACTCGAGATGCTTGCACCAGCCCATAAATGGATCGCTGGAGCTTGCATACTTTGTCGACATTCTTAGGATCGACAAAACCTTCCGGCTGCATCATATACAGCTCTTCCTTAAGATATCCGTTAAGGAATGTTGTTTTGACGTCCATCGCCATATCTCATAATCATAGTATCGTCAATTGCTAACATGATTCGGACGGACTTAAGCTTCACTACGGAGAGAAAGTCTCATCATAGTCAATCCCTTGAACTTGCCGATAACCCTTAGCGACAAGTCGAGCTTTATAGATGGTGACATTACCATCCGCGTCCGTCTTCTTCTTAAAGATCCATTTGTTTTCTATCGCTCACGATCATCGGGCAAGTCACCAAAGTCCACACTTTGTTTTCATACATGGATTCTATCTCGGACTTCATGGCTTCTAGCCATTTGTTGGAATCTGGGCCGCCATCGCTTCTTCATAGTTCAAGGTTCACCGTTGTCTAACAACATGATTTCCAAGACAGGTTGCCGTACCACTGCAGTGCGGAACGTGTCCTTGTGGACCTCGAGGTTCAAGAGCAACTTGATCCAAGTACCTTGATCATCATCATGAATTTCCTCTTCAGTTGGTGTAGGCATCACAGGAACATTTTCCTGAGCTGCACTACTATCCTGTTCAAGAGGTAGTACTTCATCGAGTTCTACTTTCCTCCCACTTACTTCTTTCGAGAGAAACTCCTTTTCCAGAAAGGTTCCGTTCTTGGCAACAAAGATCTTGCCCTCGGATCTTAAGTAGAAGGTATACCCAATGGTTTCTTTAGGGTATCCTATGAAGACGCATTTTTCCGACTTGGGTTCGAGCTTTTCAGGTTGAAGTTTCTTGACATAAGCATCGCATCCCCAAACTTTTAGAAACGACAGCTTAGGTTTCTTCCCAAACCATAATTCATACGGTGTCGTCTCAACGGACTTAGACGGTGCCCTATTTAAAGTGAATGTAGCTGTCTCTAGAGCGTATCCCCAAAATGATAGCGGTAAATCGGTAAGAGACATCATAGATCGCACCATATCCAATAGAGTGCGATTACGACGTTCGGACACACCATTACGCTGAGGTGTTCCAGGAGGCGTTAGTTGTGAAACGATTCCACATTTTCTTAAGTGTGTACCAAATTCGTGACTTAAATATTCTCCTCCACGATCTGATCGTAAGAATTTTATCTTTCGGTCACGTTGATTCTCTACTTCATTCTGAAATTCCTTGAACCTTTCAAAGGTCTCAGACTTGTGTTTCATCAAGTAGACATACCCATATCTACTCAAGTCATCTGTGAGAGTGAGAACATAATGATATCCTCCATGAGCCTCAACGCTCATTGGACCGCACACATCGGTATGTATGATTTCCAACAAGTTGGTTGCTCGCCCATTGTTCCGAGAACGGAGTCTTGGTCATCTTGCCCATGAGGCATGGTTCGCATGTGTCAAATGATTCATAATCAAGAGACTCCAAAAGTCCATCGGCATGGAGCTTCTTCATGCGCTTTACACCAATGTGACCAAGGCGGCAATACCACAAGTATGTGGGACTATCGTTATCAACTTTACATCTTTTGGTATTCACGCTATGAATATGTGTAACACTACGCCGAGATTCATTAAGAATAAACCATTGACCATCTGAGCATGACCATAAAACATATCTCTCATATAAATAGAACCATTATTCTCGGATTTAAATGAGTAGCCATCCGTATTAAACGAGATCCGATACAATATTCATGCTCAAACTTGGCACCAAATAACAATTATTAAGGTTTATAACTAATCCGTAGGTAAATGAAGAGGTAGCGTGCGGACGGCGATCACATCGACTCTGAACCATTCCCGACGCCAAGATCGTCACCTCGTCCCTTCGCCAGCCTCCGCTTATTCCGCAGCTCTGCTGTGAGTTACAAATATGAGCAACGGCACGGTATCAAATACCCAGGAGTTACTACGAGTAATGGTAAGGTACACATCAATTACATGTATATCAAATATACCTTTGGTGTTGCCGGCCTTCTTGTCCGCTAAGTACTTGGGGCAGTTCCGCTTCAAAGGACCCTTCCCTTGCAATAAAAGCACTCGGTCTCGTGCTTGGGTCCATTCTTTGACTTCTTCCCGCAACTTGCTTACAGGCGCGCAACCTCCTTGCCGTCCTTCTTGAAGTTCTTCTTACCCTTGCCCTTCTTGAACTTAGTGGTCTTATTGACCATCAACACTTGATGTTCTTTCTTGATTTCAACCTCGGCTGACTTCAAATAGAGAATACTTCAGAATGGTCTTTACCATCCCCTGCATATTGTAGTTCATCACAAAGCTCTTGTAGCTTGGTGGGAGCGATCGAGGATTCTGTCAATGACCGCCTCATCGGGGAGGTTAATATTCAGTGGGTCATACGGTTGTGCAACCTGCACATCTTGAGAATGTGCTCACCGACAGTAACTATTTTCCTCCATCTTACAACTATAGAACTTGTCGGAGATGTCATATCTCTCGACCCGGCGTGAGCTTGGAAAACCAGTTTCAGCTCCTCGAACATCTCATATGCTCCGTGATGCTCAAAACGCTTTTGGAGCCCGGTTCTAAGCTGTAAAGCATGCCGCATCGAACGAGGGAGTAATCATCAAGACGCGCTCGCCAAACATTCAAATCGTCTTGCAAAGGCTTTGGGAGAGCGGTGGGTCACCTAACGGTGCTTCTAGGACATATGCCTTCTTGGCAGCTATGAGGATGATCCTCAGGTTCCGGACCCAGTCCGTATAGTTGCTGCCATCATCTTTCAGCTTGGTTTTCTCTAGGAACGCGTTGAAGTTCATGTTGACATGAGCGTTGGCCATTTGATCTACAAGACATATCATTCAAAAGTTTTAGACTAAGTTCATGATAATCAAGTTCATCTAATCAAATTATTTCAATGAACTCCCACTTAGATTAGACATCCCTCTAGTCATCTAAGTGTTACACGATCCGAGTCGACTAGGCCGTGTCCGATCATCACGTGAGACGGACTAGTCATCGTCGGTGAACATTCTCATGTTGATCGTATCTTCTATACGACTCGTGTTCGACCTTTCGGTCTCCGTGTTCCGAGGCCATGTCTGTACATGCTAGGCTCGTCAAGTTTAACCCTAAGTGTTTTGCGTGTGTAAATCTGTCTTACACCCGTTGTATGTGAACGTAAGAATCCATCACACCGATCATCACGTGGTGCTTAGAAGCGACGAACTTTAGCAACGGTGCACGCTTAGGGAGAACACTTCTTGAAATTGTTGTAAGGATCATCTTATTTACTACCGTCGTTCTAAGTAAACAAGATGTATAAACATAATAAACATCACATGCAATTATATAGTAGTGACATGATATGGCCAATATCATAAAACTCCATTGATCTCCATCTTCGGGGCTCCATGATCATCTTGTCACCGGCATGGCACCATGATCTCCATCATCATGATCTCCATCATCGTGCCTCCATGAAGTTGTCACGCCAACGACTACTTCTACTACTATGGCTAAACGCGTTTTAGCAACAAAGTAAAGTAGGTTACATGGCTTTCTTCAATGACTCGCGGGTCATACAAAAAATAAAGACAACTCCTATGGCTCCTGCCGGTTGTCATACTCATCAACATGCAAGTCGTGATTCCTATTACAAGAACATGATCTCATACATCACAATATGTCATTCATCATTCATCACAACTTGGCCATATCACATCACATGACAATTGCTGCAAAAACAAGTTAGGCGTCCTCTAATTGTTGTTGCATCTTTTACGTGGCTGCAATTGGGTTCTAGCAAGAACGTTTTCTTACCTACGAATAACCACAACGTGATCTTGTCAACTTCTATTTACCCTTCATAAGGACCCTTTTCATCGAATCCGCTCCAACTAAAGTAGGAGAGACAGACACCCGCCAGCCACCTTATGCAACTAGTGCATGTTAGTCGGTGGAACCGGTCTCACGTAAGCGTCACGTAAGGTTGGTCCGGCCGCTTCATCCCACAATACCGCGGAAGCAAGATAAGATTAGTAACGGCAAGTAAGTTGACAAGATCCACGCCCACAACTATATTGTGTTCTACTCGTGCAATAGAGAACTACGCATAGACCTAGCTCATGATGCCACTGTTCGGGAACGTTGCAGAAAATTAAAATTTTCCTACGGTTTAACCAAGATCCATCTATGAGTTCTACTAAGCAACGAGTCAAGAAAGAGAGTTTGCATCTACATACCACTTGTAGATCGAGTACGGAAGCGTTCGAGGGAGTGGTGATGATGGAGTCGTTCCTAACGTGATTCCGATCACCGATGACCAAGTGCTGAACGGACAGCACCTCCGCGTTCAACACACGTATGGGACGATGGCGTCTCCTCCGTCTTGATCCAGCAAGGATGAAGGATAGGTTGAGGAAGACAACTCCAATGGCAGCACGACGGCGTGGTGCGGTTGGTCTGGCAGTTCTCCCAGGGCTTCGCCAAGCTTGCGTGGAGAAAGAGAGGTGTTGGGAGGGAGGGCTGCGCCTTCAATGGTGTGTGCAGCCCTCCCCCACCCCTCTATTTATAGGAGGAGAGGGCAAGGGGCCGCCATCTAGGGGAAACCCTAGATGGGGCGGCGGACAAGGGAGGAGGGAGGGTGGCTTGCCCCCAAGCTGAGGGGCCCCCTTAGGTTTCCTCCCCATGCCCTAGCCGCATGGGCCTAGGTGGGGAGGTGCGCCCAGCCCACCGGGGCTGGCTCCCTCCCACTTAGCCCATGTGGCCCCTCGGGAGGGTGGCCCCTCCCGTGGACCTCCGAACTCTCCGGTGGCCCCGGTACATTACCCAGTATACCCGAAACTTTCCGAGTCCGCTTAACCACTTTCCATATATAAATATTTACCTCCGGACCATTCCGAACTCCTCGTGACGTCAGGGATCTCATCCGGACTCAACAACATTCGGTAATCACATACTTGTCTTCCTATTAACCCTAGCGCCACCGAACCTTAAGTGTAGACCCTACGGGTTCGGAGACATGCGAACATGACCGAGACGATCTCAGTCAATAACCAACAGCGGATCTGGATACCCATGTTGGCTCCCACATGCTCCTCGATGTTGTCATCGGATGAACCACGATGTCGAGGGTTCAAGCAACCCGTATTCTATTCCCTTTGTCGACGGTATGTTACTTGCCCGAGACTCGATCGTCGGTATCCCAATACCTCGCTTAGTCTCGTTATCGCAAGTCACTTTACTCGCATCGTAATGCATGATCCGTGACCAAACACTTGATCACTTTGAGCTCATTATGATGATGCATTACCGAGTGGGCCCGATGATACCTCTCCGTCATACGGAGTGACAAATCCTGTCTCGATCCGTGTCAACCCAATGACACTTTTGGAGATACCTGTAATGCACCTTTATAGTCACCCGATTCGCCAGGCGCTTGGTACACCCAAAGCATTCCTACGGTATCCGGGAGTTACACGATCTCACGGTCTAAGGAAGAGATACTTGACATTGGAAAAGCTCTAGCAAAACGAACTACACGATCTTTGTGCTATGCTTAGGATTGGGTCTTGTCCATCACGTCATTCTCCTAATGACGTGATCCCGTTATCAATGACATCCGATGTCCATAGTCAGAAACCATGACTATCTGTTGACCAACGAGCTAGTCTACTAGAGGCTTACTAGGGACGATTGTAGTCTATGTATTCACACGTGTATTACGATTTCCGGATAATACAGCTTATAGCATGAATAAAGACAATTATCATGAACAAGGAAATATAATAATAATGCTTTTATTATTGCCTCTAGGGCATATTTCCAACAGTCTCCCACTTGCACTAGAGTCAATAATCTAGTTACATTGTGATGAATCGAACACCCATAGAGTTCTCGTGTTGATCATGTTTTGCCCATGAGAGAGTTTAGTCAACGGATCTGCGACATTCAGATCCGTGTGCACTTTACAAATTTCTATGTCTCCATCTTGAACATTTTCACGGATGGAGTTGAAGCGACGCTGATGTGCTGGTCTTCTTGTGAAACCTGGGCTCCTTGGCAAGGGCAATAGCTCCAAGTGTTGTCACGGAAGAGTTTGATCGGCCCCGACGCATTGGGTATGACTCCTAGGTCGGTGATGAACTCCTTCACCCAAATTGCTTCATGCGCTTCCTCCGAGGCTGCCATGTACTCCGCTTCACATGTAGATCCCGCCACGACGCTTCTGCTTGCGGCTGCACCAGCTTCTCGCTCCACCATTCAACATATACACGATCCGGTTTGTGACTTTGAGTCATCAGATCTGTGTCGAAGCTAAGCGCCGACGTAACCCGTTCTGACGAGCTCTTCGTCACCTCCATAAACGAAACATGTCCTTTGTCCTTTTCGTACTTCAAGATATTCTTGACCGCTGTCCAAAGTTCCTTGCGGGATTACTTTGGTACCTTCCTACCAAACTTACGGCAAGGTTTACATCAGTCCGGTACACAGCATGGCATACATAATAGATCCTATGGCTGAGGCATAGGGATGACACTCATCTCTTCTTTATCTTTTGTCAGTGGTCGGGCATTGAGCCGAGCTCAATCTCACACCTTGCAACACAGGCAAGAACCCTTCTTGGACTGATCCATTTTGAACTTCTTCAAAATCTTATCAAGGTATGTGCTTTGTGAAAGACCTATGAGGCGCCTCGATCTATCTCTATAGATCTTGATGCCTAATATATAAGCAGCTTCCCAAGGTCCTTCATTGAAAACACTTATTCAAGTAGGCCTTAATGTTGTCCAAGAATTCTATATCATTTCCCATCAAAAGTATGTCATCTACATATAATATGAGAAATGCTACAGAGCTCCCACTCACTTTCTTGTAAACGCAGGCTTCTCCATAAGTCTGCATAAACCCAAACGCTTTGATCATCTCATCAAAGCGAATGTTCCAACTCCGAGATGCTTGCACCAGCCCATAAATGGATCGCTGGAGCTTGCACACTTTGTCAGCATTCTTAGGATCGACAAAACCTTCCGGCTGCATCATATACAGCTCTTCCTTAAGATATCCGTTAAGGAATGTTGTTTTGACGTCCATCTGCCATATCTCATAATCATAGTATGCGTCAATTGCTAACATTATTCGGACGGACTTAAGCTTCACTACGGGAGAGAAAGTCTCATCATAGTCAATCCCTTGAACTTGCCGATAACCCTTAGCGACAAGTCGAGCTTTATAGATGGTGACATTACCATCCGCGTCCGTCTTCTTCTTAAAGATCCATTTGTTTTCTATCGCTCACCGATCATCGGCAAGTCACCAAAGTCCACACTTTGTTTTCATACATGGATTCTATCTCGGACTTCATGGCTTCTAGCCATTTGTTGGAATCTGGGCCCGCCATCGCTTCTTCATAGTTCAAAGGTTCACTGTTGTCTAACAACATGATTTCCAAGACAGGGTTGCCGTACCACTCTGGTGCGGAACGTGTCCTTGTGGACCTACGAGGTTCAAGAGCAACTTGATCCAAGTACCTTGATCATCATCATGAATTTCCTCTTCGTTGGTGTAGGCATCACAGAACATTTTCCCGAGCTGCACTACTATCCTGTTCAAGAGGTAGTACTTCATCGAGTTCTACTTTCCTCCCACTTACTTCTTTCGAGAGAAACTCCTTTTCGAAAGGTTCCGTTCTTGGCAACAAAGATCTTGCCCTCGGATCTTAAGTAGAAGGTATACCCAATGGTTTCTTTAGGGTATCCTATGAAGACGCATTTTTCCGACTTGGGTTCGAGCTTTTCAGTTGAAGTTTCTTGACATAAGCATCGCATCCCCAAACTTTTAGAAACGATACTTAGGTTTCTTCCCAAACCATAATTCATACGGTGTCGCCTCAACGGACTTAGACGGTGCCCTATTTAAAGTGAATGTAGCTGTCTCTAGAGCGTATCCCCAAAATGATAGCGGTAAATCGGTAAGAGACATCATAGATCGCACCATATCCAATAGAGTGCGATTCGACGTTCGGACACACCATTCTGTTGAGGTGTTCCAGAGGCGTGAGTTGTGAAACGATTCCACATTTTCTTAAGTGTGTACCAAATTCGTGACTTAAATATTCTCCTCCACGATCCGATCGTAAGAACTTTATCTTTCGGTCACGTTGATTCTCTACTTCATTCTGAAATTCCTTGAACCTTTCAAAGGTCTCGGACTTGTGTTTCATCAAGTAGACATACCCATATCTACTCAAGTCATCTGTGAGAGTGAGAACATAATGATATCCTCCATGAGCCTCAACGCTCATTGGACCGCATTTTACATCGGTATGTATGATTTCCAACAAGTTGGTTGCTCGCCCATTGTTCCGAGAACGGAGTCTTGGTCATCTTGCCCATGAGGCATGGTTCGCATGTGTCAAATGATTCATAATCAAGAGACTCCAAAAGTCCATCGGCATGGAGCTTCTTCATGCGCTTTACACCAATGTGACCAAGGCGGCGATGCCACAAGTATGTGGGACTATCGTTATCAACTTTACATCTTTTGGTATTCACGCTATGAATATGTGTAACACTACGCTCGAGATTCATTAAGAATAAACCATTGACCATCGGAGCATGACCATAAAACATATCTCTCATATAAATAGAACCATTATTCTCGGATTTAAATGAGTAGCCATCCCGTATTAAACGAGATCCAGATACAATATTCATGCTCAAACTTGGCACCAAATAACAATTATTAAGGTTTATAACTAATCCCGTAGGTAAATGAAGAGGTAGCGTGCCGACGGCGATCACATCGACTCTGGAACCATTCCCGACGCGCATCGTCACCTCGTCCCTTCGCCAGCCTCCGCTTATTCCGCAGCTCCTGCTGTGAGTTACAAATATGAGCAACGGCACCGTATCAAATACCCAGGAGTTACTACGAGTAATCGGTAAGGTACACATCAATTACATGTATATCAAATATACCTTTGGTGTTGCCGGCCTTCTTGTCCGCTAAGTACTTGGGGCAGTTCCGCTTCGGGACCCTTCCCTTGCAATAAAAGCACTCGGTCTCGTGCTTGGGTCCATTCTTTGACTTCTTCCCGCAACTTGCTTACGGGCGCGGCAACCTCCTTGCCGTCCTTCTTGAAGTTCTTCTTACCCTTGCCCTTCTTGAACTTAGTGGTCTTATTGACCATGAACACTTGATGTTCTTTCTTGATTTCAACCTCGGTGACTTCACATAGAGAATACTTCAGAATGGTCTTTACCATCCCCTGCATATTGTAGTTCATCACAAAGCTCTTGTAGCTTGGTGGGGCGATCGAGGATTCTGTCAATGACCGCCTCATCGGGGAGGTTAATATTCAGCTGGGTCATACGGTTGTGCAACCTGACATCTTGAGAATGTGCTCACCGACGTAACTATTTTCCTCCATCTTACAACTATAGAACTTGTCGGAGATGTCATATCTCTCGACCCGGGCGTGAGCTTGGAAAACCAGTTTCAGCTCCTCGAACATCTCATATGCTCCGTGATGCTCAAAACGCTTTTGGAGCCCCGGTTCTAAGCTGTAAAGCATGCCGCACTGAACGAGGGAGTAATCATCGATGCGTGCCTGCCAAACATTCAAATCGTCTTGCGGTCTTTGGGAGAGCAGGTGGGTCACCTAACGGTGCTTCTAGGACATATGCCTTCTTGGCAGCTATGAGGATGATCCTCAGGTTCCGGACCCAGTCCGTATAGTTGCTGCCATCATCTTTCAGCTTGGTTTTCTCTAGGAACGCGTTGAAGTTCATGTTGACATGAGCGTTGGCCATTTGATCTACAAGACATATCATTCAAAAGTTTTAGACTAAGTTCATGATAATCAAGTTCATCTAATCAAATTATTTCAATGAACTCCCACTTAGATTAGACATCCCTCTAGTCATCTAAGTGTTACACGATCCGAGTCGACTAGGCCGTGTCCGATCATCACGTGAGACGGACTAGTCATCGTCGGTGAACATTCTCATGTTGATCGTATCTTCTATACGACTCGTGTTCGACCTTTCGGTCTCCGTGTTCGAGGCCATGTCCGTACATGCTAGGCTCGTCAAGTTTAACCCTAAGTGTTTTGCGTGTGTAAATCTGTCTTACACCCGTTGTATGTGAACGTAAGAATCCATCACACCCGATCATCACGTGGTGCTTAGAAGCGACGAACTTTAGCAACGGTGCACAGTTAGGGGAGAACACTTCTTGAAATTGTTGTAAGGGATCATCTTATTTACTACCGTCGTTCTAAGTAAACAAGATGTATAAACATAATAAACATCACATGCAATTATATAGTAGTGACATGATATGGCCAATATCATAAAACTCCATTGATCTCCATCTTCGGGGCTCCATGATCATCTTGTCACCGGCATGGCACCATGATCTCCATCATCATGATCTCCATCATCGTGCCTCCATGAAGTTGTCACGCCAACGACTACTTCTACTACTATGGCTAAACGCGTTTTAGCAACAAAGTAAAGTAGGTTACATGGCTTTCTTCAATGACTCGCAGGTCATACAAAAAATAAAGACAACTCCTATGGCTCCTGCCGGTTGTCATACTCATCAACATGCAAGTCGTGATTCCTATTACAAGAACATGATCTCATACATCACAATATGTCATTCATCATTCATCACAACTTGGCCATATCACATCACATGACAATTGCTGCAAAAACAAGTTAGGCGTCCTCTAATTGTTGTTGCATCTTTTACGTGGCTGCAATTGGGTTCTAGCAAGAACGTTTTCTTACCTACGAATAACCACAACGTGATCTTGTCAACTTCTATTTACCCTTCATAAGGACCCTTTTCATCGAATCCGCTCCAACTAAAGTAGGAGAGACAGACACCCGCCAGCCACCTTATGCAACTAGTGCATGTTAGTCGGTGGAACCGGTCTCACGTAGCGTCGTGTAAGGTTGGTCCGGGCCGCTTCATCCCACAATACCGCGGAAGCAAGATAAGATTAGTAACGGCAAGTAAGTTGACAAGATCCACGCCCACAACTATATTGTGTTCTACTCGTGCAATAGAGAACTACGATAGACCTAGCTCATGATGCCACCGTTGGGAACGTTGCGAGAAAATTAAAATTTTCCTACGGTTTCACCAAGATCCATCTATGAGTTCTACTAAGCAACGAGTCAAGAAAGAGAGTTTGCATCTACATACCACTTGTAGATCGAGTGCGGAAGGCGTTCGAGGGAGTGGTGATGATGGAGTCGTTCTAACGTGATTCCGATCACCGATGACCAAGTGCTGAACGGACAGCACCTCCGCGTTCAACACACGTATGGGACGATGGCCTCCTCCGCCTTGATCCAGCAAGGATGAAGGATAGGTTGAGGAAGACAACTCCAATGGCAGCACGACGGCGTGGTGCGGTTGGTACAGCAGTTCTCCCAGAGGCTTCGCCAAGCTTGCGTGGAGAAAGAGAGGTGTTGGGAGGGAGGGCTGCGCCTTCAATGGTGTGTGCAGCCCTCCCCCACCCCTCTATTTATAGGAGGAGAGGGCAAGGGGGCGGCCATCTAGGGGAAACCCTAGATGGGGCGGCGGCCAAAGGGGAGGAGGGGAGGGTGGCTTGCCCCCCAAGCTAGGGGGGCGCCCCCTTTAGGGTTTCCCCTCCCCATGCCCTAGCCGCATGGGCCTAGGTGGGGAGGTGCGCCCAGCCCACCAGGGCTGGCTCCCTCCCACTTAGCCCATGTGGCCCCTCGGGGGGTGGCCCCTCCCGTGGACCTCGGAACTCTCCAGTGGCCCCGGACATTACCGTATACCCCAAACTTTCCGAGTCCGCTTAACCACTTTCCATATATAAATATTTACCTCCGGACCATTCCGGAACTCCTCGTGACGTCGGGATCTCATCCGGACTCAAACAACATTCGTAATCACATACTTGTCTTCCTATTAACCCTAGCGCCACCGAACCTTAAGTGTAGACCCTACGGGTTCGGAGACATCGAACATGACCGACACGATCTCGGTCAATAACCAACAGCGGGATCTGGATACCCATGTTGGCTCCTACATGCTCCTCGATGTTGTCATCGGATGAACCACGATGTCGAGGGTTCAAGCAACCCGTATTCTATTCCCTTTGTCGACGGTATGTTACTTGCCCGAGACTCGATCGTCGGTATCCCAATACCTCGCTTAGTCTCGTTACGGCAAGTCACTTTACTCATCCGTAATGCATGATCCCGTGACCAAACACTTGATCACTTTGAGCTCATTATGATGATGCATTACCGAGTGGGCCCGTGATACCTCTCCGTCATACGGAGTGACAAATCCTGCCTCGATCCGTGTCAACCCAATGACACTTTTGGAGATACCTGTAATGCACCTTTATAGTCACCCGATTCGTTGTGACGTTTGGTACACCCAAAGCATTCCTACGGTATCCGGGAGTTACACGATCTCACGGTCTAAGGAAGAGATACTTGACATTGGAAAAGCTCTAGCAAAACGAACTACACGATCTTTGTGCTATGCTTAGGATTGGGTCTTGTCCATCACGTCATTCTCCTAATGACGTGATCCCGTTGTTAATGACATCTGATGTCCATAGTCAGGAAACCATGACTATCTGTTGACCAACGAGCTAGTCTACTAGAGGCTTACTAGGGACGTATTGTAGTCTATGTATTCACACGTGTATTACGATTTCCGGATAATACAGTTATAGCATGAATAAAGACATTTATCATGAACAAGGAAATATAATAATAATGCTTTTATTATTGCCTCTAGGGCATATTTCCAACACCCCTCCTTTTCCTTCCCCCCGCCGGACTCGTCAAAGGACACCTCCACCAGCTTCGGTGCTGCAGGGGCTCCTGTGGGCGCCAGCGGCACCAGCCCGCGCGCGTCGAAGGTTGGCCTAGAGGCGACAAATTCCTCATAGTCCTTGCGATGGAACAAAGGAACGAAGGTGCTCAGCGGGTACTCCTGGTTGTCCCCAACTATGAGGCGCAAAATAGCGGTCAGTTCATCGGCAGGCAGGGCCCCCGACCTCAGGCGGATCTTGTCTCCTTCACCTCCGAGCTTCCACAAGGGGCGTGCGCGCCTGAAGTGGAGCAACTCGCAGCATCAAGAACTCCCTCAGGAGCATGACTCCCGTCACCTTGGTCGCCTTAGCGTTGCCCGGCTTCAGGTCGGTCGTCATCTGCCCCAACACAGACAATGCCCGCTCATCATCGGGCTCTACACGGGGCCGCCCCTTGTTGAACTGGGGCGCCTCCGCCGGCAACACCAAACGCGGATTGGCGCACTTGGCGTCCATCATGACCCATTTGGCTCGGATGTTATCGGCCCTCTTCCCGATGCTCGAGATTGAGTTGGCCTTGCCAGATGCAACGAAATTGGTGCACCCGGAGATGTGTCCATCACTGACGCGAAGGAAGAAGAAGTGGCGCAGAAGCGCCATGGATGGCATCATGCCCAGGTACACCTCGCAGTAGTAGGCGAAGATGGACAGGAGGAGGATAGAGTTGGGATGGAGGTGCAACGCCTGCAGCCCGTAGTGGTCGAGGACCTCATAAAAGAAATCGGAGAAGGGAGGAACCAACCCGACGGCGATGCTGCTGGAGAAGAAGGGGAAGAAGGTGCTTCCCTCAGGCTCCGGCACGTTGGAGGCAAGCCGAAGCTCTCCCCCACCGTCAGCAGGCGCGCGGAGGCGAGGCTCTTCTCCGTGGTGGTGGGTGCTTCAAGAGCTGGCTCATACCAAGCCGGTGCCGAGGAGGTCTTGACCTTGCGTGGCGCCATGGATCGCAGATGCGGAGCAAGATCGGAGCAGATCTGGAGGTATTGGTGGCGAGGAGCGAGAAAGGGGATCTGGAGGAAGGCGAGGAGGAAGCAATGAAAGCAAGCACGGTCTGCGCCAGCCTTTTGTCAGGTCGAGCAGTTGCCGAGGCAGCACGGGGAAGTGGAGACGCCCACGTCCAATCAACCGTCACGCGTCAACCGAGGCCACAGGCTTTTGGGGACTGCAGCGCTCTGTACTTGACCTTTGGCTTCGCCTCGAAGCCAAGCCCGAGCGCACCATGGGCCCAAGGGCTACTGTCGGCGTTTAGGGAACGGGGGTCCCTAGACTTGCCTGCCTGCGGCCCACGGCGTGGTTATGCTAGCAGGTCGTACGGCCCATCTTCATCGACAAGGCATTCAAGACCCTCGCGAGGGGCCAAGCCTCGCAAGGCGGACGACACAAGACCTCCTCCGGAGCAGCCTAGCTAGGCAGGCTCGCGAGGAGCGGAGATATCAAGGCGGGGAAAACCTCGTGAGGCACTCATGACGTGAGCCATGACAATCGACACCAGGCGGGCGCCAGCGCGCGCAGCGTCCTTGTTTCCTCTTCGGTGCTAAGGAGGCAGGCGCAGGCGCGGGGTACCGAGGCATCAGGAAAAGGTTTCCATATTTGTGCAACAAGACCAAGACTAGCAGGACGGCAAGACGGAGGTCACCATGGAGCCCAAGACGACGTCACCACCATGGCCTTTTGCAGGCGAAGACCACTTTTTTCAGGATAGCTTTTACTAGATGTCCCCTTTCAAATTGCCCGCAGTTGTTGGCTCCCTTCTCGCTCAATATTTGGGGAGAGGACCAGGGCCTATATAAGTAGAGCTAGCCACCATAGTAGAGGCATCTAATAACACATTCAGAGGCATCTCACCCACACAAGTTAGTTGAGCGCAAGAACACCTCAACCTCAGGAGGTTGTTCTTCCCCTTGTACTGTTCATCATCAGCCCAAGAGGCAATCCACCACCACCACACTAGAGTAGGGTATTACACCACAACGGTGGCCCGAACCAGTATAAATCTCATGTCTTTCTGTATTGCGAGTTTGTCCGCGAGATCTTAGCGAGCTAGGGCGTGGATCGATAGGAGGGAAAGAACTTCGCGTGCACCCCAGAGTTCGAACCTTAAGGGTTTTGCCGGAACCCCACATCCGACACAAACCGCATAACAGCATACATTGTTCCCCTTGTCATCGGTATGTTACTTGACCGAGATTCGATCGTCGGTATCATCATACCTAGTTCAATCTCGTTACCGGCAAGTCTCTTTACTTGTTCCGTAATGCATCATCCTGCAACTAACTCATTAGTCACATTGCTTGCAAGGCTTATAGTGATGTGCATTATCGAGAGGGCCCAGAGATACCTCTCCGACAATCGGAGTGACAAATCCTAATCTCGGTCTATGCCAACTCAACAAACACCATTGGAGACACCTGTAGAGCATCTTTATAATCACCCGGTTACGTTGTGACGTTTGATAGCACACTAAGTGTTCCTTTGGTATTTGGGAGTTGCATAATCTCATAGTCATAGGAACATGTATAAGTCATGAAGAAAGTAATAGCAATAAACTAAACAATCATAGTGCTAAGCTAACGGATGGGTCTTGTCCATCACATCATTCTCTAATGATGTGATCCCATTCATCAAATGACAACACATGTCTATGGTTAGGAAACTTAACCATCTTTGATTAACGAGCTAGTCTAGTAGAGGCATACTAGGGACACTCTGTTTGTCTATGTATTCACACATGTACTAAGTTTACGGTTAATACAATTCTAGCATGAATAATAAACATTTATCATGATATAAGGAAATACAAATAACAACTTTATTATTGCCTTTAGGGCATATTTCCTTCACAACCTCCATCATCTTCTTGCGCAGATCGTCCACCTGATGGCGCATGTACCCCAACTGACAGTAGTTAATATCCCTAATTTCCATATAACATTCAAAAACTACCACATGGATAGCCATCAGACAAGCTGCTTGCTTAGCTTTAGGGATAGTTGCTCCTGCAACCTCATGGCACACGTGAGGAATCCTATTTGTTGGACCAAGGATGACTTGAACACCCACGATGTAGTATAGTCCACCAGGAGCAGGCATCGAGCAGAGAACTGGTGGAGCAAGAATGGGCACTGCCACAAACTGCTCCAAAAAAAATTGGTTGGGATATTAACAAACTCCATGCCCGGATATGACAACACATCTATCACATTAAAAAAATCATAACTACCCCTATACATGAGGACTACTCCCTAGCCCTAATATACAAACTTTACCAATGAGCCCAGGATCGTTCTCAACCCAACCAGTATAGCTTCATACTAGTGGTTGGGGCGCCACCCGGTGGCGCCGCCTGAGAGGAAGCTGGGCGGTGCCAGCTGGGAGGCGCCCCTTCCACTTTACTTTTTATAGTATGGAGTGTTATTGCATAGAAATAAGGAATTTCAGATCATCAGGAACAAAATAGAAACTTCATTACACACTTGACCAGTTAACTATGGTGAAACACTTCTTTGGTTATTTTCTTCTGTATTTTATAGTAAAAATATCAAGCTCATCTGATACCTCACTTGTCAGTTATTGAGGATTATTCGTTCTATACCTTGAGCATTTTAAAGAGGGGTTTGTCATGTATTTGCTCCACAGAGTTGTCCGTTGTGTATATGCAATTTCTCACTTTCTAAAGAAGGTGCTCTTTCAACAGTTTGACTATTCAGTTGTGGACATGCAACACATCTTCACTGTGCGTCTGAACAAAGCAAATCATCCAGTAAGGATTTTGAATATGAATTTCCAGTTTGTCTCTCGAAGAGTGACACACAAGCCCAGAATAGATCACCACAAGTATCAATGTGTTGATTATCATCCATCCGTATTTTCTATATGCTTATTTGATTACCCATTTAAACAGTTCCCAGATATACATACAATTGATCAACTCAAAAGATTGATTTGGCTGAAACATATGAAGGAAAGATTCTGGACAAACGACTGACAATGGTTTAACCTAGCAAAGAAACATGCACACGTCAAATCCATTGGAAATCCAAATATTAATGCTGTGGTAAAAGTAACACGAAATCTAATGTACTCGTGTAACCTGAAAGGAGTACTCTCTTAAGCAACCTCAAATCCACATGATAGCTGCATGTAATTTATTTATTCTCCATGTTTCTTTGTTCTTATTTACCATAGGGAGAGCTTATCTACCTATGGTCCTTTCGATAAAAATAATTATGAAATCTCACCGGACATTTTAACTCCCTGGCTCCCTGCGCAAGGTCTCTCTGTATATATAGCAAACTTGAAAGGACAAATAAGATTTAGGGCATAAAATGGGCCAGAGTCCATATCATTGAACACCTAACTAAACTCCTAAAGATTCCATAGAAAAACTAAACTCCTGAGTACTAAATTCAGAAGAAGAAAAAAAACTTCAGCAAGTACAATATGGAAACGATTTTTGGAGAGCTAGCAGATTTTCGTTGTCACGAATTAGTGGACAACCAGATTTAGGCAAATTTCCATTAGAGTTCCTACACAAGTACGAAGAATTAAAGACATTCATGTGAGTCTATTACATACTGTAGGCAAAATTCAGCAACAAAACTAACAAGCCTAGTGAGACTGGATAACATGAGAAACACTTCCAACCAACTCTAGAGAAACAGAGTATGTTCAGAAACTTCTCGCTAAAGTAACAATTGTTGATACGGTCTAGACTTACAATTCCAAGGCCAAGCTCTATTTGCTCAGGACCTAAACGATCAGATGTCACTTGCCCAGGCAACGTTCAAATAAGTGCTACTCCCATCGTACCAACAGCCTCAGATGCATGTTTTGCTTCTGCAGCAATATCTGCAAGAGATAAACCAGCATCTGCAGCAGCCCAAACAACCTGTAGAATCAAACAAAGTGAAGATTAATTTGGAGAAAAACAAGAAATGATTACAACAAGGAATTGTTTTTCTTATTCGAGTTAGGATGACCAAAAAATATTGGTGGACTCTGTCATAATCCAAGTTCGTGGGAATATAGCCATGAGGTGATGGCTACACCGTGGCGTTAATGTGGTCGGCAGGGACATGGTATGGTGGAGGAGAAACCTCCTCTAATGAGCATGAGGCTTACGCGCTAGTCCATTATATGGATAACTCAGTCCAAAAGTCGGATCAGATCCTTCCTAACAAACCTTGATTATTTCAAATTTCAAATCTTACCTAGCACTTAACCTTTTTAAACTAACTGACAAACTTAATAAGCGAGGAAATAGAGGTCACAAAGCTAAGCCTCATGCTGCAGGTTGCTGGCCCCAAATAGTATCAATTAACACAACCACAATAGCAGCATTTGTTCACCACATAGTATCAGTTTTATTAAACACAAACAGGAAAAACATTAGTTCCCCGTTCAAATTTCTGAAGAAAATTGTGAGGAAATAAAGAAGCCCTAAAGTTTTGAGGAACTATCCTTCAGAGTTGGCAAATATAACTGAATGGCTCTGCGGTAAGTAATTTATTTTCTTTTATTTGGTATACTAACTTATCATTACTGTCAAATACCCAACCCTTAGTTATACCTGTATGACAGTCATAATTTTAGCATCTCTTTCTTGAAGCCAATCGCCTG
This sequence comes from Aegilops longissima, assembly GCA_021605205.1. Classification (NCBI taxonomy): domain Eukaryota; kingdom Viridiplantae; phylum Streptophyta; class Magnoliopsida; order Poales; family Poaceae; genus Aegilops; species Aegilops longissima. Next base: position 57,208,269 of record CM038677.1, read on the forward strand.
GCACTTCAAAAGCCAGTGCAACATGATCTGCAGCCAAAGAAATGAGTAAAACTTCAAACTAGAACATAAGGAAATCTTAAAACTCAAAATGGAATATACTCGATTAGAAAGTATATTACATCTGATTCTGCTTTGTGCCTAAAATCATCATCTGTATAGGTAGAATTTGGTGTTTCCCTAGGGGGGGCCTTATGCCAATCAGACAAAAAAGGTTTTGCAACATCTAACAAGTGTTGATGATCAACACCTGACGCTGCTAGAACCAAACGATCAACAGTGAAGTTTTCCATAGAAATAACAATTCTTCACATTTTTTAGTAAAACATATTTAAGGAGTATCAAAACAACACTATGGTGAGAACAACATAGCATGAAACTGTTGCTCTTACAAACAATCATGATCCATAGTTTGTACATAAAGATGTAAAATTAGAACAATCCATTACAATTTAACAACTCGAGCTATTGCTGGCACGGGATCAGCCGCATACAAACCAATGCTGGTATCTTATGAGGTTAAATAGACTTACTTCTGCATTTTAGCACTGACCAACAGAATATTAGAATGTCAAACTGTCAATATCTAGAATCTATCGCAACTACATCCACGGAAAACTGTAAGTATAGAAAGAAAAATGACCAAAGTGCGCAAGGATGCTCCACGGTGACCAGCATGCTGATATCATGTAATGCTTTTGAGATGTGTTCACTCTATGTAAATGGACATTCTACCAAAAACTATGTAAATGCAAGCAGCCAAGCAGCAAGCCATGTTAATGAGGAATGCAGAGTTCAAATGTCAGAAGTAGTACATGATAGAACTTCTGAATAATATCGGCATTGATGATCCCAAGAGCCTCCTCGGGAGCTATCAGTGGGTTCGCGATCACCCCCTCATATCCAACAAGGTTAAGTAGTTCCTGAAGAAACCTCTCAGGATTCTTCTGTCCCTCCTGGGCCTCTTCTCGAGTAAGGGCCAGCTGACAAGCAACAAATTTATTCAACCACCACAATCACCGCACAACAAACAAGATACTAAATCATAAGTTGTGTGTGTGAGAGAGGGTCTCTGTAATGCATCAATGGCATTCCGCGGCTGCCGGTCGACCGGACGCCGTCGAGGAGCACAGGGCCTGCGGTATGTGGACCTTGAGCATGTCATAGCTGTACACCACTACCTGGACGCGGAGGCGTCGACGTTGCCCCCCGTGGCCTCTACCTCCTGCATGATCTGCATGTGGCTCCGGCGCCGTGTCCTTAAACGCCAGCTTCTCCAGCAGGCGCGTCACGTCGATGGACTCCGGTGACTCGTGGATTGAGCTCGACGCCACGAACACCCCCACACACGCCCATGGACCCTGATAAACAACCACATGAAGCGTCAGCGAAGAGCGACAATGCAGCAGCAGAGGACGCTATGAACCCATCAGAAAGATACATATGTTCTGTTTGTTGAGAGTTGCACGGGGGTTTCCTGTTTGTTCAGAAGAAAGGAAACAAAACACCAAAGAGTGAACAACTACCATACCTACGTGGGCTAAAGATAAAGAGTTTATTCAGATGTTTGAAAGTTGCATAGAATGTTGTTCCGTTTGCTAGAAAAACAAATAAAGAACATACCTCCGAAGGAAAAAATAGGATAATGAGTCCCAGAAGTCTACACTGGATCAGACCAACCAATAAATTAGTATGGATATTAGGACCTCAACTCCGAGAATTGTCAGATACAAATCAGTGGCTCCAGGGCCAAACTGAGTTAGTATCTCTATCATTATAAAACAATAATGCAATAATGTAACAATACATGGTAGTTGGAGGACAAAAGAAGAAGCAACAATATGCAGTTAGGCTCCAAACTGATGAATTATACATTATGTCACAATGGCAAGCTAAGACGCCCACTGAACCCTCGATACTGCATCAAACAGCTAAAGATATGTAGCTTAACAATATTAGGACATATTGAGCAGATGATTTACTTTAGGGACCCAAGACATGATGTAGAGATGCTAACGACTACTATATTCATGTCAATGTGCCTGTAATAACATGGAGCATGATATATATTTTTGTCAGAAAGAGCCAATCATTACCATTGCTTTCCTATGATACATGAATGTTGTCTGACGGCTGAGCTTACCTGTAACCTTCCATCCATATTCCAGAACACAAGGTTCTTCTTTCTACAATTATTAAGTTGTTTCCGAAGTTACAAAGAAGGACACAATGATCATGATCCGAACTGGCGATCTAGAATTTGTAAAGAAAATAGAGTAAGACAGCCAAAGCATGAGACAAAATCCTTCTATGGTCTGACGCAAAATTGTGAACACAAAATTGATATACAAAAATCACTAACCTGAACTGGAAGGAAAAAAACTATCCTGAACCAGGGCTCTAAGTATGACAGCAAAACCGCCAAATGGACTAACACTCGTGAGAAGAAAAAAACTAATCTGAATTGGGGCCAAGAAGTGAGGACAAAATTCTACGAACACCCATGTCTAGCACTCAAAACAATTACATCCTATTATTGCTCAGACAAAGTAGTCTTTTGTAAGCTTAAGACCAAGCTGTTGGTCTAGAAATTTAGATTGTTAGCAATAGATATCTACGCCTCTACAGACTACAATAGTACCAATAGTTGAGAAAATAGATCTATGCACACCTAGAATTTAGATTTACACATGGTTTGGAAAACTAATCTTAATACCCCTAGAATGATCTCTGCACATCTACAGACTACAGTAGTACCAATAGTTGAGAAAATAGTCTTTTAAGTTAAACTCCTCAAGAGTTAACAATTTGATAAGATGCATTGTGCATTTAGTGTTTATATCCAGTTGTTGTTTTTTTCATAGAGTTGTACCTTGTGTGTTAACATACAGTATATTCAATGAATAATACTATATAGCTGATGCTTTTCAAAAAAAAAAATGAAACTCCATGGGCACTAGCACCCACGGTTTATTGATATAGAAGAAGCATCCTCATGAGAATTCCAGAAATTGTCCCCGACGGGATCGAACTCTGGTCGCTGGGTTTACAATCATGCGCCCCAACCACTGGGCTATGCCCACGCCCTCAAATGAAACTCCATGGGCACTAGCACCCACGGTTTATTGATATAGAAGAAGCATCCTCATGAGAATTCCAGAAATTCGTCCCCGACGGGATCGAACTCTGTCGTTAGGTTTACAATCATGCGCCTCAACCACGGGCTATGCCCACGTCCTCAAAATGAAACTCCATGGGCACTAGCACCCACGGTTTATTGATATAGAAGAAGCATCCCTCATGAGAATTCCAGAAAGCATCCCTCATGAGAATTCCAGAAATTCGTCCCCGACGGGGATCGAACTCTGGTCGTTAGGTTTACAATCATGCGCCCCCAACCACTGGGCTATGCCCACGTCCTCTAAAATGAAACTCCATGGGCACTAGCACCCACGGTTTATTGATATAGAAGAAGCATCCCTCATGAGAATTCCAGAAATTCGTCCCCGACGGGGATCGAACTCTGGTCGTTGGGTTTACAATCATGCGCCCCCAACCACTGGGCTATGCCCACGTCCTCAGCTTTTCATGTCTAAGAGTAAATGGTGAAGACAAAGATATCTCTATTGAAAATGTCCTACATATCACTGGTTCACATATGTGTATTGCATCTCAATATACAGTAAACCTAGGGAGTAAACTTATAACATCTATTTAAAATGCTTTGCAACATCTATTTAAAGTGCTTTGCATATTTTCAATAATGTATTTATCTTGCATGTACAGTACATTTTGGGGAAGAACTTGCGGGTTCTAATTTGTTGATGACTGCAGCTAAATTTCAGAAGAAGAAGAAAGAATTATTGAGTACAAAGAAAAGCATAAAAAGGAAGTAATCTTCCCCTGTAGCCTGTTTGGATTTTCATCGAGCACCTTGTAGGCATATACACAGAATAATCTGCACAAAGACGAAAAATTCTAGATGTTAAATCAAAGGAGAGGAGTGGATTGGAAAGAAGCATGCTAATCAAGAGGAGAAGGAAGGAAGTATGGTACCTGCAACTCTGCAAGAGATGAGCGGAGAAATTTATAGAGGCGTTCAAGGCAGCAGGGCAAGCGCGAACTGAAGGCGGCGGCCTCCATTGGCCTTGGACGCCTACAGCAAGCACGTACGCGGCCAGCATATGCAGGGGCCAGCACGCGGCGGCTTGCGCTCGGATGCTGCAGCTGCACGCAGCGGCGGCCACAGCGCACGCGCTGCCTGCACGCGCCGAAGCACGTGACGCCTGCGGCTGCACGCAGCGGCCACCACGCAGCCGTTGTGGAGGGGGTGGTAAGGCGAGGGAAGTGACGCCTATGAGCCTGTATTGCTCCGGCAGCCCCACCCAGGGCAGCCACCGCAGCTCCAGTACCCCGTCCACCGCGACCACCGCCTCCTTCTCAACATCCTCCACGTCTGCATCCACTCCTCCCTTCTTCTCCACTGACGGAGCGCTTCCTCCACGGCGTCCGCAGATCCGCCCCCGCCCCCGCCGTTACCGGAGGGGAACCGCCTCACGGCCCCATGCCGTCGTTGCGGGTGGACGCCAGTGAGCGATGGTGGAGAAGGCCGAGGTCGAGAGAGCATTGCGGCTGCGTGGTGAGGATGCGTTGCCGCCGGAGGAGGAGAGAAGGGGATCAGACAGACGAGGGGAGGAGGAGACATGCTTGCGAAGGAAAAGGAGAGAACGAGGGGCTGGATGCGGGACCTCTTTTCCTCCCACCTGACCGAGCGATTTTTCCCAGCGCGTCTTTCTCTCCGTTCGACGCAGTAAGTCGGTACAGTAGAATTGGGACAGGTGGCACACGCAACGAGACCCCTTGATGCACACCTTATTGTTTTGGATGTTAGGCCCAGGTTATCTCCAAATTAGTTTGCTAATTTAACCCTCTTTGTGCCCTCACTTGTTGTTCTAATCTGGGTTTAGACCTGGTTAATTAATTTTGTATTGAGGAGTGGTTTAGTTATAACCTAGCTCTTATGCCACTAAAATTGTCACGTCCCAAAAATTTGGGAAATATAAAAGTGATAATTGTCGTGTCCTTATGGGTTTAAGAAGCTCATAAGCACAAGGGGCATAAGTGGCAAACATCATATCACTAAGGTACATAGGATACTTTACTTCTATGTTATTCCTTACATAGTAGCTTACACCCTCAAATAACCAGGGACAAAACGGGTAGGCTAGTGAAGCCTACCACGTGCACATGCACTGAAAGGGTCTCCTTCAAATTATTCTCCCACTTTATTTAAGGATTAAACAAATACTTATATTCTAACACCCTGGCCTAGATGTTGATTCATTCTTAGTGTTCCTCTGACTCCTGACCACGCCCACTTCTCGCACACAATGTGCATACCAGAGAGGAGAGAAAATGACAGTGAGTATGTTGGGACATACTCAACAAGAATATAAGCATGCAAAATTAGTAGGTTACAAATTAACAACGTATAAGGTAGAGATGGTTTAGCCTCCTGTTACCACATAGGAGCAGAAGAAGTGAAAAACTAGCACAAATCTATCAAATAGTCTATGCAGAGATATACTATTAACCATCGTTATCTCCACCAATGGTAATACCTATGCCCGAGAATCACAATGCCGAGTCCCATACTTGTGTGAGGCATTTTTCATATCACATTAGTACCGACTAAATCAGTCATGTACCGTTATTTCAGGTATCGGCCGCCCCGAGCTTGATATACCATACATACCATGATCACGACAGTGTATGTTCTTGAATTATCGTTTATCAGTGGTTATCATGGTAGTACAAATTAATAATTCATCACCTATTATCCTCATGTGGCATAAATATTAGAGATAATGTTAAATAATATTGACTAAATTATCTCAAGAGTTTACTTTAGAACGAAGACCGATATGCACAGTCTTGCCTTGATGTGGTTCCTCCCCAGTTAAATCCGAGCTCCAACCTCCTTGTCTTCAATCTCTGCTAGGCTTCTCCCATCAGACGTCATTCTTCGGTCGCTTTTGACTAAAGTGGAGAACTTTAAGTGGGGAGATTAGTAACGTGTGACTAAAAGTCTATTTATAGCGCACAAGAAGAGAGCCGAGTGTGTGACATCTATAGAGGAAAGGCTACATGGACGAGGATGCTTTAACTATTTGGGTTACCCCAAGGTTGCTCACTCTGGTTACAGATATGTTTATCTATTAGTTGTTTCATTAGCCTAGTTACCCAGTTATTTTAAGAACTAGACAAAGGTATTCTTCTTGTGTAAATAATCTGCTAGGTGTTGTACATATCTATTCTTTTTATATTCTAGCATGGTAGTTTAACAGATAATCCCATTACAATGATCCAATTACACTAATTATTAACATATATTAATTTTAGATTATTACAATAACAAGCAAGGAGGATTACCAAATTCTCAAGAGTAATAATCAAAACGATGAAAACAATGAGGGTTCAAATTTGTCTTGGGTTAGACCATATATCGCGGGGTCCTCTTTCTTTGACCTCAAAGGCTCAATGAGATTTGGCTAGGTGAGGGAAGCTTCCTGAGTTTTGGAGCTCCAACAACGGTGTCTGTGAGGAGTTTTATTTGGCTCAAGTTGGAATATCCTTTGGAGAAAACGAGGCAGACTTATATATGGCCCACTAAAATCTACTCATTATGTTTTCTACACACCAGTTCGAAACCTCCAGACCACCTGGATCTCTGAGTTGGTTCCATACCCCCTCCGGTCCAATCTAGTAGCCTCCACACTCGTCTTGCACCTCAACAAGAGAGCCATATGGAGCTCTAGGGCATCCAGAACTCCCATCCAGTTTGAAACCTCCGGACCACCTAGATCTCTGAGTTGGTTCCATACCCGCCTCCGGTCCAATCTAGTAGCCTCTACACTCGTCTTGCACCTCAACAAGAGAGCCATATGGAGCTCCGGGGCATCCAGAACTCCCATCCGTTACCTCCAGGCCACACACAAAGCAAAACCTAGGTTAACTTTGCGACTTTTTACTTATGACTCTTCTCTCTCTCTCTCTCTCTCTCTCTCTCTCTCTCTCTCTCTCTCTCTCTCTCTCTCTCTCGGGGTTTTCTCTCAAGTTTAGATGTGGGTGTATGATCCCAGAGGATGTTTGTCTCCTGCATTTAAGTTCATCACATCCTCTTAATAGTTCAACTTTTTTATAACTCAACCATACGATAAATCACAAAGATTTGAACACATGATCTTCTTTTCTCGTTTTTTTCCTGGGATCTTCAACCACCGTTTCTTTTCAACCATGGGACCAATACCTGTTCAAACTAGTGGATACCTCAAAATGTCTAACCTTGCATATTGATAGAACCGACGGTGAGTGGTCGAGCAAACCACCTGGACAGGCAAGAAAAAAAAACAATGTTTAGACCACAACCATTTTATCGAACAGGACAAGAGCAAGAAAATATGTAACCTTGCAGGTTGACGGAACCGATGCTGAGCAACTCCAGGCCTCTTCCCATCCCCCTCTGTTGTTCCATACAGGAGCATTAGTGAGATGTTGGAGGGAAAGAAATGGAGAAAATGAGAGATGGGGGGAGGGCTCTCAACGCCTCCACCTCCAGCTCGCCCGTAGGGCGCCCTCCATCGCCTCTAGCCGAGCACCTCCATCCCGTGAGCACTCCAGCCCTTGAATCCGTCATCCCGTGAGCGCCCACCGAGCTCCGCCATCTCCGCCGAGCTCGACATCACCGCCACCCGATCCACCCGTCACCCTCCGCCATCAAGAGGGTCGGGAAGAGAGAGAGAGAGGAACGAGGGAAGAGAGGAGCACCTGCGTGTGAAGAGGGGGTTGGCCTCGCCGCTCCAGATCGAGAACCTGGGAGGAGGTCAGGAGAGGTGGCGGCCTCCCGGTCGCTCATCGGCGCTCGCTGTCGGCCGCATGAATCGTCGATGGCGAGGGTGTGATGGCCAGCAGCAGCAGGGAGGAGATGGGTGGCACAGGGAGAGGCGCAGAGGATGCGGCTGCGAGGCGAGGCGCGGGGGAGGCGGCTGCGGGATTGGGAGGAAGCGGGGGAGGCGGCTGCGGGATTGGCTCGTGGGTGTAGGGTTTCTTTTTTCAGATCGCGATTGGCGAGCAGGACACCCACGATCCATTGGCCACGGCCCACGATCGACCCACCCCTGCTTTTCATCGACAGAAACAAGCAACGAGCGTGTGGTTGCAAGGCTGCCCCACGCGCAAGCGTGGCCCACTCGTCAGCTGCTCCTGGGCCGATCACGGGGGGTACAGAAAAACGAGCGGCGGGATACTTACCAGGTCGACGAAAATCACTGTTACCGCGCCAGCGAGGCGAAGCGTGCGCACATGATCATTTTGAAATCGCGATGGCGCTGGATCGGCGGCCGGCGGGTACTCTAGGAGGCTTTATATGTTAGACTAGTGATTGGGTTCGGGCCGGGTTGGGCCGGCTCGACAAGGGGCGTCGTGCTTCGGCCGCCCAAGCCCAGCAACCAGTCATAGTAGTCATAATTTGTCACTTCTGACCCGGCAAGCATGGCGTCTGCTGCAGAACCCGGAGTCGCTGAGTGCCCGAATATTGAGGGGGGTATATTACCCGGGGCAAACAATTCTAGAAGCAAATTTGGGCTCCCATCCCAGCCAGATTTGGAGAGCAATAGTCGATGGAAGAGACGTTCTTTCTCGTATTCGATAAAGAGAATTGGTAATGGGAAGATACAATGATATGGTCGAAAAATTGGTTGCCGAGGGATGAGATGTTGAGACCATATGGGTGCTTGGCACAGGACCCGCCTCAACGTGTCACTGAGTTGATAGATCACACCACGGCATCATGGGACATGCAGAAGGTCCGCCAAGTGTTTTCCCCTTTCGACGCAAAGGTGATAGCAGGAATACCCCTGTGCACAAGTAATGTCCCGGATTTTTGGTGCTGGCACTTTGAGAAGAAGGGTCATTTCACGGTAAAATCTGCGTATAATATGTTGGTGGCGACAAAGCAAAGAAGGGAGGCATGGCTAGAGGGGTCAGCCAGTACCTCAAGCGAGAGGGGAGAGGAGAAGCAATGGAAATCTTTATGGAACATTAAAGTACCAGCCAAAGTAAAGATGTTCCTTTGGAGGTTATCAAAACAATCGCTGCCCACGGAAGATGTACGTTCCAAACGACATATGTCAACTACATCAGCTTGTGGTATATGCGGGGCCCTAGATTCATGGAGGCACTCGTTGATTGAATGTACCATGTCTAGGTGCACTTGGGCCTTGTCGAGGAGGAGGTTGTGCAAGCGGTGGCATCGACATCACGGAACGTCATGCGAGCTGTGGCTTTTCTCACATATTGAAACATTATCACATGACCATTTTGTGAAACTTGCGGTGACGATGTGGGCTATATGGACAGCAAGGAGGAAAGCCATTCATGAAGGAGTTTTCCGAGTCCACAGACTATACTCTCCTTCATATCAAGATACCGGCTGATCCGGAAATTGTTAATGGGAAGGATAAGAAGATGGCATCAAGACCAGCGCGAGAAACACAGTCCACACAGGTAGACGCCCTCGAGCACCACCTCCGAATCATGCAAAATCAATGTAGATGCTGCGGTGAGAGTAGGGAGAGGCGGCTCATTGCAGTGGTATCTTGCGACTCGAACGGAACTTATCTGGTGAGCTCAGCAATAGTGGTGCAAGGCGTGGATGACCCAACTATTTTGGAAGCTATGGCGTGTAGAGAGGCACTATGCACTGCTGAGGACCTTCTTCTCCAACAATTTGCGGTGGCTTCAGATGCGAAACAGGTGGTTGCTGACATCCAGCAAGATAGTAGGGGCAAACATGCGGCTATCATCAAAGAAACTGTAGCTAGAAGTATCTCTTTTTCTTGTAATTTTGTTTATGAAAGTAGGAACAATAATGTAGAGGCACATAAGTTAGCCAGATTTGCTTTAAATTTAGCTCCGGGGCGTCATGTGTGGTTTGGCCAACCTCATGATGTACGTATGATTCCACTTTCTGTGGACTTCGATCAATAAAGAGTGGGCCGTTACTAAAAAAAAAAAAGCAACCGGTCATAGGTCGCATCCAAAGATTTCTCAAAAAAAAAAAAAGCTCGCATCCAAAGAGCACCAGGCGACCACGCACCAACCATTCCCTCCTCCATCGCACGCAACCCCAGATGCGATCTCCCGTCCCGTGCCTCTCCCCCGTCCCCGCCGTCGCCGGCGCCCCGGCGGCTCCTTCCTCGCCGCCACGCCTATCCCCTCCCACCTCCTCGCCCCCCGCCACCGCTTTCTCATGCCCTGGAGACTTTGCCTTGCCACCCCCGAGTCGAGGATCCAAACTTTCCCCCCTCCTTCGGCACGGCGACGGCGACCCGGCGTCTCCGGCCTTCCTCCCCGCCGCATGCCTAGCCCTTCCCCACTTCCCTGCCTACCCGCCTCCGCTTCCACCTATGGCCCCTTCCCGTCCCCAAACCGCGGATCCAGATTTCTCCCCTCCCCCGGGCCGGCGCCGGCGCCAACAGCGGCTCAAAAAACGGGATCTTTCGTCCCCCTCCAGCCGGTCGACCTGATCTCCCGTTTCAGCTGGTTACCCCGAAGGCCAACGGCGTCAGGCCGGTCCAGATCTGGCGGCTCTACTCCGGCGACCTTCTGTATGCAGTGCTGTGATGAATCATAAGGCCGGTATCTGAGTAAGTTGCCTCTTGAAGAGGACTCCTTCCTTGATTGTACACCCTAAACTGATCATATATTATTCTGAGCAGAGATATACAGATATGAATTCATCAGCCGGTTCATTTTACATTTTATCCTGACGCACTGTTGAAGGAAAACAGCATCCGTTGCCTCAGCTTGCACTTAGAATTAAGCATATCTGAAGTTGGATCGCACTGCCTTTCACCACAACTTCTTTGTGTTCAATTTTTTAAACTGCTACGTACCTTGTAAATGGATATTAAACTTTGGTAGTAATTCCTTGTAATTTTATTTTCTGCCCAGCTACAAGACTGGTTGGATGCATCACTTAGTGATGCTGCACCATCTTCTCTTCTCATACTTTCGAGGTAAATTTGGTTAATGTATTTCCCACTGGCTAGTGGCTAGAACATCTCTGTTTGGACTTGCGTGCTTACTCATCTTTGCTAATGCTGTCAGAGCTTTTACCCTGGCTGGGAGAATGAAACCCGTGGATGCTGTTGTAGCAACAGTGTCTTCTTTGCCAGATGAAGTTGTGGATACAATTGGGACAGTATTGCCATCTGAAGATTCGGTTTCTGAGAGGAGGAGGAAACTGGAATTCCTTGAGATGCAGGAAGAACTTATCAAGGTCTGTAAGTCATAGATTATCCATACTAAAAAATTATGTACTGCTACTTTACATCGTTTGTCAATGCAACATTGATACTTGGCGTAAGTATGAAACCCACACAGGTAGTACGTGTGATAAGCTAACACATGAATGCACGTACTGGTTCCTTATTTTATTAGTTTGTTTATCTCTTCTTAATTCAGAAACTTATTTATCTGATGTACTTTTTTTTCTGACACCCCATGGTAACATATGTACCCTGCATTGGCTCAGATTTTGGAATGTGTCTTAATATACTGTCATGCCCTTCTTCTCATTATTGAACCTCAAGTGTCTTGCCTATTCACGTCCTCCTTGTATGCAATATATGTAATATATGTATTAAGAAGCTGTACATGGTTTGTGCTATTCCATGGTAAAACTAGAATATGTCTAGTGGAAAGGGCATATATAACTAAAATGTCACTGTGGAAGTAAAATTTTGTCTGAACTCTTGGTATGCCTTTATTTGTTACTTAAGGTCATGTAGTGTATGTCTAGTGGAAAGGGCATATATAACTAAAATGTCACTGTGGAAGTAAAATTTTGTCTGAACTCTTGGTATGCCTTTATTTGTTACTTAAGGTCATGTAGTGTAGGTCAACTGTCAACATATCATATCATATGAACAACTTCTAGATACACACCTTATGAGAAAATGTGTCTTGTTTGACTGGGCTGGGGCTTGTCTAAAAGCAGCTTTTGTTTGGCTCTGCTGGAAAAGCTGTTATGGAGCTGTAGGGTGTTTTGGCAAACTAGCAGTAACAGCTGTGGCTGTGTGTGAGAATGTCTAGATGAACCTGAGGTTCTGAGAGCCGTTTATATGCTGATCTAACGTTGGTTGTGTAAGATTGTGATGATTCAAATTATACTGATTTGAAGAGAATCACTTAATTTCTGCTGATTAGTCTATAATTATGCTCATGTAGCAATCATCACTAGTTTCTCAGACAGTGTAGCCAAATGACCTGTTTTCAAGCAATTCATCTAATAGAAAATTCAGATATACGGAGTATTAAACAAAATGGAGCACTTTAAAGCATTAAAAAAATATGCATTGGCAACTATGTGAAGTGAGAAAGGGTGGGCACCAAAGCCGTGAAAGCACTGCCCGACCAGCTTTGTGTAATACGGCGGTGGGGAAGCCTGCATGGTGCTGCTAACATTGAACTGTTACCCATTTGTTTTAACAGAAGGCTCTTACCCAAGTATGTTGGTTTCGGCATAGTGCTGTATTGCTGCTAACACTCGGCTGTTGCCTGTTTATTTTAACTTAGCGTAATGCTGCTACTGAACATGTAATCAGTTATTTTAATGCTTTGAATGAAAATATTCAGGAGGAAGAGAAGAAGAAAGAGAAAGAGGAGAAGGCAAAACAAAAGAAGGAAGAAAAGGCAAATCTCACAGAACAGGAGGCTGGTGAAGAAGATTTGGCTTTAAAGGAAATGACTGGGCCTACTGCTAGGCAAGAAGAAGAAATGATATTAGCAAAACAACATGACCACGAGCAGCTCTGTAATATCAGTCGAACATTGGCTGTGCTGGCATCTGCATCGGTATGATCCTAGCCCATCTGTATTTTCTGTCAGTACTTCGTGGACTGTTAGTGATGGTGCCATAATTACTTACATCGCAGTCTGGCAAGGAGCGTCAAGAGTTCCTGAGCCTTGTCAACAAGGAGGTACGATGTGAATTTTTGAAGTGGGGTCAGAGGGACAATTACCATACATCATTTTTTATGTTTGTTATATGTATGAACTGTTTTACCGTGGAGTCTGAGTAGTACTTAATTGTTGAGGAATGCAGATAAAACTATGTAACTCCATGCTTGGAAGAGAAGACACAGAGGGGGCAGAAGAAGCTAAGAAGGCATATATGGCTGCTAGAGAGGAGTCAGACGACATCACCGAGGTTGCTTCAGAGGAAAAAGTCTTGTCAGCGCTGATTGACAAGGTATGCATTTCTTCCATGCATGAATAGTCAAGACTAGCTCGAGAAGCTGAAACGGTTAAATTACTGGGGCACAATTTTGTCAGATAATGATTTACTTCTTTTTCTTCGTTTTTGGCCTAGTAGTTTACTAGACCTTGTTTTGTATCATTCCGTTGTTAGTTGGAGATACTAAACAGAACAAACGGATTTCTTCATCATAAACCGTATCCTAAATTAGACTGTATGAATGGATCTCTTCATCATAAACTGCATCCTGAATTAGTCAACTTTCACTCGGTCCTGGCCTGCATATACTGCTGACACCTGCTTGATTGCATTTCCACCTTTATGTTACGTGTTCATTTGGAACAAAATGCTGAACTAGCATCAACAGAGTTATACTACGAGGGTACTGTGTTAGTTTACATTCAACTATACGATTGAGAGTTGCTCACAAGTTAGCTCTAGGCACTTATGCTTGGTCGCTGGCACAAGCTCCTCTTTGTGTTCTTTATGCCAAAATGATTGTGACAATTCTTTCTTAATGCAGCAAATTCTCTCTTTAGCCTAAAAAAAAGAACGATTGAAGTATGGCATGTCAGCATTAGAAGTATAAGGGTCTTGGTTGCTTTCGTTAACAAAGTTACAGCCTGTGGCTTTATCACTGATCTCTAAGCCTACATTTGCCTTCCCCCAAGTCTGTTAGTTGGAGAGATTTCTTTGGTGGAGCTACCATTGATGTTGGTCATCTATACATTGCTATTGAATAATTTATGGGTTATTTGTTGACATATATTTTTGCTCTATTTTAGGTTGATGCTACGCTTCTTGAATTGTAAAAGGAGATTGATGATGTGGATGCACAAATCAGAAACCGCTGGCAACTGCTTGATAGGTACGTCAATTGCATGTGTATCAAAGTCGTTTCATATTGCATGCCAGTCAGCTAGTGCATTGTGCTGCTGGTGAATTTCCTCTAGGAGTTGGACCTTCATATGGGGGTTAGGTTAGGTAGGGAGCGCTAAGACCCAATCCGATCAAACCGGAAGTGATTGTTTCGGTAGTACCGAGTTTCCTGTCGATCTGTAGGAATTGAGCCGTATCAGTTATCACTGTGTACCACCTACCCCTAAGTGATCACTGTGTATCGCCATTCTTTGATATCTGTTCTTGTGATTTATATGCTGCTCTGCTGCAGATATGTTGATACTTATCGCCCTACACTGATCCAGGAATTTAACTTTTCTCAGAAAAATGCTGATTTTACAATATACAACTAATTACTCTAAAGCAATAACTAACAGAGGCAGATGTAGAATTATGGATGCTACTTTTCTCAGTAACTACTCTGTTACCGTGACTGATAACAGAGACAAGTAGAAAACTGTCTCTACTCCCCCCGCTGACGCTAATAGGTGGTTGTCCCTGAGGGTGCGAGAGGGGTGCGGCAGGAGGGGGCCTGCACGGGGAAGGTTAACTTGCCCTTATATTATGGGACATAGGCTGTGCATAAGTAAACCATTTGCCATGCAATCTTTCTTGCTTGAAATGTAAACCATGTACCTGGGTTGATGGGCTACATAAGTACTCCCTAGCAGAAACCTCTTATATTATGGGACGCGGAGGGAGTATGACTAGTCTGCTTGTTTGTTTGCTATGATGAATCACTAGGACCCCTTCGTTGATTATACATCCAAAACTGATCATACATCCAGAACGGAAGTGCAGCTATTGATTGTGTACCTGCAACTTGTGTGAACCGGTAGAGGAGGTTTCATGGATTCATGCTAAACTTGTGTCTTATGTTGTCAACAGGCTGCCAATGAATTGGAAAGGCCAAGATGAAGGAGCAATCATCAAGCCACCCGCTCATCAGGTGGTGGAATGCCTGCCTGGTGGCTTCCCATTCATTCCCAGGAATCGTCATGTTCAACTTGTTACTGAGTTGATCCTGCAAGCCAATGAAGATTCAGACGATGAAGTTGCTCTGGAGGCTTGTGACTCTGGTTTGCGTTCTGTTAACATGGTAAATTCAACATGTCAAGTTATAATTTTTCATCCGATTGGTGCTCATTTCTAGATATCTTCACATTATATCCGTCTGACATCCTTCAAATTCAGTATAAGGGTCTTAGTTATTTTTGGTAGTATCAACAAATAGAGTGTTAAGAATACCACAATGGTTGTTTAGCATGCATGTTGTAACCTGTAAATTATGGCTATGCTTGGTTCAATGCTATAATTGAATCTATTTTCTTGCTGAAGATTCAGGGCAGTGGCCTATGTATATCGGTTATCAATTGGCTTGATTTAGGCTGTTGATAGTCAGTGTCTCAGTGGCACAAATAACTCAAAAGCTATACCTTTAGCTTTGCTGGTAATCAAATGTATAGATAGAATCGTAACCGTGAGACCGTAGCCAGCAGTAATTCGGAAGTTGTCATAATCCATCCCATGGATTACTGCCCCAACGTGTGTTTCAGGGGGCTTACCTGTTAGAGTTGATGCTTGTTACAATATCAAGTGCTGCACTTGTTTCTACTAAGTTTTAACTGTCAATCTGTTGGGTCACCTAATCATATCTGTAATTGTGCAGCAAAATGTGGCTCAGGCAGGTGATGTCCGGAAGGAGCAGGAAGCTGCTGTATTGGTGCTATAGCAGAAGAGGGATGCATTACTGGGGGCATTTTCAGGGTTAGTTGCAAAGCTCCTCCTAGCAATGCTTGCAGCATTTGTTTTTGGCACATATAGGTGCGGTTGATTGCTCGAGGAAGTCAGCTCCCCCTTGGGTGGTGCGGTGCAGCAAATTGAAAGTTTGATTCATTCATTCTTCGGAGGAATCAGCTTGTCAAGGTTGGTTATGACGCTGCCATTGTTTGCTTAAGCATGATTTGCTCCAACCTGCCATTGTGTTGTTGTACTACTACTTGAATTGCATGCTCCCTGACCTGTTTGACTGCCTGTAATGCCTATGACTTCCTTGACCTGTTTGAGTGCTTCAATGAACATGCATGCTTGTTGCTCCTGCTTGTTTAGATATGCCTGTGTGTTGTTTTCTTGTAGTGTATCCTTGCACTTTGATGTTTGATGATCCATGTTGTTCATTGATAGAATGTTGGTTTTGGTTAGGCAAAGCAAAGATCAACCTGTTGTGCCTGCATGCAGTAGTACTCCCTCCGTTCCTAAATATAAGTCTTTTTAGATATTTCAATAAGTGACTACATACGAAGCAAAGTGAGTGAATCTATACTTTAAAATATGTCTACGTACGTATCTAAAAAAGACTTACATTTAGTTTAGGAACGGAGGGAGTATTTGTTTTAAGTAGTATAATACGCATCTCTGTAGACTGTAGCCATCCAGCTGCATGACTTGACGGCACTGTGGCACTGTAGCCTGTAGCAGTAGTGGTAGGCTTTTCAGTCTAGCAAACCCCACCCATGCCCTGCTCTTTTTCTCTCTCTCTCTGTTCCCTCTGCAAACAGAGAGGGAACAACATAGAGAGACGATCGAGGGGGCGCGCGCGCGGTCAAAACTCAAAAGCGAGCGGCGCTCCGATGCCCGTGCACGTCAGAGACTGGAAGCCTGTCACGTTATTTACTGTACTGTACTACTACTTGGTGAAGCCTGTCACGTTATTTACTGTACTGTACACTACTACTACTTGGGTTGGGTGAAGTCTGTGACTTTGTTACTGTTATTTGTTTATTTATTATTTACCCCCTCGTTTTTCACCCGCAGACCACGAGGCACACAAGGTGGAGAGCCCTCCCTTCTCCATTACTGCTCGCCTCCCCAGCCTCTTGAGCTTCTCTTGCTCATCCAAGATGTGCGAGAGAAGAAGGAAGGGGGAGTGGAGAGCAGCATCCCCACTGACGCGCGGGACCCCTTCCTTCCTTCCCCCACCGCGATGGACAGCAGCCGCCGCTGCCTTGCAGGCCACGCCAGCGAGGAGGCGAGGCGAGACGGCCCGCTACGCCAGCTTCCTCGAGGAACCCATGGGCCCGCCGCTCGGGACGATGACGGGTGGGGCCTCCCGTTCGAACCCGCGGCCTCCCGCTCCCTCCCGCCGGCGACGGGAGGAAGCGGGCTGACAGGTGGGCCTGCACCTTCCCGCCGGTATAAATACCGGCGGCCTCCCTTCTCTCTCTCCTCCCCCTCCGCCCTCACCCCAATCCCCAGAGGCACCGATTTGCCCAGCGATTCGTCTTCGTGGTTGGTTGCTTCTCCCCCCCTCCCTCTTGAACCTCCATTACTCCGCTAGGGTTTCAGTTTTTCGGGGAGATTTAGCAGATCCATGGCCCTGTTTCCCTGCAGGATCGCCATGGCTGCTGTCATCCGCCATGCTCGGGCTGGGCGAGGTGGCCCAGGCCGCGCCCAGGGGCGCCAGAGGGGGCCCGTCATGGAGCACCTGCCCGAGCAGGTGCCTATCCCCACCCCCTCCCCCTCTTCTCTCTCCTCGCTCCACCCTCTTTTCTGCACAAACCACTCAGCTAGATGAGTTCTGGGTCGGTTCTGTTCTGAATAATCCACCCATAGTTTGCGATTTTGAGGAGATCTGTTCCGTATCTGACGATTTTTAGATCTGCTGGGCCTCTCTTCTGACGAAACAAGGTGGTTCCCTCACCTAGAAGAGGGTTCAGGGCTGCAGGCAGATGTGCCTTTAGTTAGATCCGTATTATATACGTGGCCTTGTACTTGTTTCCTTGTAGATGTTCGATCCCAAGTTTAGTGTAGCTGTACCTGCTTGTTTATTCTGTACCATTTATTCATCATAAAACTGTAGATTCTATGTTTGATCCGATTGCCTAGAGAGAAGGGATGCCACATTTATTGTTCATTGTCACTGGGTGTCATCGTGTACTCGATGTCATCAAGGTGTTTGGGTCTCGAAGGAATTTGTGGCCCTTGTGCTTTACTGTAACTGAATGGAACCATCTACTGCTGCTGCTGCTGTAGCTGCTTGTTGTAACTGTAGCTGCTTGTTGATTCTGTACCCCATTATGCAGCATATAACACTGTAGATGCACTGTCGCTTTTATGTCGATCTGGCCTTTTTTTAATGCAATGATTTAGAGATATGCCATGCATGCCCATGGCATGTCACTGGATCTCATTCAAGGTGTTTTTGGGGTGATTGGAAGTTGTGGTTTGTTGGTGTAGGCATATGATTTAACTGAGTTAACTGTGGTCCTTGCTAGAAACTTTGTTTCTGTCATTCATACGCTCTATTTCTTGTCTCCATATACTTATAGAAGTTGTAATTCCAGTATTTGTTTCTGTCATGTTATGTCCTCTTCTACTGTTAAAGCAAATTCGATTCGCTTGCTGTGGCATTAATTTAGAGTAATGCTCCCTGAGGCCTGCAAAGGCAGTACTGTACAATCTTCTTCAATTTTGTTATCTACTACCTCCGTCCCAAAATAAGTGTCTACTGTACAAGTTGTACTAAAGTTGCGACTTATTTTGGGACGGAGGGAGTACATTTTAGATTGTAGATGTACAGCCTCCTAGGGATTTTCCTTTGAGTTATTGTCTGCACAAAAGCAATTGATTGATTTGCATTCATACACACTTTCAGGACAGGAATGCACCTTTGAACTATCAGTGGGCCTATTGGAGGCCAGGCAACGAAAATGTTACGAAGAAAAAGAACAAGAAAGTGGATCAGCAGCTCAAGATTTACAGAGTCTTAGAGAACTCGCCACGAGTCAATAAGATGGTATTTTCTTCACATTTTGAACATGTTCGAATCAGAGGATGTATATAACTTGCAGTTATTGCTTGCTTGTAGGAGTTAGTTTACTTCATCATACCACAAGGTCTACTAAACCAGCGGCCTGAAATTGTTAACAAACTACGTGATGTAGTTTCGTTATATAATATGATGATGCCAATGCGTCGAGAGTAAGTACTTGCTGTTCTTTGGCTGATTCATGTTTCTTACTAGTTAGTTTATTGTGGAATGTTCCTTCTGTTCTCTTCTTTTCTGTGTTAAGTTCTCAAGTACTTATAAGAGAATAATGCAATATTTTTTTATTTGCTCTCTGTTTTAGATCTTATATTGGCTGACGCATAGCTTTCGACTGTTCCTGATTCCTGCAAGACATTGTTTGAATCTTATAGTTGTCCTACTTATATTGTGCAAGAGTGCTCTTCCAACTAAATCAATATAGGGAAACATGGGCTTTATCGTAGCTTGTGTTTATTACATGTGTTGTGCATGTCTAATCAGCCATGTTTACTTGCATTAATTATAATTGCTGACAGGTGAAAAAAACTATACCTGTACTTCAGTATTCATAATCTTTTAAGTGCACCCTTGAGATAGTTTTCCTTATCAGTTCCTTGAGATATTTTCCTTAACAGTTCTTATGTACCCTTGAAAGAGTTTCCTGAGCTGTCTTTGTTTGTCAGCCATACTGTTTGCTGTATGGAATCTTCTTAGCAAACTTTGCCTGCCGCACATAGACAGCTCAGGAAATTCTTTGATACAATGGCGAATATTGTCATATAGCATTGTTTGTGTGGATCAAGTATGTTAACCTGTTAAACTGTGAATAGCGTAATGTGATTAAAATTTCAGACAGCTCATGAAACTCTTTGATACAATGGAGAATATTGTTATATAGTATTGTTTGTGTGGATCAAGTATGTTAAACCTGTGAAACTGTGAATAGCATAATGTGATTAAAGTTTCAGACGATACCTTCTGAATATCCAAGTAACAATAACCTGTTAACCTAACTTGTCATGTTATGGAATTCTTCTACAAATGTGAAGTTTTGCTGTGATTTTACTTGATCTAAGTATGTATTACCATCAGTGACATTTATTATAGCCTCTTTTTGGACAGTTTTGTTAAGAGCTTATTTCTTGTTGTGATCTCAGCATTTAGTTAATAGTTGATTTGATATGGCAGATATCTATACAAAACCCTTGATGGTTACTGGGGAGATGAGACTGAAAAGATTGCTAAAGTACTCACAAGGACTGTGGAATGCGTGGACGAGAAGATCGACGAAATCTTAACAGCTGGAGGGGACTGTCCTCCTCGCCCCAAAGTTTTTGACCAGCTTCCAAAACTGACGAAATGATTAGGTAAACTTCTTCATTCCTTTTCTGACATTTTTGCAGTGAAATATATTTCCTGCTTGGTGAACTCAGAATATCATTAGGTCTAGTGTAGGATCTGTCCTCTCAGAAGTTTATCCAGGTAGCTCCTTGTGCTGCTTAAAGATGTCGCTTTAGTGTAGTTATTGGCCATATTGCCCTCTCTGCTCCTAATTTTTTTGATAAATCTTTCAAGACAATTTTGGTTAGTTAGTAAAGTTCTTCATTGCAGTGTCATGGACATAGATGTAGTGAAATATAATTTCCTGCTTGATGAACTCAGAAGATATTTGTTCTAGTGTAGGATCTGTCCTTTCAGAAGTTTATACATGTAGCTCCTTGTGCTGCTTAAAGATGTCGCTTTAGTGTAGTTGCTGTCCATATTACCGTCCCTGCTCTAATTTTTTTGATAATCTTTGGAGACACTTCAAGTCGTTAGTTGGTAAAGTTCTTCATTCCAGTGTCATGGACTTTGACTCAGTGAAATATATATCCTGCTTGATGAACTCACAATATATTTTGTTTTTGTGTAGGTTCCATACTCGCCCTGAAGTTTGTCCAGAAAATTTCTCTTGCTGCTTGTCGCTGTAGTGTAGTTTCTGTGCATATTATCATCCCTGCTCCAATTTTTTTGATAATCTTTGGAGACACTTCAAGTCGTTAGTTGGTAAAAGTTCTTCATTCCAGTGTCATGAACTTGACTCAGTGAAATATATATCCTGCTTGATGAACTCACAATATATTTTGTTTTTGTGTAGGTTCCATGCTCGCCCTGAAGTTTGTCCAGAAAGTTTCTCTTGCTGCTTAAACAAGTCGCTTTAGTGTAGTTTCTGTCCATATTACCATCCCTGCTCCAATTTTTTTGATAATCTTTGGAGACACTTCAAGTCGTTAGTTGGTAAAGTTCTTCATTCCAGTGTCATGGACTTTGACTCAGTGAAATATATATCCTGCTTGATGAACTCACAATATGTTTTGTTTTTGTGTAGGTTCTGTGCCCTCAGAAATTTGTGCAGATATTACTGTTGTGGTGCTTAAAGAAGTTGCTTTGGTTGATGAGTGCTGAAGATTGATACTCTGTAGTCCTTGTCTGATACCCTTGCTCGCTGATTGTATACTGTTGTATAATGTGTCCTGCACCGTGGGTTATACCTGAGTGAAATTGATGGACTAGTGATCTCGTCTCCTTTACTCTTCATTGTAAACATAGGGCAAGCATTATTGGGAAATTCTACTTACAATAGTTCCTACAAATCATTCTGACACTATTGCATTCATTTTATCTTACAAATTGTCATTCCGAGTAGCTTTATCTTGATGTCTACTCCCTCCATTCCAAATTAAAGTTGTGGTTTTAGTTCAAATTTGAACTAAAACCACGACGAGTAATTTGGAACGGAGGGAGTACAAGACATGATTTCGTGTTGTATTTAGGCAAATTTTCCACTGCAACTAATTGCATCCATGTGAGGAGTTGGGTGAAGGTGTTGTATATACTTGGTACTCCCTTCGTCACATAATATAAGATGCTTTTTGACACATATGTAGTGTTGAAAAAGGCCTAATATTATGTGACAGAGGGAGTAGATGTTTATAAACCACGACTATGATTTTCAGGATTTCTTGTACAAAATGGTGAGGTAGCATAACATAGCAAACCTACCTACTTCAGTTTGGTAGTTGCTTGAAAGTTTAAAGCATCTAGGTTTATATTAACATTTTTCAAAGACTTAACATTTTTATATACATGATAAAGAAATTCACCATTTCTTTAACACATGGTCAACATTTTAGAATACTTGTTCAACATTTTTATGTGCTTGATTAACATTTTTATATACATGATAAAGAAATAATCATTTTTTCTGTACACGTTAATATTTTTCAAATGCTTGATTAATATATTTTGAATCGATGATCTATTTTTTATACATTTTTTGTATACGTGATAAACATTCTCTCTTTACACATTAAACATTTTACAAATGCTTTTAAAGTAAAGCAAAAAGGTAAATCAGAAAAACAAAACAGAAAAGGAGCTGGGCTGGCCCGTTTAATTTCTTCTGCCAAAACTGCAAAAATGCGCCTCTTGTGAACTTCGTCCTTTTCATCTTTCTTTTTTCCTTTTACTTTTTAATATCATTTTTTTATTTTTATGAAATCCGTGAACTTTTTTGAAGTCATTATTATTTTTTTCAAAATTTGTGAACTTTTTCCAGAATTCATGAACGTTTTACAAACTTTATTTTTTTTGTACTTTTTGAAAGTCGGTGAACCTTTTTTAAATCAGTGAACATTTTTTGAAAATAAATGAACTTTTTTGAGTACATTATCTTTTTTCTAATTCGTGATTCTTTTAAAATATGTGAACTTTTAAATTTGTTTACATTCTTATTTTTAAAAACAAATCACATTTTTCTAATATGTATGTGCAACACCCCGTCCGAGTGGTGGGTAACAAAAAAACGTTTCGTTAGGGCTGATGGCCTCAGGCGATTACGGGGCGACGCCCGCCCGCCGCCGCCAAAGCCGTGACTGTGGCGTTGGCGATCTCTCCGTCTGCGTGTCTCGACCGCATGATGGACTGCTGCGGCCTCGTCGCCTCTTCGCCACCGGGCTCATGCGGCCGTAGTGGTATTGCTGCTTCGATCTGGGAAGAACTTGATGATGCGGGTAGGACGCCGCCGCCGAGTATGATGAACCATCTAGCGGGAGGGTCATATGCAAGCGACGTTGATGGCCTTGCGAAAGAAGCAATTTTGGGAGGGTTACCAAGACGTCCCGGTCAACAAACGTCAGTTTGACCTGGTGGTTCCTCTAGGAACCCTAGTACTATGCTACCGCCATTGGTGCCGACTCAACAGGAGTAATGAACGGGTTGGTATGGAATTGCCGGGGGATCGGCGGCTCCCGGACAGTACGCGATCTAGTTACCCTCAACCAAGTGCATCACCCTCGGTTTATCTTCCTATGTGAAACACAACAAAATAAAGACAAAGTCCGACCCCTATGCAACCGCCTTGGTCTGAGAGGCTTTGCCGGAGTTAGCAGTGATGGGTTCAGTGGAGGTCTGGCACTCTTCTGGGATGAGCACCTGTATGTTGAGATAAAAGAGGCTAATGACAGATACATTGATGCACATGTTGGTACTGCTACTGGCATTGTGACATGGAGATTAACGTGTATCTACGGTGAACCCAGGGTGGAGAATAGGCACCTCATGTGGGATAAACTGCGGGAGCTTAAAGCAAAGTCAGAATTACCATGGATCGTTGTGGGTGATTTTAATGAGGCCTTTTGGCAATTTGAACACTTCTCTCACACCAAACGCCCTGAGTGGCAAATGGAAGCTTTTCGTGATGTACTTGCTGATTGTGGTCTGTCAGATCTGGGCTTTGCAGGAGTTCCATTTACATTTGACAATAAGAGATCATCAAGAAGCAACGTCAAAGTGAGGTTGGATCGCGCGGTTGCCACTGGATCCTGGCGAGACTTGTTCCCAGAGGCTTCAATCGAACATATTGTTTCCTCTTGTTCTGATCATGTGTTGCTCCTATTCCGGTTACAGGCAGAACAATTGGTGCAGAACAAACGCCGATGCCGACAATATGAGCTCTTCTGGGAGCGAGCTTCTGACCTTCCAGACACCATTGAGAAAGCATGGGAGGAAGCAGGAGTAAAGGGTGACTTGGGGGAGATACAAGGGTGTCTCGGAAAGGTGATGTCAGCCTTGCACACGTGGAGCAATAAGAAATTTGGGAATATCTTGAAACAGTTGGCAGCGGCGCGCAAGGAGCTTGATACTTTGCTTCGTCGTGGTGCGGACACCACGGAAGTCAGGCGAGCCTCAGACAAACTAGATGAGCTGCTCTACAAGGAGGAAATGCTGTGGCTGCAAAGGTCTAGAGTGACTTGGCTCCGAGAAGGGGATCGTAACACGAAATTCTTCCACGGGAAGGCAGCGTGGCGGGCTAAGAAGAATAAAATTAGCAAGCTAAAAGATGGGAAGGGTAACTGGGTGTCCAGAACGGATGAACTTGAAGCAATGGCAACATCATATTTTCAGGAGTTATTCTCCCATGACCCCAACCTAAACCCGGAGGATATTGTCCGACTCTTTGAGCCAAAAGTGTCAGATGACATGAATGCAAGCTTATGCAGGGAGTTCACAGACAAAGAGATCTCGGATGCTCTATTTGAAATAGGGCCACTAAAAGCACCCGGTTCAGATGGGTTCCCAGCAAGGTTCTATCAGAGAAATTAGGGCATAATGAATCGTGATGTTATTGCTGCTGTGAAGCTCTTTTTCTCGACAGGACAAATGCCACCTAGCATAAACCATACTTCTCTTGTTCTCATTCCCAAGGTGGATCAGCCAACTAGTTTGAAAGAGTTTCGCCCCATTAGTTTATGTACAGTGCTTTACAAGGTCATTGCAAAGTGTTTAGCGAACAGATTGCATGGGAAATCATCTCCGTCAACCAGAGTGCATTTGTACCCGGTAGACTAATCACCGACAATGCTTTGGTGGCGTTTGAATGCTTTCACTTTATTGAGCATAATACGAACCCAGGGAAGAACTTCTGTGCTTATAAAATTGATCTGTCCAAGGCTTATGACCGCGTGGATTGGGGTTTCTCTCACCGATGGATCAGTTGGATCATGTCATGTGTGACCACGGTGAGCTACTCAGTTAAATTAAATGGAACCTTGCTGGATTCGTTCTCCCCTTCGCGTGGGCTACGTCAGGGAGATCCTTTATCTCCGTTCTTGTTTCTTTTTGTGGCGGATGGCCTCTCTACACTAATTCAGAAAGAAATTGCTGACAACCGGATCGAGCCGTTAAAGGTATGTCGTCGTGCTCCAGGTATTTCTCACATGCTCTTTGCTGACGACACACTTTTGTTTCTCAAAGCTGATGCGGAACAAGCGGCCCGGGTGCAACACGTGATTAATAAGTATGTACAAGGGACCGACCAGTTAGTCAATCATGATAAATGTACCCTAATGTTCGGCAAGGCATGTCCTGTAGAGACACAAGAAGCTATTAGACCTGTTTTGCAAGTGACGCAAGCAGAATTTGAACCCAAGTACCTCGGCTTACCCACCCCAGAGGGACGCATGAACCGAGGTAAATTCCAAAGTATCCAAGAAAAGATGTTGAAGAGACTAGTTCAGTGGGGAGAATATTCGCATGGAGGCAAAGAAATACTTATCAAAGCAGTGGCACAATCAATTCCTACCTTCCTGATGGGTGTGTTTAAGTTACCGGCAGGCCTATGCGAGGATCTCACAAAGATGATACGTCAATTCTGGTGGGGTGAAAGTCCCGGGCATCGACGCACTCATTGGGTCTCATGGGACTGCATGCTTCGTCCAAAGGCCCAAGTGGGTATGGGGTTTCGTGATATGAAGCTTTTTAATCAGGCCTTGCTCGCCAAGCAAGCTTGGCGGCTCATTGAAAATCCTAATAGCCTTTGTGCACAAGTACTCAAAGCGAAGTATTACCCGAATGGCTTGTTGGTGGATACAGTTTTCACTGGGAATGCTTCCTCAACGTGGCAAGCCATCGAGTTTGGACTGGAGCTGGTAAAAAAAAGGCTATATATGGAGGATTGGCGACGGGTCGCAGGTTCGGATTTGGCGCGATCCCTGGATCCCTCGCGATCACACACGTCGGCCCATCACCCCAAAGCGGAGGTGTCGTCTCAAATGGGTGTCGGAACTGTTGCAAATAGATGGATCTTGGAACATGGCTCTCTTGCACCAACATTTTTACCCACCAGATATTATGGAGATCACAAAAATAAAGGCGTCGTGTCGAATGGAGGAAGACTTTGTAGCCTGGCAACCGGACAAACGTGGCATTTTTTCAGTTAAAAGCGCTTATTATCTGGGTCTCCAGGAGATGCCGATGATGCAGAACATGGGATCCTCGAGCTCTAGGCCGGACGGGCGCCGGCCGGCTTGGGACCTTATTTGGAAGAACCCGGCTCCACCGAAGGTCCGTATCTTTGCTGGAAGGCAGCCTTAGAAGCACCGCTACAGAGGAGTACCAATGTCGTCTACATATTTCTCGGTCGATCTGTACAGATGCGGTAATGCTATGGAAGATGCCCATCATGCTCTGATTTGGTGCCCACATGCTGCTGGCCTTTGGAATGCTATCGGGAGGAATGGGACATTCCTAAAGCTGACCAACTCAAGGATGGTGCCCTGATTGGTTGTTCAGGTTGCTTGAGAAATTATCGATACCCAGCGACTTATATGCCTCATGATCATGTGGCGAGCCTGGCATGTACGCAATGAGGTGACCCATCGAAGCCGTTTATCCCTATTGCAAAATCAAGGCGATTTTTGTCCAGCTATATCACCTCCCTCCTGGCACTACAACAACACCCTCATGACGACCAGATCAAGGGGAAAGGTGTGATTGAGCTAGGCGGTGTCAAACATGTCCATCAAGAGCCTATACCGCATATAGAGAAGTGGAGACCTCCGGAACCGGGTACTGCCAAGCTCAACGTTGATGGGGCGTATGTGGCGGAGAATGGTTCTGCAGGCGCAGGTATGATCCTTCGAGACCACTCAGGGGCTGTTATCTTTGCTGCGATCCGTGCGCTGCCATCCTGCACTGGAGCGCTTGAAGCCGAGCTTGCCGTAATCCAGGAAGGAATTCATCTTGCTCTGAGTTGGACGGATCTCGATTTTGTTGTCGAGTCTGACTGCGCTGAAGCCATCACAATGTTATCGTCGCCAAGAAAGGATCGATCACCACATGCATATCATGTGAATGAGATTAGAAATCTTATTTCTGGAGGAAGGAGGATAGAACTTGTTAAGGTTAGGCGGGATGTTAGTGTTGCTAGTCATAGCCTCGCTTACATGGGGCGATCGCAACAACGCACTGCATGTTGGCTGCGTAGTACCCCCAAGGAAATTGCTAGCGTTGTGAACGCCGATTGTAACCTTATTCCTTAATCAATAGAATCTCTTTCCACGCAAAAAAAAAATGTATGTGCAATAAATAGCGCCACTACGATTGTTCTTAATTTGCTCACGCTGAAACCTTTTGGTAGCGCCTAGTAGCTCTAGTGGGTAGGCAACCTGCATTTGAGCTGAGCGGTGTGACCTCGATTCCTCACAGGAGCTACACCCTACGTCCCATTTTTGGCACAATAAGGGCTAGTTCTTTTGGCAGCTTAAAACACCTCCTCCTCAACTTATTCCATAAGTCACCTCTCTTATTCGTTGGGGCTTCTAAACTAGTTATGGGATAACTAATTTAAAAGTCTCAATCAATTTGAGGAGCGACTTATTTTTTAAGCTGGCGAGAGGTAGCTTATTTTTTAAGCCATCCAAAGGAACTAGCCCTAAACTCATTTTTGATGCACTGTGTGGTTGAGGGCTGGCCCATCAGGTGCAGCAGCGAGAGCCAGTTCCTTGATAGAGCAGCGCGGGAGCTAGATACGCCATGGCCGAATTCGTGTTAGATATGTAGCGCCCGACATATTCGATGAAAATAGGTTGTCTTCAAAGGACTACCGCCTTCTTCAGCAACCTCGTCGGTTTTCACTCTAGCCACCGAATTTCGCGATGCATCGACCGTTATGACTGTGGGGGTTGGGGGAAGGGGGGAGGGGGATCCGTCGGCTTACCTTTAGATTCGTCTCACTGTCTGCTTCGCTACTGTTGTGACCATGGGGGGATGTTGAGTATCGTGATTAGATTGGAAACATAGGAGGAAGTATTCTGGTTTCTCTTGTACTTCAAGAAGATCATGTACTACTATATATATGCCCACGAAGCTGAAGCAATAAACAATCATCGATTTCACCTATCCCTCTCTATCCCTTCTAATAGACATGATCCGCTTGTTCAGATGAAAACATGCACACAACTATGTTGCTCGATGCGTTGAGGATCTGCGCCGAAGTCAATTAGATGGTTTCCTCATCTAAGTTGTATAGAGACGGTAGGAAGCAACTACCAATTTGTTTAAAAGTGGATGTTTGCCGCATAGAAGCGAACTGAAAAACTACGTGCTTCTAATCATACTCCATTTGACAGTATGATTTTTTATTTTCAAAAAAAATCCCAAATTTGTAATAGTGGCAGTGGAAATATTTTCTCTATGGGAGTAGATTACTATATCGCTCGAAGCATTTCTCTAGTGGATGGAAGCAAGACAATTATGTTTCTTAAAGAAGTATTGCTTTTATCTTTGATGGAAGCTAATTGAAATTGGGTTGGAAGCAATTTTCTAGTTGGTGGAAACAAGATAGAAATGCTTTTGAAACAAACTATCTCATTATGTAGAACATAATTTTCTATTAAATTGAAGCAAAAATTCGATTCACCACATAAGTAAATTCTTCGATGAACGGAAAGTCAGAATCACAAAATTTTCTGAAGGAAGCAAACTGTTACATGACGTTGCAAAGGAATGTCAATTGCATTGGATGCAAACTTTACCTAAGAGAGAAACGGCCATAGAAACACCATGAAATAGACGTGTTTCTAAGAAGAACATAATGAAGATACATATGTGCATAGGCATATCTGGAAAGAGATAGTAATATAGTAGATAAATAATAAAACAAGGATGCAAATTAACAGAGTTATTACTAGTTGTAGAAATTCGGACCACACAGACTAACGAACAAACAAGCAAACTGAATCTGGCAAGAGAAGTGGTTCTGGGCAACAGTAGCATGTTTCTCATGAATCAAGATGGTGTAGCCCGACAGTGAAGCCTTCAATTTTTCCTTCTCCTTCTTTCTGGTGGCAGCGACTCTCATGCGCAGTCTCTCGCTTCCAGCTCCTCCTCCCCCTCTTCTTCCTCTTCTTCTTCTCCTTCTTGTTCTTGTCCTTCTTCGCCAGAGTCGGAGCGAGAGTCTTCCTCTCCCTCCTCATCCTTATCCTCATTCTCCGAGTCAGAGTTCGAGTCTGATTCCGAGTCCGGGTACAAGCATGAGTACAATTCTGAGTATACGTCGGAGTAAGAAAGTTTCTTGTAGCCAGGAAGTATGGCGTTCCTCCTGAGGTTCGCCTTATGCCTCTCCTCTTGAATCCTGGTCCACTCGTTGATCTCATCCACGTAGTCGGGGTCGTTGGCCAGTATGTCGTCGCCAGCCTCGAGGTAGGCCTCCTCGCCCAGCTCCTTGATGATCCGAGCCTGACATAAGAAGGGACTTCCTTTATTTTTCAGTTCCGCGATGAAATCCTAAACTGCTTAGCAATTACAGTACTCCCTTCTAACTAGATTAATTGTCCTACAACTTATCTTTGTTGTTTCTGTTGTTTTATGTGACATTGTAGTAATAAGTCACCGATAATTATAATGGATCGAAGGGGTACTACAAAATAAATAAGAACTTTAAGATTATACTTTTTGAAATAATATAATACTCCCTCCGTCCCAAAATAAGTGTCTTGAGCTTAGTATAAATTTATACTAGAGCTAGTACAAAGTTGAGACACTTATTTTGGAACAGAGGGAGTATAAAGTAGCGTGCTATTTTTTCTAAATTACTGTAAAGTCCGTCAACCGAACCTTACGGTCAGCGCGTTTCTTCCTGTAGCGAGCGACGATCTCGTCGTAGGCGGCTGCCGCTGCCGCCGCCGCCTCTTCCTCTTCCGCCTCGATCAGCTCCAGCTCAAAGGCGTCAAGATCGGTGGTTGAGTGACCTTGTGCGTCGCCTGCAGAGGCAGCCATGGTCAGATCCTTGGAATTCCTCTCCAGGTCGACGTGATCTGTGGTGGAATTAACTTGGGCCATCACGGGTGGATTTGTACGTCAGCTTCGCCTCGACTCGACGTGGGTTGTGGGTTTGAGGCTTGTTCTTCAGCCTGGATCTCGCCGCCTCCAGATTTAAAGAGGAAGGAGGAGAGGAACCCTGGCGCAGTCGGATTCTCCGTTGCTGTCGGAATCGGAAGCAGAATCCATTGAGTTCCAGTCAGGACCAGGCTGCCAGCTTCTCGACCTCCAAGGCCCGGCCCACGAAATGAGGCACTACCTCGAATAGGGTTTTCCGCCAAATAGCCGTATTCTGCACCTATATGAGCCGGCGCAGTAGCTTGTACTTTTCTTCCCGCAAAAATAGTAGCTTGTACCTTTTTCTGATTTTATTTAATTATCTAATGTATTTAAAAATGTATTAAAACCAGTTCAGACATAAACAAATGCGGAAAATGTTCCTTTGCTTCAGTAAACTATTAGTGACAAAATATATATGAACAAAATGTTCCCTTGCTGCAACGGAAATATTTGATGTTTTAATCCTGAAAAAAACAATAGATTTTAGAAAAAGAAATCACTTCAAACATAAAACGATGGGGAAAATTGTTCTCCTGCCGCAATAATAATGTTCATATATACGAAAAGATGTTCGCCTTATATGCTTAATAAAAGTTCGTCTCTTATGCTTAATAAATATTCATGTGTTAAAAACAGTAGCTGCATTTTGAAAAAAAGTTAACATAGTAGTGACAAAGCCTTAACAAAAATAAAGGCAGAAGAGGAATAGTACGAAGAGATAAAAATAAATAGTAAATTAAAAAGGAAAGGGAAACATGAAAGAGGGAAGAAAAGTGACGAAAAATCATTCCAATAGAAAAACCGCTTCATAGGCCCATTGCGCGTGTGTGGGTACGTGTTATAGTGACAGTCCCACACAATGAGCGTAGAATAGGAATTGCATGTGGTTTAACCCATGAAGTTGATCACACAACTTAGTGAGGCCAAATAAGGATTTATAGACATTTTTGTACTAGAGTTGGACCAACAGGAAATTGATTAGGAATTTCTAAAGAAATCACACACACACACACACACACACACACACACACACACACACACACACACACACACACACACACACACACACACACACACACACACATATATATATATATATATATATATATATATATATATATATATATATATATATATATATATATATATATATATATATATATATAGGTAAAATGTTCGGGGCACCTAGGCCCATTATGGCAAGTCATTTTTATTACTGCATGGCGTGCAATCAATGAAAATAGTACTTTCCAAAAAAAAATTGTATTGATTTCCTAGCAATAATCCTTTTCCAAATATTAAATAAAGATTTAATCAAAGATACATAGAAAAGCTTCATGTATAATAATGCAAATTGGCTATTTAAATAGGCCCGAAGATATGATGAACTTAGGAACTTGAATCAGCTCAACTAGATTTGAAATGAATGTTCTATGAATTTCTAAAATTGACTAGAAATGATAAAAAGGTATTCGACACTGTTCACGCAGGCTCAACAGGCTGACCCAGTTACTTGAAACACCCACCGAGCGGCCCTTTAGCAGATACACACACATGCGGCACTAGCTCGGCCCAGCTTTGGGCCCACGGGCTAGGATGCGACGTCGATGGCGCACTATTGAGGTGTCCCACTCTTTAGGACGTCATCTAAGTAACAGTCAATGGGCTTTGACCCAACGGAATGCTCCATTTGGGCATCTGCGAGGGTGGGGCAAAGGGAGGAGGGGAAAACTGAGGAGTGTTAAGGTGGTGGGGCAAAACTTAGTAGAAGTAAGGAACTAGGGGCACGAAAATGGAAAGCCCAAAGAAATATATGTTGAGGCTTGAGATGCTTTCAAAGGAGGATGTTTGAATCAACAAGTATCTTGACAGGGTGAGAATTTCTGAATCAAGGAGTGTCTTGATATAGACTGGATGATCCTAAGTGCAATGAAACCAATGACACTACATTATGAATAATAGTGACATTGATCAAAGAAAAAGGGAATTTAAAACACAGCTGAAGACCACACATAACAAATACAAGTATTACAAGGTTTTGAATGTGTCACACCCAACATCGAAGATTATACCATGAGCAAAGCATGAGAAAATACCAGATACCATGGGTGTTAAAGAAAACATGCAACTAGATTATTGACTCTAGTGCAAGTGGGAGTCTGTTGGAAGTATGCCCTAGAATATTGTATTATTATATTTTCATGCTCATAATTAAGATTTTATATTATATGCTATAAATGATGGAAATACGCCCTAAAGGCAATAATAAAGTTGTTATTATTATATTTCCTTATTCGTGATAAAGCTTTATTATTCATGCTGGAATTGTATTGACCGAAAACTTAAATACATATGTGGATACATAAACAAATACCGTCTCCCTAGGGATTGTTGTCTTATATGGGCCTAATCCCATCCATAATCCATCCATCCCCCACCAGATCTCGAGGCACATAAGTTTGTCAACTGTTCCAAACAATGTTTGATATACCAAAATTTTTAGTGGAGACTATTAAGTTGAACTTCCACCTAGAGCAATAGGATTAGACTTCTTCACAACTGAACAATGGACCATGCCTTGAATTGTCAGTTTGGCGTGTAGAAGTTTCGCCTATTGTCGCTGATACGTGGCTGCCGAAGGCTAAACCCCACGGGTGGAGCTTATTAGTCATACTCCGTACCTTCTCATGAGCTTTCTAGAGATCACCCAATCTCATAGACTGTGACCAGTAGTCGGGCTCACATAGGTATGTTCCTCCAAAGAATGCTCTGTAGGTTAGCATCTTGCTTACATAAGCTTTGGAACACATTAAGACAAAAGTCAGCCTGCCTTACAGAATTGAGAGTATTATTGCATCTCCAACGGAGTGGGTTAATTAAGGATACTCTCCTCAGTTGACCGCTGGATTGTTTTCCAGGTCCTAATTCACGGGATCTCCGATCATATAGGTTGGGTTACCCCCATGGCAACTTACGTGGGTCTCATACCCATCTTCCTCGATGAATTTTCTATCACAATCCGTGATAGCCCTTTCGTAAAAGGGTATGCCAGATTCTTAGCTGTCTGGATATAATCCAACGCTATTACTCCGGAGTTTCTTGATTTTCTGACAGATTTCAATCTTCTTCTTATGTGCTTTGTGGATTTCATGTTGTCCTTTGAACTCTTAGCCTTGGCAATCACTGTTTGATTGTCACAGTTCATAAGGACATCCGCACTTAGTTTATCAACCACCGCAAATCCATCAAAAGCTCTCGGCCATTCCTTGACGCATGATGTGTCTAATGCTGTGAGTTCTGCTTCCATGGTCGATCTGGTTAAGATCGTCTGCTTGCAAGACTTCCAGGAAACAACACCACCACCAAGTGAGAAGACATGTCACTTGTGGCTTTCATCTCATCAGCATCAGATATCCAATTTGAATCACTATACCCCTCAAGTACCATCGGGTACCCAGAATATTGAATTCCGTAGTTCGCAGTACCTTGCAAATAACGCATCACTCACTCAACAGCATGCCAATGCACATCTCCCAGATTGGAAACAAACCGTCTCAGTTTGCACACAACAAATGAGATGTCAGGACGAGTAGCACATGCTAGGTACATCAGTGAACCAACCACTTGAGAATATCTCAATTGATCTATAGCCGTGCCTTCGAACTTTCGAATCCGCACGCTAGGATCATATGGTGTTGCAGAAGGTTTGCAGTCCGAATATCCAGAGCGGCTCAAAATCTTCTCAACATAGTGGGATTGCAAATGTGTAATTCCACCCTCAGTATTTCTCAGTAGCTTGATGTTCAAGATAACATCAGCCACGCCCAGGTCTTTCATCTCAAAGTTATGAGATAGAAAAGCCTTGACCTCCTCAATTACTTTGAGGTGGGTCCCAAATATCAGTATGTCATCAACATACACACACAGTACAACTCCTTCGCCCCCACCATAGCGATAGTATACACATTTGTCAGCTTCATTGACAACAAAGCCAGCAGATGTCAAAGTTGTATTAAACTTCTCATGCCATTGCTTAGGCGCTTGTTTCAGGCCTTATAAAGATTTCACTAGCTTACACACCTTTCTTTCCTGACCATTTACTACAAAGCCATCCGGCTGTTGCATGTAAATTTCCTCGTCTAGCTCTCCGTTAAGGAAAGCCGTCTTAACGTCCATCTGATGAACGAGAAGACCATGCGAGGCAGCCAAAGTGTGACACCCTCGATTCAATCATACACTAATCATGCACGCAAATGTGTACGATCAAGATCAAGGACTCACGGGAAGATATCACAACACAACTCTAAAACATAAATAAGTCATACAAGCATCATAATACAAGCCAGGGGCCTCAAGGGCTCGAATACAAGTGCTTGATCATAGACGAGTCAGCGGAAGCAACAATATCTGAGTACAGACATAAGTTAAACAAGTTTGCCTTAAGAAGGCTAGCACAAACTGGGATACAAATCGAAAGAGGCGCATGCCTCCTGCCTGGGATCCTCCTAAACTACTCTAGGTCGTCGTCAGCGGGCTGCACGTAGTAGTAGGCACCTCCGGGGTAGTAGTCGTCATCGACGGTGGCGTCGCTCCCAGGCTCCATCGTGCAGTTGCGACAATCGGGTAAAGAAAGGGGAAAAGGGGAACAAGGCAACCGTGAGTACTCATCCAAAGTACTGCAAGAAAGGAGCTACACTACATATGCATGGATATATGTGTAAAGGCCATATCGATGGACTGAACTGCGAATGCCGAATAAGAGGGGATAGCTAATCACGTCAAGACTACGCTTCGCAGCCTCCGCCTTGCAACATGTAGCGAGAGTAGATGCAGTCCTCCAAGTAGCATCACATAGCAATAATCCTACCGCGCGATCCTCCTCGTAACCTTGAGAGAGAGCGACCACCGGGTTGTATCGGCACTTGGAAGGGTGTGTTTTATTAAGTATCCGGTTCTAGTTGTCATAAGGTCAAGGTACAACTCCAAGTCGTCCTGTTATCAAGATCACGACTATTCAATAGATTAACTTCCTGCAGGGTGCACCACATAACCCAACACGCTTGATCCCATTTGGCGGACACACTTTTACGGGTCATGCCCGCCGCGGAGATCAACACGCCGCAGCCCCACCTAGGCACAACAGAGAGGCCAGCACGCCGTCTAAACCTAAGCGCCAGGGTGCAGGCCCATCGCCCAAT
Organism: Aegilops longissima; assembly: GCA_021605205.1. NCBI lineage: Eukaryota > Viridiplantae > Streptophyta > Magnoliopsida > Poales > Poaceae > Aegilops > Aegilops longissima. Next base: position 57,243,691 of record CM038677.1, read on the forward strand.
GCACACACAAGACGCTGCGTGGCGGCCGAAGCGTAACTAGCCCCTTAATACAAGAGCAGGCCTACGTTCCAATCCGGTAGCGCCGCCGATCATCGACGTCACGAAGTGCCGGTGATACCACGACGCGGGATACCCATAACTACTCCCGTAGATGGTTAGTGCGTATAGACCAAATGGCGGACTCGGATCAAATACCAAGATCTCATTAAGCGTGTTAAGTATCCGCGACGCCGACCAGGCCAGGCCCACCTCTCTCCTAGGTGGTCTCAACCTGCCCTGCCGCTCCGCCACAAAAGGAACGATCGGGGCCGTGGGAACCCAGCCCACCTCTACGGGATGGAGCCACCGTCCTTTCACCCCCATCTCCGAACAATACCACAGGTAATGTAATAGTGTAAAGTATATAGTATATGCCCGTGATCACCTCCCGAAGTGATCACAGCCCACTAGTATAGCATGACAGACGGACAAGAATGTAGGGCCACTGATGGAACACTAGCGTCCTATACTAAGCAGTAGGATAGCAGGTAAAGGTAACAACAGTAGTAGCAAGGACAAAGCTATGCAAAGATATAGGATTAATTGAAAGCAGTAACATGCTACACTACTCTAATGCAAGCAGTATAGAGAAGAGTAGGCGATATCTGGTGATCAAAGGGGGGGCTTGCCTGGTTGCTCTGGCAAGAAGGGGTCGTCAACACCGTAGTCGAACTGGGCAGCAGCAGCGTCGGTCTCGGTGTCTAGCGGAAGTAGAGGGGAAGAAACAATGAATATTTAAGCAAACAGATGCATCACGATGCAAAGCATGAAGCTAGTCGTGCCCTAACGCGGTATGAGGTGATGCCGGTGAAGGGGGGAAACATCCGGGAAAGTATCCCCGGTGTTCCGTGTTTTCGGGCAGAGGAGCCGGAGGGAGAAAGTTGCGGTTCGATAGGTTAGGGATGCGTGGCGGACGAACGGGCTGCGTTTCCGGGTTCGTCTCGTCGTTCTGAGCAACTTTCATGTAGAAAGTATTTTAATCCGAGTTACGGATTAAAAGATATGATTTTCTAAAGATTTTATTAATTTCTAGAATTTAATTAATTATTTATATCCAACATTATCCAGAATAGTAAATGATGACGTCAGCATGACATCAGAGTGATGTCAGCAGTCAACATTGACCATTGACCTGGCCATCCTGACGTGTGGGTCCCAGCTGTCATTGACTGTTAACTAACCTAACAGATTAATTAACTATCCTAAGTGATTAGGTTAACCTAATTAGGATTAATTAAGTTAATTAACTAATTAATTAACATTATTATTATTATTATTTTAAAATTCTTTCTTCTTTTTTTAATAAAATGTTCCAGGGTTGGGCCCATTGGCATGGGCCATCCGCCACCGGCGCGGCTATCAGTCTTCTGAGAGCGGGCGCTTCGCCGAACGGGCACGAGCGAGAGGACGCTAGGGGGCGAGGCCGTGGCCACGGCGGGGCTCGTCGGCCGGCCGTTTCCGGCGACGGAAGCCGGCGCGGCGGGGAGGCGGCCGCCGGCGAGGCCCGGCAGGCGCGAGGAAGGCAGCAGGGCGTCCGTCAACGGGAACGACAAGGTCAGGCGTGCTCGGGCGCAGACAGAGGCGTGGCTGGCGCGCACCGGCCGAACAAGCGCGCAGCGGGCGGGCGCCGCCAAGGCAAGGAGGCCGCCAGCGAGTGGAGGGGAGAGCGGGTCGCGGCCGGGCCGGCGAGGGTAGCCGCCGGCGTGTGGAGGCGGGAAGGACGGGCATGGCATGCGCAGCAGGGCGGGGCTCACGGCGACGGGCGCGCAGACGCTGGCGGACGCGAGCCCGTCCGGAGCTTCGGGCGCGGGCGTCTGGGGAAAAGAGAGGCCTTGGCGCTGGCGGGTCGACCATGGTGCCAGCAACAAAGATCGCACGGGCGAGGGAAAGAGAGGAGGGGCGCGACTCACAGCGGGTTAGCAGGGTCGGGGCAGCGTGTGTCGTGGAGGAGGACGGGGACGTCGTCGGCGTGGAGGAGGCAGTCCGGTGGGGAGGCGTGGTCGAGGCGCCGTTCCGGGCGACGGCGACGTGGTCCAGTGGCGTCGAGGGCGCAGTCGCCTCGACGAGGAGCGCCATCGAGTGAGAGGGAACGGGGGCGCGAGGACAAGGGCAGGGGCCGGCGAGGTCCGACGACGGGAAGGGCGGCGGCCCGGGAGTGACGGCGTTGAGGCGGCGGCGACGGGCGTTATTCGATCTCGATCCCGTTTTGGATGGGGAAAAGGGATCGTGGGGAGTGGGGTGCAGTGGTGGAGTAGTGGGCGCGGTTAGGGTTTGGGGTGGCTCAAGGGGGTTATAGGGGCGGCTGGGCGGCCTGGTTGGCCGATGGCTAGTGGGCGAGGCCCAATGAGGGAGGGGGGTTCCTTTCTTTTACTTTTGTTTAACTTTTCCTTTTACTGCTTACTTTAGTTCCTCTTTATTTTAGTTTTATAAACTATACCACTAGCCCCTAAATTAGTATTTATAAATACTCTATTGCCACATTAATTTCTTATACCTAATAAATTAGTTTAATGTTTTAATATTAATAAAATGCATTTAATTATTTGTTTAAGCCACTGTTTTATTTAGTTTAGTGCTTTTAATTATTATTTTATAAAAAACATGATCCTCCACCATAATTACCTATGCATTATTTGCCACCTCTAGACCATTTTAGTTTTAATGTTTGAAAACTTTACCACAGTGGTTGACTTGATTTTAATAAAAGAATTTTGAATTCAATGCTATAAGCGGGATTGAATCATAGACGCCCTAGAGGTTTACCACATGGTTTCGACTATGGACATCGGATGTCATTGAATCACGAATGGTGGACAAGACAAACCTAAGCATAGCACAAAGATCGTGTAGTTCGTTTTGGAGCATCATTAGCCATGAGATCGTGCAATTCCGGATACCGTAGGAGTACTTTGGGATACCGACGATCGAGTCTCGGGCAAGTAACATACCGTCGACAAAGGGAATAGAATACGGGTTGCTTGAACCCTTGACATCGTGGTTCATCCGATGACAACATCGAGGAGCATGTAGGAACCAACATGGGTATCCAGATCCGCTGTTGGTTATTGACTTGAGGTAGTCTCGGTCATGTTCATGTCTCCCGAACCCGTAGGGTCTACACACTAAGGTTCGGTGGCGCTAGGGTTAATAGGAAGACAAGTATGTGATTACGAATGTTGTTCGAGTCCGGATGAGATCCGGACGTCACGAGGAGTTCGGAATGGTCCGGAGGTAAAGATTTATATATGGAAAGTGGTTAAACGGACTCAGGAAGTTTGGTGGTATCTGGGTAAAATGCAGGGCCACCGGGAGGGTTCCGGAGGTCCACCGGAGGGGCCACCTCTCCGGGGGCCACATGGGCTAAGTGGGAGAGGAGCCAGCCTGGTGGGCTGGGCGCACCTCCCACCTAGGCCCATGCGCTAGGGTTTGGGAGGGTAAACCTAAAGGGGCGCCCCTAGCTTGGGGGCAAGCCACCTCCCTCCTCCCTTGGGCCGCCGCCCCATCTAGGGTTTACCCTAGATGGCCGGCCCCCTGCCCTCTCCTCCTATAAATAGAGGGTGGGGGGAGGGCTGCCAACACAGTTGAAGGCGCAGCCCTCCCTCCCAACACCTCTCTTTCTCCACGCAAGCTTGGCGAAGCCTGCCGAGAACTACAGTACCAGCTGCACCACGCCGTCGTGCTGCCATTGGAATTGTCTTCTTCAACCTCTCCTTCACTCTTGCTGGATCAAGGCGGAGGAGGCGCCATCGTCCCGTCACGTGTGTTGAACACGGAGGTGCTGTCCTTTCAGCACTTAGGTCATCGGTGATCGGAATCACGTTGGGAACGTCTTCATCATCACCACTCTCTCGAGCAGCTTCCGTACTCGATCTACAAGTGGTATGTAGATGCAAACTCTCTCTCGTTACTCGTTGCTTAGTAGAACTCATAGATGGATCTTGGTGAAACCGTAGGAAAATTTTAATTTTCTGCAGCGTTCCCCAACAGTGGCATCATGAGCTAGGTCTATCGTAGTTCTCTTTGCACGAGTAGAACACAATTTTGTTGTGGGCGTGGATCTTGTCAACTTACTTGCCGTTACTAGTTGTTTCTTGCTTCCGCGGTATTGTGGGATGAAGCGGCCCGGACCAACCTTACACGTATCTTCGTGTGAGACCGGTTCCACCGACTAACATGCACTAGTTGCATAAGGTGGCTGGCGGGTGTCTGTCTCTCCTACTTTAGTGGGAGAGGATTCGATGAACAGGGTCCTTATGAAGGGTAAATAGAAGTTGACAAGATCACGTTGTGGTTATTCGTAGGTAAGAAAACGTTCTTGCTAGAACCCAATTGCAGCCACGTAAAAGATGCAACAACAATTAGAGGACGTCTAACTTGTTTTTGCAGCAATTATCATGTGACGTGATATGGCCAAGTTGTGATGAATGATGATATATTGTGATGTATGAGATCATGTTCTTGTAATAGGAATCACGACTTGCATGTCGATGAGTATGACAACCGGCAGAATATAGGAGTTGTCTTTATTTTTGTATGACCTGCGTGTCATTGAAGAACGCCATGTAATTTACTTTACTTTATTGCTAAACGCGTTAGCCATAGAAGTAGAAGTAGTCGTTGGCGTGACAACTTCATGGAGGCACGATGATGGAGATCATGATGATGGAGATCATGGTGTCATGCGGTGACAGGATGATCATGGAGCCCCGAAGATGAAGATCAAAGGAGCTATATGATATTGGCCATATCATGTCACTACTTTATAATTGCATGTGATGTTTATTATGATTATGCATCTTGTTTACTTAGAACGACGGTAGTAAATAAGATGATCCCTTAGAACAATTTCAAGAAGTGTTCTCCCTAATCGTGCACCGTTGCTACAGTTAAGTCGCTTCTAAGCACCACGTGTTAATCGGGTGTGATGGATTCTTACGTTCACATACAACGGGTGTAAGCAAGATTTACACACGCAGAAACACTTAGGGTTAACTTGACGAGCCTAGCATGTGAAGACATGGCCTCGGAACACGGAGACCGAAAGGTCGAACACGAGTCGTATGGAAGATACGATCAACATGAGAATGTTCACCGACGCAGACTAGTCCGTCTCACGTGTTGATCGGACACGGCCTAGTCGACTCGGATCGTGTAACACTTAGATGACTAGAGGATGTCTAATCTGAGTGGGAGTTCATTAATAATTTGATTAGATGAACTTAATTATCATGAACTTAGTCTAAAACTTTTGAATTATATGTCTTGTAGATCAAATGGCCAGCGCACATGTCAACTTGAACTTCAACGCGTTCCTAGAAAACCAAGCTGAAAGATGACGGCAGCAACTATACGGACTGGGTCCGGAACCCGAGATCATCCTCATAGCTGCCGAAACAATACGTCCTAGAAGGACCGCTAGGTGAAGCTCCGTCGAGAGAACCAAGACATTATGAATGCTTGGCAGTCTCGTCTTGATGATTACTCCCTCGTTCGGTCGGCATGCTTTACAGCTTAGAACCGGGGCTCCAAAAGCGTTTTGAGCATCACGGAGCATATGAGATGTTCAAGAGCTGAAACTTGTTTTCCAAGCTCACGCCGGTCGAGAGATATGACATCTCGACAAGTTCTATAGTTGTAAGATGGAGGAAAACAGTTACGTCGGTGAGCACATTACGAAGATGTCTGGTTGCACAACCGTATGACCCACTGAATATTAACCTCCCCGATGAGGCGGTCATTGACAGAATCCTCGATCGCTCCCACCAAGCTACAAGAGCTTTGTGATGAACTACAACATGCAGGGGATGGTAAAGACCATTCTGAAGTGTTCTCTATCTGAAGTCAGCCGAGGTTGAAATCAAGAAAGAACATCAAGTGTTGATGGTCAATAAGACCACTAAGTTTAAGAAGGGCAAGGGCAAGAAGAACTTCAAGAAGGACGGCAAGGAGATTGCCGCGCCCGCAAGCAAGTTGCCGGAAGAAGTCAAAGAATGGACCCAAGCACGAGGTGAGTGCTTTTATTGCAAGGGAAGGGTCCTTTGAGCGGAACGCCCCAAATACTTAGCTCGAAGCGGAACTGCCCCAAATACTTAGCGGATAAGAAGGCCGCAACACCAAAGGTATATTTGATATACATGTAATTGATGTGTACCTTACCAAGAATCGTAGTAACTCCCAGGTATTTGATACGGTGCCGTTGCTCATATTTGTAACTCACAGCAGGAGCTGCGGAATAAGCGGAGGCTGGCGAAGGGCGAGGTGACGATCGGCGTCGGGAATGGTTCCAGAGTCGATGTGATCGCCGTCGACACGCTACCTCTTCATTTACCCACGGGATTAGTTATGAACCTCAATAATTGTTATTTGGTGCCAAGTTTGAGCATGAATATTGTATCTGGATCTCGTTTAATGCGAGATGGCTACTCATTTAAATCCGAGAATAATGGTTGTTCTATTTATATGAGAGATATGTTTTATGGTCATGCTCCGATGGTCAATGGTTTATTCTTAATGAATCTCGGCGTAGTATTACACATGTTCATAGCGTGAATACCAAAAGATGTAAAGTTGATAACGATAGTCCCACATACTTGTGGCACTTGCCGCCTTGGTCACATTGGTGTCAAGCGCATGAAGAAGCTCCATGCTGATGGACTTTTGGAGTCTCTTGATTATGAATCATTTGACACATGCGAACCATGCCTCATGGGCAAGATGACCAAGACTCCATTCTCTCGAACAATGGGCGAGCAACCAACTTGTTGGAAATCATACATACCGATGTAAAAGGTCCAATGGCGTTGAGGCTCATGGAGGATATCGTTATGTTCTCACTCTCACGATGACTTGAGTAGATATGGGTATGTCTACTTGATGAAACACAAGTCTGAGACCTTTGAAAAGTTCAAGGAATTTCAGAATGAAGTAGAGAATCAACGTGACCGAAAGATAAAATTCTTACGATCGGATCGTGGAGGAGAATATTTAAGTCACAATTTGGTACACACTTAAGAAAATGTGGAATCGTTTCACAACTAACGCCGCTGGAACACCTCAACGTAACGGTGTGTCCGAGCGTCGTGTCGCACTCTATTGGATATGGTGCGATCTATGATGTCTCTTACCGATTTACCGCTATCATTTTGGGGATACGCTCTAGAGACAGCTACATTCACTTTAAATAGGGCACCGTCTAAATCCGTTGAGACGACACCGTATGAATTATGGTTTGGGAAGAAACCTAAGTATCGTTTCTAAAAGTTTGGGGATGCGATGCTTATGTCAAGAAACTTCAACCTGAAAAGCTTGAACCCAAGTCGGAAAATCGTCTTCATAGGATACCCTAAGGAAACCTTTGGGTATACCTTCTACCTTAGATCCGAAGGCAAGATCTTTGTTGCCAGAACGGAATCTTTCTTGAAAAGAGTTTCTCTCGAAAGAAGTAAGTGGGAGGAAAGTAGAACTTCGATGAAGTACTACCTCTTGAACAGGAAAGTAGTGCAGCTCAGAAAATGTTCTGTGATGCCTACACCAACTCGAAGAGGAAATTCATGATGATGATCAAGGTACTTGGATCAAGTTGCTCTTGAACTTCGTGGGTCCACTAGGACACGTTCCGCACTGCAGTGGTACGGCAACCCTGTCACGGAAATCATGTTGTTAGACAACGGTGAACCTTGAACTATGAAGAAGCAATGGCGGGCCCAGATTCCAACAAATGGCTAGAAGCCATGAAATCCGAGATAGAATCCATGTATGAAAACAAAGTGTGGACTTTGGTGACTTGCCCGATGATCGGCGAGCGATAGAAAACAAATGGATCTTTAAGAAGAAGACGGACGCGGATGGTAATGTCACCATCTATAAAGCTCGACTTGTCGCTAAGGGTTATCGGCAAGTTCAAGGGATTGACTACGATGAGACTTTCTCTCCGTGGCGAAGCTTAAGTCCGTCCGAATCATGTTAGCAATTGCCGCATACTATGATTATGAGATATGGCAGATGGACGTCAAAACAGCGTTCCTTAACGGTTATCTTAAGGAAGAGCTGTATATGATACAGCCGTAAGGTTTTGTCGATCCTCGAGAATCTTGACAAAGTATGCAAGCTCCAGCGATCCATTTATGGGCTGGTGCAAGCATCTCGGAGTTGGAACATTCGCTTTGATGAGATGATCAAAGCGTTTGGGTTTATCTTGAGACTTATGGAGAAGCCTGCGTTTACAAGAAAGTGAGTGGGAGCTCAGTAGCATTTCTCATATTATATGTAGATGACATACTTTTGATGGGAAATGATATAGAATTCTTGGACAACATTAAGGCCTACTTGAATAAGTGTTTTTCAATGAAGGACCTTGGAGAAGCTGCTTATATATTAGGCATCAAGATCTATAGAGATAGATCGAGGCGCCTCATAGGTCTTTCACAAAGCACATACCTTGACAAGATTTTGAAGAAGTTCAAAATGGATCAGTCCAAGAAAGGGTTCTTGCACAGACATAAGGTGTGAGATTGAGCTCAGCTCAATGCCGACCACGGCAAAAGATAAAGAAGAGATGAGTGTCATCCCCAATGCCTCATCCATAGGATCTATTATGTATGCCATCTTGTGTACGGACCTGATGTAAACCTTGCCGTAAGTTTGGTAGGAAGGTACCAAAGTAATCCCGCAAGGAACACCGGACAGCGGTCAAGAATATCCTGAAGTACCGAAAAGGACAAAGGACATGTTTCTCGTTTATGGAGGTGACGAAGAGCTCGTCGTAACAGGTTACGTCGGCGCTAGCTTCGACACGATCTGATGACTCTAAGTCACAAACCGGATCGTGTATATGTTGAATGGTGGAGCGATGGCTGGTGCAGCTGCAAGCGAAGCGTCGTGGCGGGATCTACATGTGAAGCGGAGTACATGGCAGCCTCGGAGGCAGCGCATGAAGCAATTTGGGTGAAGGAGTTCATCACCGACCTAGGAGTCATACCCAATGCGTCGGGCCGATCAAACTCTTCTGTGACAACACCGGAGCTATTGCACTTGCCAAGGAGCCCAGGTTTCACAAGAAGACCAGGCACATCAAGCGTCGCTTCAACTCCATCCGTGAAAATGTTCAGAATGGAGACATAGAAATTTGTAAAGTGCATACGGATCTGAATGTCGCAGATCCGCTGACTAAACCTCTTCATGGGCAAAACATGATCAACACCGAACTCTATGGGTGTTCGATTCATCACAATGTAAACTAGATTATTGACTCTAGTGCAAGTGGGAGACTGTTGGAAATATGCCCTAGAGGCAATAATAAAAGCATTATTATTATATTTCCTTGTTCATGATAATTGTCTTTTATTCATGCTATAACTGTATTATCCGGAAATCGTAATACACGTGTGAATACATAGACTACAATCGTCCTAGTAAGCCTCTAGTTGACTAGGTCGTTGGTCAACAGATAGTCATGGTTTCCTGACTATGGACATCGGATGTCATTGACAACGGGATCACGTCATTAGGAGAATGACGTGATGGACAAGACCCAAACCTAAGCATAGCACAAAGATCGTGTAGTTCGTTTTGCTGGAGCTTTTCCAATGTCAAGTATCTCTTCCTTAGACCATGAGATCGTGCAATTCCCGGATACCGTAGGAGTGCTTTGGGTGTATCAAACGTCACAACGTAACTGGGTGACTATAAAGGTGCACTACAGGTATCTCCGAAAGTGACCATTGGGTTGACACGGATCGAGACTGGGATTTGTCACTCCGTATTACGGAGAGGTATCACTAGGGCCCACTCGGTAATGCATCATCATAATGAGCTCAAAGTGATCAAGTGTCTGGTCACGGGATCATGCATTGCGGTACGAGTAAAGTGACTTGCCGGTAACGAGACTAACGAGGTATTGGGATACCGACGATCGAGTCTCGGGCAAGTAACATACCGTCAAGACAAAGGGAATAGAATACGGGGTTGCTTGAACCCTTGACATCGTGGTTCATCCGATGACAACATCGAGGAGCATGTGGGAGCCAACATGGGTATCCAGATCCCGCTGTTGGTTATTGACTTGAGGTAGTCTCGGTCATGTCTACATGTCTCCGAACCCGTAGGGTCTACACATAAGGTTCGGTGGCGCTAGGGTTAATAGGAAGACAAGTATGTGATTACCGAATGTTGTTGGAGTCCGGATGAGATCCCTGACGTCACGAGGAGTTCGGAATGGTCCGGAGGTAAAGATTTATATATGGAAAGTGGTTAAGCGGACTCGGAAGTTTGGTGGTATCCGGTAGTCACCGGGCCACCGGAGGGTTCCGGAGGTCCACCGGAGGGGCCACCTCTCGGGGGCCACATGGGCTAAGTGGGAGAGGAGCCAGCCTGGTGGGCTGGGCGCACTCCCCACCTAGGCCCATCGGCTAGGGTTTGGGAGGGTAAACCCTAAAGGCGCGCCTCAGCTTGGGGGCAAGCCACCCTCCCTCCTCCCTTGGGCCGCCGCCCCATCTAGGGTTTACCCTAGATGGCCGCCCCCTGCCCTCTCCTCCTATAAATAGAGGGGTGGGGGAGGCTGCCAACACAGTTGAAGGCGCAGCCCTCCCTCCCAACACCTCTCTTTCTCCACGCAAGCTTGGCGAAGCCTCTTGGAGAACTACCGTACCAGCTGCACCACGCCGTCGTGCTGCCATTGGAATTGTTCTTCAACCTCTCCTTCACTCTTGCTGGATCAAGGCGGAGGAGACGCCATCGTCCCGTCGTGTGTTGAACACGGAGGTGCTGTCCTTTCAGCACTTAGGTCATCGGTGATCGGAATCACGTTGGGAACGTCTTCATCATCACCACTCTCTCGAGCGCTTCGCATCGATCTACAAGTGGTATGTAGATGCAAACTCTCTCTCGTTACTCGTTGCTTAGTAGAACTCATAGATGGATCTTGGTGAAACCGTAGGAAAATTTTAATTTTCTGCAACGTTCCCCAACAACTGTAGCTTGATTATCCGGGCGTCACAATTCTCCTCCACTACAAGAAATCTCGTCCCGAGATTTAAGAGGTAGAGCAAGGGGGAGAGGTCTAGTTACGATATTCTAACGAGTCTTCTCGGTCTAGGTTGCTCTTCTTGGAGAGGTCGATCCATTACGTTGATGTCTTCATCTCTCTGCTTCAGGTCATCATGATGAAGTCGGCATCCTTTCTTCGGGAACTCCATCGTACTTACGAAAAATGATAATGGGTATCTCCAGAAGAACTGACCTCTACAAGGTCACGTATCTGGTAGAGAACATCAGGGAGTGTGGCGGATAGTAACTCTCGAATTGAAACTTAAGCAATTATCGAGAGCAAAATAAGAAGGTGCAAAATAGAAGTTTCAAACGCATAGGCAAACGTTCGTTGCCTAAATCAAAGTGTGAAAGGGGTTAAGAGCAATGGGAATAAGTATTGCGTCTGATACCATAATAGATGATTAGGCAGGTGGCCCGTGAATTACATACGAAGTCAAACGTGGGGAATAACTTTGACAATAGGTTGTACAGGAGAGTCAGGTTTCGATCCTGTGGAAGTGTGGGTTATGGGCCCACCATGTGGGTTAAAAGTAGGAAGGGCGATGACATCTTGCACGATCATGTGAGCAAGGCATGTCAGAGGATAGTCTGTCGGTTATGTCGGCAACAACATCCGTACCAAGGGCGAGGATGAAGAGAACCATTTTTCCTGCTTCGTTGACCGAGGCGGACCATAAGGCAAAGTTCTCGTCCATCGTGGTTACCCGAAATGTCATCAACAATAGTAACAGGGTCTTGCTGACAGAATTGTACACGAGGTGTTTAATATTACTGCTTATATCATATAGATCACAAGAAGGTTTAAACAAACCAATGGAAAGGAAAAGTGGTTATCAGATTTAATCAAAACAATGGAAAGAAAAATGTTTTAAAGCACATAATTCAATGGCATATCCTTCCGAAGGACAAGCAGAGCATGATATCCATGACAGGATATAATGTAGAAAACTCTTTAGGTAAGGGGAGAGAAATTTTATGACATTACCCATAGAACGGTGTTTGGATAATTGAGCAAGAAAACATTTAGCATTGGGCTTCAAATGTTTTTATTGATAATCGAAGTACCATAGACCTGCTTCAAGATAGCACTGACATGGTGTTTCAATCAAGGGCCATACTTTGGATACACCAATGATCCATCAGGAATAACTTATAAAATAAGTCCTACAATTTCCTCCAGGAGGAATGGTTATCCTTGTAAAAGAAATTATAATGATAGGTCCTCCAGCCGGGGGTGCTAGGCATGACATCATATTACCGGGTCATCAAAGGACCAACAACATAACTCCTGGAAAGTTGTCCCAACCATCATATCTGACCGAGATTCAGATCCAATTGGTGTCATGATACCTCAGACTCAGGATGTCCGAGAAGAAAAGGTGCAACACAAATCATTCAAATGGCATTGCAAGATTCTCGGGAAATGAACTATGGAAGCGGTTTCCTGAAACAATAGTTCATCATTAAACCAAGGAGAGGTGAGGAGGTGGCTGATTGACTCAGCGACAATTCATTGAGATTTTCAAAAGATGGATTTCCACACTTATGAGAACAAGGAGATAACATTTGTCAGATCAAATGATATTATGAGGTATGCTGGAGGGAAACATACACAGTTAAACATTGGTTGAAAGGGGCACCCGAAATATGGGCTTAGGTAGCATGATCAGTGTTAGAAGGGTGATCCAATAATCAATAGTCAAAGAATGAATGCCCGACCATTAACTTCAAAGGAATAGGATTGCTAGAAGGGCAGAATCCAAACAGCACCATTCACTTGTTGGTACCCCCTTTGAAATCATCTCGATGACCAAGAAAGAATGATGATGGGGAGAAGTATCACTATAGCAAGAATTTTTTAAGAGGTGGAGCAATCCTCACAACATCCTTTACAAGAAGGACAGTAATACTTCAAGGTTGAACATAACATAAGCTAGATGGGAAGGAGCTCCATAACATGATCAAGTCTGAAATGGAAGGGGGGGGGGGGGCAATAACGTTGCCGATGATAACACAAACCATCGAGGGGCAAGGAGGTATTTCTCATCAAGAATTCGATAGACATCCTGGAAGAGCTCAGAATGTTGATGATGACCACGCCACAATTGTCGAGAGATTTCATGAAGATGTAATCGATTGGCGTTGACATCAAGTCAAAGAAATGATGAAGCGAAGGGTTATTGGAACCACGGTATGGCACAAACTCGAAATCAAGCTTGATGTTCAAGGCGAAATGATACGGTGAGGAAGATCGTCATAAGGTTAACTCATCGTCGAAAATTGTGCTTCGAGAAGAAGGACCAGGCAGCACGGTTAAAATTTAGCACAAAATGATATAGCCAAAAAGGCTAGGAATGGCGTGATCGGGTATAAACTCGTACTTATAGAAGCTTACTGAAGAGTTGTTGAACCGTAGTGAGGACTCGGTTCAGTTATCGGTGTCTTTGAGTGTTTAATAACTCAGAGCCCGTGAAAAATTTGAATCAGTGAGAAGGTAGTACTTGATGAACTCATAAAAGTTATGCAGTTCCATGATAATCTCGAGATACCATGGGGTAATACTCGATGATGATCAAAGTAGAGGTTGGATCGGGGCATTGCTCTGCGAAAGACAAGTGCTTAAACTTGCACGAGAAATGGTATTTAAAGGAGAACATGGTCGGAACCACGATTGCAAAAAGGCCAGATCCCAGATATAAGATGATCTTATATCAAGGGAATAATTAATTTTAAAAGAAGCTTCGATGAGAAGATGTGCATCGTGTCCATGGGCATGAACACAAAGTTCAAGGTCGACTCCCACTTCCCCAATGCACAACCTTCCATTCACTTCTCTCGTTCAATGATGTTGTAGTGTTTAAATTTTATCTGGCAAAATACCAGAAGAGTACGACTCGTGAAAACTTTCGAGTTCATACATATTAAGGAAGGCATAGATTCAATCCATCGGGGCATCTTAGAATCATATACCAGAATCTTTAGAATTAATTAACTCAAGCTCAAGGCGAGCATGGTTGAGAAGCGAGAGGATACAATTTACCAAAGGCATTATGTATCAGAGGAAAGGCTCACAAGGTTATTGAATATGAAGGGCGTTGTCAGATAAAATCCAACAAAGGATCTGGTGGTCCACAAGGGATCTGGCGTGAGCATCGGTACTCAACTAGAGGAAGACGAATGCAAGGAGATCAGATTATAGAAACAACTGACTAACTCAATTGTCAAGTGCAAAGGAATTATGATTTCCAAATCAAGGGATCAGAAGCAATGCTCTGATTAGGGATGGATAAGTTGAATAGCCTTAGGGTACAATCAACGACAATTGGATTGGTCGAGAACCAATTCCAGTTAAAAGAATGGCAGCTCAGCCGAAAAGGTAATTTATAAGGATCAATGATGATTGCGTGTATTCATGAAACATATTGAGTCAACAGACCCAAAATGATAATGACAAGGAATGTCAATAAGACTACGAGACTTATGGGATTAACCATAATGCGAGCAAGAAAGAATTTCAAGAGCCAAAGGCTCCAGAGGATTTTCGGAAGATCGAATAGTATTTTGTAGACTTTTGTGAAACTCATGAACAACTGGGGATGAGCAGATACTCGACAAGTGCGAGGATTTCTTTGAAGGGGTATTCATGTGGCAAAGAACTGCTAGGCAGTAGGCACGAAGTATTCTCGGAACAATAGAGAAAACTTCGGGGTATCTTGTAATAACAAGATCAATGGGGGATGATCGTAAGAATGGCAAGTGTAAGTAGTTATCCATAAGGATTTATCGGTGGTCGGGAATAGCAAAAGTGATGGGCACAAAGTCTCGAGAGAATATCAAAGAGTATCTCCAAATCTTACAGTGCGATCGGTGATCATCTGGACTGAAGGGCCTCTCCGGGAGAAAGTATTTTCAAGAACCTAAAGTTAGATTTTAGAAAAAAATTCATTTAACCCGAATAGAAGAGAGTTCAGAATCCCAGAGTAAAGGTCGAGGAGTAAAAGATCCTAGTACCACCCAATGGCGACGTGGGCCCATGGGCCACACAGCCAAGTTAGTAAAAGTTTTGTAAAGTCTAGACTCGACTTCGGCCAAGGAGTGTGGAAGGGGGATTCCTACAGGCAGTCGGCTCTGATACCAACTTGTGACGCCCTCGATTCAATCGTACACTAATCATGCACGCAAATGTGTACGATCAAGATCAAGGACTCATGGGAAGATATCACAACACAACTCTAAAACATAAATAAGTCATACAAGCATCATAATACAAGCCAGGGGCCTTGAGGGCTCGAATACAAGTGCTTGATCATAGACGGAAGCAACAATATCTGAGTACAGACATAAGTTAAACAAGTTTGCCTTAAGAAGGCTAGCACAAACTGGGATACAAATCAAAAGAGGCGCAGGCTCCTGCCCGGGATCCTCCTAAACTACTCCAGGTCGTCGTCAGCGGGCTGCACGTAGTAGTAGGCACCTCCGGGGTAGTAGTCGTCATCGATGGTGGCGTCGCTCCGGGCTCCATCGTGCAGTTGCAGCAATCGGGTAAAGAAAGGGGAAAAGGGGAACAAGGCAACCGTGAGTACTCATCCAAAGTACTCACAAGCAAGGAGCTACACTACATATGCATGGATATATGTGTAAAGGGCCATATCGATGGACTGAATCTGCGAATGCCGAAATAAGAGGGGATAGCTAATCACATCGAAGACTACGCTCAGCAGCCTCCGCCTTGCAGCATGTAGTAGAGAGTAGACTGCAGTCCTCCAAGTAGCATCACATAGCAATAATCCTACCCGCGATCCTCCTCGTAACCACGAGAGAGCGACCACCGGGTTGTATCCGCACTTGGAAGGGTGTGTTTTATTAAGTATCCGGTTCTAGTTGTCATAAGGTCAAGGTACAACTCCAAGTCGTCTTGTTACGAAGATCACGGCTATTGAATAGATTAACTTCCTGCGGGGTGCACCACATAACCCAACACGCTTGATCCCATTTGGCGGGCACACTTTTACAGGTCATGCCCGCCGCGGAGATCAACACGTCGCAGCCCCACCTAGGCACAACAGAGAGGCCAGACGCGCGGTCTAAACCTAAGCGCACAAGGTGCAGGCCCATCGCCCAATGCACACCTGCACGTTGCGTGGGCGGCCGAAAGCAGAACTAGCCCCGTTAATACAAGAGCAGGCCTACGTTCCAATCCGGCGCGCGCCGCTCAGTCGCTGACATCACAAAGTGCTTTGGCTGATACCACGACGCCGAGATACCCATAACTACTCCCGCGTAGATGGTTAGTGCGTATAGACCAAATGGCCAGACTCAGATCAAATATCAAGATCTCGTTAAGCGTGTTAAGTATCCGCGAACGCCGACCAGGCCAGGCCCACCTCTCTCCTAGGTGGTCTCAACCTGCCTGCCGCTCCGCCACAAAGTAACAATCGGGGCCGTGGGAACCCAGGCCCACCTCTACCGGGATGGAGCCACCGTCCTTTCAAATTTCCATCTCCAACAGTACCACAGTAATGTAATAGTGTAAAGTATATAGTATATGCCGTGATCACCTCCGAAGTGATCACAGCCCACTAGTATAGCATGGCGACGGACAAGAATGTAGGGCCACCGATGGAACACTAGCATCCTATACTAAGTAGTAGGATAGCGGTAAAGGTAACAACAGAGAGTAGCAAGGACGCACTATGCAGCGATATAGGATTAATTGAAAGCGATAACATGCTACACTACTCTAATGCAAGCAGATAGAGAAGAGTAGGCGATAT
Organism: Aegilops longissima; assembly: GCA_021605205.1. NCBI lineage: Eukaryota > Viridiplantae > Streptophyta > Magnoliopsida > Poales > Poaceae > Aegilops > Aegilops longissima. The sequence goes on from CM038677.1 coordinate 57,260,550, forward strand.
CTGGTGATCAAAGGGGGCTTGCCTGGTTGCTCGCAAGAAGAATTAAATCAACACCGTAGTCGAACCGGGCAGGCAGCAGTCGGTCTCGGTGTCTAGTGGAAGAAGAGGGGGAAGAAACAATGAATATTTAAGCAAACAGATGCATGACGATGCATGACGATGCAAAGCGTGAAGCTAGTCGTGCCCTAACGCGGTATGAGGTGATGCCGGTGAAGGGGGGAAACATCCGGGAAAGTATCCCCGGTGTTTCGTGTTTTCGAGCAGAGGAGCCGGAGGGGGAAATTTGCGAGTTCGATAGGTTAGGGATGCGTGGCGGACGAACGGGCTGCATTTCCGGGTTCGTCTCGTCGTTCTGAGCAACTTTCATGTAAAAAGTATTTTAATCCGAGTTACGGATTAAAATATATGATTTTCTAAAGATTTTATTAATTTCTAGAATTTAATTAATTATTTAAATCCAACATTATCCAGAATAGTAAATGATGACGTCGGATGACATCGAGTGATGTCGTGATCAACATTGACCATTGACCTGGTCAACCTGGCGTGTGGGTCCTAGCTGTCATTGACTGTTAACTAACCTAACAAATTAATTAAATATCCTAAGTGATTAGGTTAACCTAATTAGGATTAATTAAGTTAATTAACTAATTAATTAATTAACATTATTATTATTATTTTAAAATTCTTTTCTTCTTTTTTTTAATAAAATGTTCCAGGGGCTGGGCCCATTGGTAGTGGCCCATCCGCCACCGGAGCGGCTATCGGGGCTGCAGAGGGGGCGCCGCGCCGAACGGGCCTGAGCGAGAGGACGCTAGGGGCGAGGCGTGGCCACGGCGGGCTCGTCGGCCCGCCCGTTCCGGCGACGGAAGCCGGCCTTGGGGGAGGCGGCCGACGGGCGAGGCCGCGGCGCGCGCAAGGAAAAGCAGCAGGGCGTCCGTCCAACGGGAACGACAAGGTTGGGCGTGCTCGGCGCAGACAGAGGCCGTGGCTGGGGCGCAGCCGGCCGAACAAAGGCGGCCAGGCGGCGGCGCCGCAGCAAGCAAGGAGGCCGCCAGCGAGTGGAGGGGAGAGCGGGTCGCGGCCGAGTCGGCGAGGGTAGCCGCCGCGTGTGAAAGCGGAAGGACGGGCATGGCCCACGGCAGCGGCGGGCTCACGGCGACGGGCGCGGCAGACGCGGCGGACGCGAGCCCGTCCGGAGCTCGGGCGCGGGGCGTACGGGAGAAAGGAGGGCGCGCGGCGCGGGCGGGTCGACCGCGGTGCCGCAACAGCATCGCACGGGGCGAGGGAAAGAGAGGAGGGGCGCGGCTCACAGCGGGTTAGCAGGGACGGGGCAGCGTGTGTCGTGGAGGAGGACGGGGACGTCGTCGGCGTGGAGGAGGCAGTCCGGTGGGGAGGCGTGGTCGAGGCGGCGTTCCGGGCGACGGCGACGTGGTCCAGTGGCGTCGAGGGCGCAGTCGCCTCGACGAGGAGCGCCATCGAGTGAGAGGGAACGGGGGCGCGAGGACAAGGGCAGGGGCCGGCGAGGTCCGGCGACGGGAAGGGCGGCGGCGTCCGGGGAGTGACGGCGTTGGGGGGCGGCGGCGACCGGGCGTTGGCCCGATCTCGATCCCGTTTTGGATGGGGAAAAGGGGATCGTGGGGAGTGGGGTGCAGTGGTGGAGTAGTGGGCGCGGTTAGGGTTTGGGGTGGCTCAAGGGGGTTATAGGGGCGGTGGGCCGGCCTGGTTGGTCGATGGCTAGCTGGGCGAGGCCCAGCCGAGGGAGGGGGTTCCTTTCTTTTACTTTTGTTTAACTTTTCCTTTTCTGTTTTACTTTAGTTCCTCTTTTATTTTAGTTTTATAAACTATACCACTAGCCCCTAAATTAGTATTTATAAATACTCTATTGCCACATTAATTTCTTATACCTAATAAATTAGTTTAATGTTTTAATATTTATAAAATGCATTTAATTATTTGTTTAAGACAATGTTTTATTTAGTTTAGTGCTTTTAATTATTTTTTTATAGAAACGTGATCCTCCACCATAATTACCTATGCATTATTTGCCACCTCTAGACCATTTTAATTTTAATGTTTGAAAACTTTACCGTTTGACTTGATTTTGAATTTTGAATTCAAACGGGATTGAATCATCGCGAGGTTTACCACAGTAAGAGTGGTGACGTGGCATCATTAGCAGAGGTTACTGTAGCTTGATTATCCGGGCGTCACAATTCTCCTCCACTACAAGAAATCTCGTCCCGAGATTTAAGAGGTAGAACAAGGGGAGAGGTGCAGTTACGATATTCTAACGAGTCTTCTCGGTCTAGGTTGCTCTTCTTGGAGAGGTCGATCCATTACGTTGATGTCTTCATCTCTCTGCTTCAGGTCATCATGATGAAGTCGGCATCCTTTCTTCGGGAACTCCATCGTACTTACGAAAAATGATAAGGGGTATCTCCAGAAGAACTGACCTCTACAAGGTCACATATCTGGTAGAGAACATCAGGGAGTGTGGCGGATAGTAACTCTCGAATTGAAACTTAAGCAATTATCGAGAGCAAAATAAGAATGTGCAAAATAGAAGTTTCAAACGCATAGGCAAACGTTCATTGCCTAAATCGAAGTGTGAAAGGGGTTCAGAGCAATGGGAATAAGTATTGCGTCTGATACCATAATAGATCATTAGGCAGGTGGCCCGTGAATTACATCTGAAGTCAAGCGTGGGGAATAACTTTGACAATAGGTTGTACAGGAGAGTCAGGTTTTGATCCTGTGGAAGTGTGGGTTATGGGCCCACCATGTGGGTTAAAAGTAGGAAGGGCGATGACATCTTGCACGATCATGTGAGCAAGGCATGTCAGAGGATAGTCTGTCGGTTATGTCGGCAACAACATCCGTACCAAGGGCGAGGGATGAAGAGAACCATTTTCCTGCTCGTTGAACGAGGCGGACCAGTAGGCAAAGTTCTCGTCCATCGGTGGTTACCGAAATGTCATCAACAATAGTAACAGGGTCTTGCTGACAGAATTGTACACGAGGTGTTTAATATTACTGCTTATATCATATAGATCACAAGAAGGTTTAAACAAACCAATGGAAAGGAAAAGTGGTTATCAGATTTAATCAAAACAATGGAAAGAAAAATGTTTTAAAGCACATAATTCAATGGCATATCCTTCCGAAGGACAAGCAGAGCATGATATCCATGACAGGATATAATGTAGAAAACTCTTTAGGTAAGGGGAGAGAAATTTTATGACATTACCCATAGAACGGTGTTTGGATAATTGAGCAAGAAAACATTTAGCATTGGGCTTCAAATGTTTTTATTGATAATCGGAGTACCATAGACCTGCTTCAAGATAGCACTGACATGGTGTTTCAATCAAGGGCCATACTTTGGATACACCAATGATCCATCAGGAGTAACTTATAAAATAAGTCTTACAATTTCCTCCAGGAGGAATGGTTATCCTTGTAAAAGAAATTATAATGATAGGTCCTCCAGCGGGGGGTGCTAGGCATGACATCATATTACCGGGTCATCAAAGGACCAACAACATAACTCCTGGAAAGTTGTCCCAACCATCATATCTGACCGAGATTCAGATCCAATTGGTGTCATGATACCTCAGACTCAGGATGTCCGAGAAGAAAAGGTGCAACACAAATCGTTCAAATGGCATTGCAAGATTCTCGGGAAATGAACTATGGAAGCGGTTTCCTGAAACAATAGTTCATCATTAAACCAAGGAGAGGTGAGGAGGTGGCTGATTGACTCAGCGACAATTCATTGAGATTTTCAAAAGATGGATTTCCACACTTATGAGAACAAGGAGATAACATTTGTCAGATCAAATGATATTATGAGGTATGCTGGAGGGAAACATACACAGTTAAACATTGGTTGAAAGGGGCACCGAAATATGGGCTTAGGTAGCATGATCAGTGTTAGAAGGGTGATCCAATAATCAATAGTCAAAGAATGAATGCCCGACCATTAACTTCAAAGGAATAGGATTGCTAGAAGGGCAGAATCCAAACAGCACCATTCACTTGTTGGTACCCCCTTTGAAATCATCTCGATGACCAAGAAAGAATGATGATGGGGAGAAGTATCACTATAGCAAGAATTTTTTAAGAGGTGGAGCAATCCTCACAACATCCTTTACAAGAAGGACAGTAATACTTCAAGGTTGAACATAACATAAGCTAGATGGGAAGGAGCTCCATAACATGATCAAGTCTGAAATGGAAGGGGGGCAATAACGTTGCCGATGATAACACAAACCATCGAGGGACAAGGAGGTATTTCTCATCAAGAATTCGATAGACATCCTGGAAGAGCTCAGAATGTTGATGATGACCACGCCACAATTGTCGAGAGATTTCATGAAGATGTAATCGATTGGCGTTGACATCAAGTCAAAGAAATGATGAAGCGAAGGGTTATTGGAACCACGGTATGTCATCAAGGTGTTTGGGTCTCGAAGGAATTTGTGGCCCTTGTGCTTTATCAGAATCGAATGGAACCATCTATCGCTGCTGCTGCTGTAGCTGCTTGTTGTAATCAGTAGCTGCTTGTTGATTCTGCACCCCATTATGCAGCATATAACACTGTAGATGCACTATCGCTTTTATGTCGATCGGCCTTTTTTAATGCAATGATTTAGAGATATGCCATGCATGCCCATGGCATGTCACTGGATCTCATTCAAGGTGTTTTGGGGTGATTGGAAGTTGTGGTTTGTTGGTGTAGGCATATGATTTAACTGAGTTAAGCTGTGGTCCTTGCTAGAAACTTTGTTTCATCATTCATACGCCTATTTCTTGTCTCCATATACTTATAGAAGTTGTAATTCCAGTATTTGTTTCTGTCATGTTATGTCCTCTTCTCTGTTAAAGCAAATTGATTAAACTTGTTGTGGCATTAATTTAGAGTAATGCTCCCGAGGCCTGCAAAGGCGAGACTGCACAATCTTCTTCAATTTTGTTATGTACTACCTCCGTCCCAAAATAAGTGTCTCTGTACAAGTTGTACTAAAGTTGCGACTTATTTTGGGACGGAGGAGTACATTTTAGATTGTAGATGTACAACCTCCTAGGGATTTTCCTTTGAGTTATTGTCTGCACAAAAGCAATTGATTGATTTGCATTTATACACACTTTCGGACAGGAATGCACCTTTGAACTATCGGTGGGCCTATTGGAGGCCGAGCAACGAAAATGTTACGAAGAAAAAGAACAAGAAAGAGGATCAGCAACTCAAGATTTACAGAGTCTTAGAGAACTCGCCACGAGTCAATAAGATGGTATTTTCTTCACATTTTGAACATGTTCGAATCAGAGGATGTATATAACTTGCAGTTATTGCTTGCTTGTAGGAGTTAGTTTACTTCATCATACCACAAGGTCTACTAAACCAGCGACCTGAAATTGTTAACAAACTATGTGATGTAGTTTAGTTATATAATATGATGATGCCAATGCGTCGAGAGTAAGTACTTGCTGTTCTTTGGCTGATTCATGTTTCTTACTAGTTAGTTTATTGTGGAATGTTCATTCCGTTTCTCTTCTTTTACGTGTTAAGTTCTCAAGTACTTATAAGAGAATAATGCAATATTTTTTATTTGCTCTCTGTTTTAGATCTTATATTGGCTGACGATAGCTTTCAACGTTCTTGATTCCTGCAAGACATTGTTTGAATCTTATAGTTGTCCTACTTATATTGTGCAAGAGTGCTCTTCCAACTAAATCAATATAGGGAAACATGGGCTTTATCGTAGCTTGTGTTTATTACATGTGTTGTGCATGTCTAATCAGCCATGTTTACTTGCATTAATTATAATTGCTGACAGGTGAAAAAACTATACCTGTACTTCAGTATTCATAATCTTTTAAGTGCACCCTTGAGATAGTTTTCCTTATCGGTTCCTTGAGATATTTTCCTTAACAGTTCTTATGTACCCTTGAAAGAGTTTCTGAGCTGTCTTTGTTTGTCAGCCATACTGTTTGCTGTATGGAATCTTCTTAGCAAACTTTGCCTGCCGCATATAGACAGCTCAGAAATTCTTTGATACAATGGCTAATATTGTCATATAGCATTGTTTGTGTGGATCAAGTATGTTAACCTGTTAAACTGTGAATAGCGTAATGTGATTAAAATTTCAGACAGCTCATGAAACTCTTTGATACAATGGAGAATATTGTTATATAGTATTGTTTGTGTGGATCAAGTATGTTAAACCTGTGAAACTATGAATAGCATAATGTGATTAAAGTTTCAGACGATACCTTCGAATATCCAAGTAACAATAACCTGTTAACCTAACTTGTCATGTTATGGAATTCTTCTACAAATGTGAAGTTTTGCTGTGATTTTACTTGATCTAAGTATGTATTACCATCAGTGACATTTATTATAGCCTCTTTTTGGACAGTTTTGTTAAGAGCTTATTTCTTGTTGTGATCTCAGCATTTAGTTAATAGTTGATTTGATATGGCAGATATCTATACAAAACCCTTGATGGTTACTTGGGAGATGAGACTGAAAAGATTGCTAAAGTACTCACAAGGACTGTGGAATGCGTGGGCGAGAAGATCGACGAAATCTTAACAGCTGGAGGGACTGTCCTCCTCGCCCCAAAGTTTTGACCAGCTTCCAAAACTGATTTAAATGATTAGGTAAACTTCTTCATTCCTTTTCGACATTTTGCAGTGAAATATATTTCCTGCTTGGTGAACTTAGAATATCATTAGGTCTAGTGTAGGATCTGTCCTCTCGAAGTTTATCCAGGTAGCTCCTTGTGCTGCTTAAAGATGTCGCTTAGTGTAGTTATTGGCCATATTGCCCTCTCTGCTCCTAATTTTTTGATAAATCTTTCAAGACAATTTTGGTTAGTTAGTAAAGTTCTTCATTGCAGTGTCATGGACATAGATGTAGTGAAATATAATTTCCTGCTTGATGAACTCGTAAGATATTTGTTCTAGTGTAGGATCTGTCCTTTCGAAGTTTATACATGTAGCTCCTTGTGCTGCTTAAAGATGTCGCTTAGTGTAGTTGCTGTCCATATTACCGTCCCTGCTCTAATTTTTTGATAATCTTTGGAGACACTTCAAGTCGTTAGTTGGTAAAGTTCTTCATTCCAGTGTCATGGACTTTGACTCAGTGAAATATATATCCTGCTTGATGAACTCACAATATATTTTGTTTTTGTGTAGGTTCCATACTCGCCCTGAAGTTTGTCCAGAAAATTTCTCTTGCTGCTTAAACAAGTCGCTTTAGTGTTGTTTCTGTCCATATTATCATCCCTGCTCCAATTTTTTTGATAATCTTTGGAGACACTTCAAGTCGTTAGTTGGTAAAAGTTCTTCATTCCAGTGTCATGAACTTGACTCAGTGAAATATATATCCTGCTTGATGAACTCACAATATATTTTGTTTTTGTGTAGGTTCCATGCTCGCCCTGAAGTTTGTCCAGAAAGTTTCTCTTGCTGCTTAAACAAGTCGCTTTAGTGTAGTTTCTGTCCATATTACCATCCCTGCTCCAATTTTTTTGATAATCTTTGGAGACACTTCAAGTCGTTAGTTGGTAAAGTTCTTCATTCCAGTGTCATGGACTTTGACTCAGTGAAATATATATCCTGCTTGATGAACTCACAATATGTTTTGTTTTTGTGTAGGTTCTGTGCCCTCAGAAATTTGTGCAGATATTACTGTTGTGGTGCTTAAAGAAGTTGCTTTGGTTGATGAGTGCTGAAGATTGATACTCTGTAGTCCTTGTCTGATACCCTTGCTCGCTGATTGTATACTGTTGTATAATGTGTCCTGCACCATGGGTTATACCTGAGTGAAATTGATGGACTAGTGATCTCGTCTCCTTTACTCTTCATTGTAAACATAGGGCAAGCATTATTGGGAAATTCTACTTACAATAGTTCCTACAAATCATTCTCGACACTATTGCATTCATTTTATCTTACAAATTGTCATTCCGAGTAGCTTTATCTTGATGTCTACTCCTCCATTCCAAATTAAAGTTGTGGTTTTAGTTCAAATTTGAACTAAAACCACGACGAGTAATTTGGAACGGAGGGAGTACAAGACATGATTTCGTGTTGTATTTAGGCAAATTTTCCACTGCAACTAATTGCATCCATGTGAGGAGTTGGGTGAAGGTGTTGTATATACTTGGTACTCCTTAGTCACATAATATAAGATGCTTTTTGACACATATGTAGTGTTGAAAAGGCCTAATATTATGTGACAGAGGGAGTAGATGTTTATAAACCACGACTATGATTTTCAGGATTTCTTGTACAAAATGGTGAGGTAGCATAACATAGCAAACCTACCTACTTCAGTTTGGTAGTTGCTTGAAAGTTTAAAGCATCTAGGTTTATATTAACATTTTCAAAGACTTAACATTTTTATATACATGATAAAGAAATTCATCATTTCTTTAACACATGGTCAACATTTTAGAATACTTGTTCAACATTTTTATGTGCTTGATTAATATTTTTATATACATGATAAAGAAATAATCATTTTTTCTATACACGTTAATATTTTTAAATGCTTGATTAATATATTTTGAATCGATGATCTATTTTTTATACATTTTTTGTATACGTGATAAACATTCTCTCTTTACACATTAAACATTTTACAAATGCTTTTAAAGTAAAGCAAAAAGGTAAATCAGAAAAACAAAACAGAAAAGGAGCTGGGCTGGCCCGTTTAATTTCTTCTGCCAAAACTGCAAAAATGCGCCTCTTGTGAACTTCGTCCTTTTCATCTTTCTTTTTTCCTTTTACTTTTTAATATCATTTTTTTATTTTTATGAAATCCGTGAACTTTTTTGAAGTCATTATTTTTTTTTCCAAAATTTGTGAACTTTTTCCAGAATTCATGAACGTTTTACAAAATTTATTTTCTTTGTACTTTTTGAAAGTCGGTGAACCTTTTTTAAATCAGTGAACATTTTTTGAAAATAAATGAACTTTTTTGAGTACATGATCTTTTTTCTAATTCGTGATTCTTTTAAAATATGTGAACTTTTAAATTTGTTTACATTCTTATTTTTAAAAACAAATCACATTTTTCTAATATGTATGTGCAACACCCGTCCGAGTGGTGGGTAACAAAAAACGCTTCGTTAGGGCTGATGGCCTCAGCGATTCACGGGCGACGCCCGCCGCCGCCGCCGCCAGCCGTGACTGGTGGCACGGGCGATCTCTCCGTCTGCGTGTCTCGACCGCATGATGGACCTGCTGCGGCCTCGTCCGCCTCTTCGCCACCGGCTCGCGCGGCCGTAGTGGTATTGCTGCTTTTCGATCCGGGAAGAACTTGATGATGCGGGTAGGGCGCCGCCGCGAGTATGATGAACCATCTAGCGGGAGGGTCATATGCAAGCGACGTTGATGGCCTTGCGAAAGAAGCAGTTTTGGGAGGGTTACCAAGACGTCCCACCAACAAACGTCATAGTTTGACCTGGTGGTTCCTCTAGGAACCCTAGTACTATGCTACCGCCATTGGTGCCGACTCCAACAGGAGTAATGAACGGGTTGGTATGGAATTGCCGGGGGATCGGCGGCTCCCGGACAGTACGCGATCTAGTTACCCTCAACCAAGTGCATCACCCTCGGTTTATCTTCCTATGTGAAACACAACAAAATAAAGACAAAGTCCGACGCCTATGCAACCGCCTTGGTCTGAGAGGCTTTGCCGGAGTTAGCAGTGATGGGTTCAGTGGAGGTCTGGCACTCTTCTGGGATGAGCACCTGTATGTTGAGATAAAAGAGGCTAATGATGATACATTGATGCACATGTTGGTACTGCTCTTGGCATTGTGACATGGAGATTAACGTGTATCTACGGTGAACCCGTGGTGGAGAATAGGCACCTCATGTGGGATAAACTGCGGAGCTTAAAGCAAAGTCAGAATTACCATGGACCGCTGTGGGTGATTTTAATGAGGCCTTTTGGCAATTTGAACACTTCTCTCACACCAAACGCCCTGAGTGGCAAATGGAAGCTTTTCGTGATGTACTTGCTGATTGTGGTCTGTCAGATCTGGGCTTTGCAGGAGTTCCATTTACATTTGACAATAAGAGATCATCAAGAAGCAACGCCAAAGTGAGGTTGATCGCGCGGTTGCCATCGGATCTGGCGAGACTTGTTCCCGAGGCTTCAATCGAACATATTGTTTCCTCTTGTTCGATCATGTGTTGCTCCTATTCGATTCTGAGCGAACAGCTGGTGCAGAACAAACGCCGATGCCGACAATATGAGCTCTTCTGGGAGCGAGCTTCTGACCTTCCAGACACCATTGAGAAAGCATGGGAGGAAGCAGGAGTAAAGGGTGACTTGGGGGAGATACAAGGGTGTCTCGGAAAGGTGATGTCAGCCTTGCACACGTGGAGCAACAAGAAATTTGGGAATATCTTGAAACAGTTGGCAGCGGCGCGCAAGGAGCTTGATACTTTGCTTCGTCGTGGTGCGGACACCACGGAAGTCAGGCGAGCCTCAGACAAACTAGATGAGCTGCTCTACAAGGAGGAAATGCTGTGGCTGCAAAGGTCTAGAGTGACTTGGCTCCGAGAAGGGGATCGTAACACGAAATTCTTCCACGGGAAGGCAGCGTGGCGGGCTAAGAAGAATAAAATTAGCAAGCTAAAAGATGGGAAGGGTAACTGGGTGTCCAGAACGGATGAACTTGAAGCAATGGCAACATCATATTTTCAGGAGTTATTCTCCCATGACCCCAACCTAAACCCGGAGGATATTGTCCGACTCTTTGAGCCAAAAGTGTCAGATGACATGAATGCAAGCTTATGCAGGGAGTTCACAGACAAAGAGATCTCGGATGCTCTATTTGAAATAGGGCCACTAAAAGCACCCGGTTCAGATGGGTTCCCAGCAAGGTTCTATCAGAGAAATTGGGGCATAATGAATCGTGATGTTATTGCTGCTGTGAAGCTCTTTTTCTCGACAGGACAAATGCCACCTAGCATAAACCATACTTCTCTTGTTCTCATTCCCAAGGTGGATCAGCCAACTAGTTTGAAAGAGTTTCGCCCCATTAGTTTATGTACAGTGCTTTACAAGGTCATTGCAAAGTGTTTAGCTTAACAGATTATGTCCCCTATTAGGGAAATCATCTCCACAACCAGAGTGCATTTGTACCGTAGACTAATCACCGACAATGCTTTGGTGGCGTTTGAATGCTTTCACTTTATTGAGCATAATACTGAACCTGTGGAAGAACTTCGTGCTTATAAAATTGATCCGTCCAAGGCTTATGACCGCGTGGATTGGGGTTTTCTGGAAAGTGCGATGAAAGGCTTAGGTTTCTCTCACCGATGGATCAGTTGGATCATGTCATGTGTGACCACGGTGAGCTACTCAGTTAAATTAAATGGAACCTTGCTGGATTCGTTCTCCCCTTCGCGTGGGCTACGTCAGGGAGATCCTTTATCTCCGTTCTTGTTTCTTTTTGTGGCGGATGGCCTCTCTACACTAATTCAGAAAGAAATTGCTGACAACAGGATCGAGCCGTTAAAGGTATGTCGTCGTGCTCCAGGTATTTCTCACATGCTCTTTGCTGACGACACACTTTTGTTTCTCAAAGCTGATGCGAACAAGCGCCCGGTGCAACACGTGATTAATAAGTATGTACAAGGACCAGCCAGTTAGTCAATCATGATAAATGTACCCTAATGTTCGCAAGGCATGTCCTCAGAGACACAAGAAGCTATTAGAGCTGTTTTGCAAGTGACGCAAGCAGAATTTGAACCCAAGTACCTCGGCTTACCCACCCCTGGAGGGACGATGAACCGAGGTAAATTCCAAAGTATCCAAGAAAAGATGTTGAAGAGACTAGTTCAGTGGGGAGAATATTCGCATGGAGGCAAAGAAATACTTATCAAAGCAGTGGCACAATCAATTCCTACCTTCCGATGGGTGTGTTTAAGTTACCGCAGGCCTATGCGAGGATCTCACAAAGATGATACGTCAATTCTGGTGGGGTGAAAGTCCCGGCATCGACGCACTCATTGGGTCTCATGGGACTGCATGCTTCATCCAAAGGCCCAAGGGGTATGGGGTTTCGTGATATGAAGCTTTTAATCAGGCCTTGCTCGCCAAGCAAGCTTGGCGGCTCATTGAAAATCCTAATAGCCTTTGTGCACAAGTACTCAAAGCGGTATTACCCAATGGCTTGTTGGTGGATACAGCTTTCCTCGAATGCTTCCTCAACGTGGCAAGCCATCGAGTTTGGACCGAGCTGGTAAAAAAGGCTATATATGGAGGATTGGCGACGGGTCGCAGGTTCGGATTTGGCGCGATCCTGGATCCTCGCGATCACACACGCCGCCCATCACCCCAAAGCGGAGGTGTCGCCTCAAATGGGTGTCGGAACTGTTGCAAATAGATGGATCTTGGAACATGGCTCTCTTGCACCAACATTTTTACCCACCAGATATTATGGAGATCACAAAAATAAAGGCGTCGTGTCGAATGGAGGAAGACTTTGTAGCCCGGCAACCGGACAAACGTGGCATTTTTTCGTTAAAAGCGCTTATTATCCGGGTCTCCGTGAGATGCCGATGATGCGTAACATGGGATCCTCGAGCTCTAGGTCGGACGGCGCCGCCGGCTTGGGACCTTATTTGAAGAACCTGCCCACGAAGGTCCGTATCTTTGCTCGGAAGGCAGCCTTAGAAGCACCGCTACAGAGGAGTACCAATGTCGCCTACATATTTCTCCAAGAATCTGTACAGATGCGGTAATGCTATGGAAGATGCCCATCATGCTCTGATTTGGTGCCCACATGCTGCTGGCCTTTGAATGCTATGCGGAGGAATGGGACATTCCTAAAGCTGACCAACTCAAGGATGGTGCCCCTGATTGGTTGTTCAGGTTGCTTGAGAAATTATCAGATACCCAGCGACTTATATGCCTCATGATCATGTGGCGAGCCTGGCATGTACGCAATGAGGTGACCCATCAGAAGCCGTTTATCCCTATTGCAAAATCAAGGCGATTTTTGTCCAGCTATATCACCTCCCTCCTGGCACTACAACAACACCCTCATGACGACCAGATCAAGGGGAAAGGTGTGATTGAGCTAGGCGGTGTCAAACATGTCCATCAAGAGCCTATACCGCATATATAGAAGTGGAGACCTCCGAACCGGTACTGCCAAGCTCAACGTTGATGGGGCGATGTGGCGGAGAATGGTTCTGCAGCGCAGGTATGATCCTTCGAGACCACTCAGGGCTGTTATCTTTGCTGCGATCCGTGCGCTGCCATCCTGCACCGAGCGCTTGAAGCCGAGCTTGCCGCAATCCGAAGGAATTCATCTTGCTCGAGTTGGACGGATCTTGATTTTGTTGTCGAGTCCGATCGCTGAAGCCATCACAATGTTATCGTCGCCAAGAAAGGATCGATCACCACATGCATATCGTGTGAATGAGATTAGAAATCTTATTTCTGGAGGAAGGAGGATAGAACTTGTTAAGGTTAGGCGGGATGTTAATGTTGCTAGTCATAGCCTCGCTTACATGGGACGATCGCAACAACGCACTGCATGTTGGCTGCGTAGTACCCCCAAGGAAATTGCTAGCGTTGTGAACGCCGATTGTAACCTTATTCCTTAATCAATAGAATCTCTTTCCACGCAAAAAAAATATGTATGTGCAATAAATAGCGCCACTACGATTGTTCTTAATTTGCTCACGCTGAAACCTTTTGGTAGCGCCTAGTAGCTCTAGTGGGTAGGCAACCTGCATTTGAGCTGAGCGGTGTGACCTCGATTCCTCACAGGAGCTACACCCTACGTCCCATTTTTGGCACAATAAGGGCTAGTTCTTTTGGCAGCTTAAAACACCTCCTCCTCAACTTATTCCATAAGTCACCTCTCTTATTCGTTGGGGCTTCTAAACTAGTTATGGGATAACTAATTTAAAAGTCTCAATCAATTTGAGGAGCGACTTATTTTTTAAGCTGGCGAGAGGTAGCTTATTTTTTAAGCCATCCAAAGGAACTAGCCCTAAACTCATTTTTGATGCACTGTGTGGTTGAGGGCTGGCCCATCGTGCAGCAGCGAGAGCCGCCTTGATAGAGCAGCGGGAGCTAGATACGCCATGGCCGAATTCGTGTTAGATATGTAGCGCCCGACATATTCGATGAAAATAGGTTGTCTTCAAAGGACTACCGCCTTCTTCAGCAACCTCGTCGGTTTTCACTCTAGCCATGACTTTCGTGATGCATCGACCGTTATGACTGTGGGGGTTGGGGGAAGGGGGGAGGGGGATCCGTCGGCTTACCTTTAGATTCGTCTCACCGCTCGCTTCGCCATCACAGACCATGGGGGATGTTGAGTATCGTGATTAGATTGGAAACATAGGAGGAAGTATTCTGGTTTCTCTTGTACTTCAAGAAGATCATGTACTACTATATATATGCCCACGAAGCTGAAGCAATAAACAATCATCGATTTCACCTATCCCTCTCTATCCCTTCTAACAGACATGATCCGCTTGTTCAGATGAAAACATGCACACAACTATGTTGCTCGATGCGTTGAGGATCTGCGCCGAAGTCAATTAGATGGTTTCCTCATCTAAGTTGTATAGAGACGGTAGGAAGCAACTACCAATTTGTTTAAAAGTGGATGTTTGCCGCATAGAAGCGAACTGAAAAACTACGTGCTTCTAATTATACTCCATTTGACAGTATGATTTTTTATTTTCAAAAAAAATCCCAAATTTGTAATAGTGGCAGTGGAAATATTTTCTCTACGGGAGTAGATTACTATATCGCTCGAAGCATTTCTCTAGTGGATGGAAGCAAGACAATTATGTTTCTTAAAGAAGTATTGCTTTTATCTTTGATGGAAGCTAATTGAAATTGGGTTGGAAGCAATTTTCTAGTTGGTGGAAACAAGATAGAAATGCTTTTGAAACAAACTATCTCATTATGTAGAACATAATTTTCTATTAAATTGAAGCAAAAATTCGATTCACCACATAAGTAAATTCTTCGATGAACGGAAAGTCAGAATCACAAAATTTTCTGAAGGAAGCAAACTGTTACATGACGTTGCAAAGGAATGTCAATTGCATTGGATGCAAACTTTACCTAAGAGAGAAACGGCCATACATACACCATGAAATAGACGTGTTTCTAAGAAGAACATAATGAAGATACATATGTGCATAGGCATATCTGGAAAGAGATAGTAATATAGTAGATAAACAATAAAACAAGGGTGCAAATTAACAGAGTTATTACTAGTTGTAGAAATTCGGACCACACAGACTAACGAACAAACAAGCAAACTGAATCTGGCAAGAGAAGTGGTTCTGGGCAACAGTAGCATGTTTCTCATGAATCAAGATGGTGTAGCCCGACAGTGAAGCCTTCAATTTTTCCTTCTCCTTCTTTCTGGTGGCAGCGACTCTCATGCAGATCTCTCGCTTCCAGCTCCTCCTCCCCTCTTCTTCCTCTTCTTCTTCTCCTTCTTGTTCTTGTCCTTCTTCGCAGAGTCGGAGCGAGAGTCTTCCTCTCCTCCTCATCCTTATCCTCATTCTCCGAGTCAGAGTTCGAGTCTGATTCCGAGTCCGGTACAAGCATGAGTACAATTCTGAGTATACGTCGGAGTAAGAAAGTTTCTTGTAGCCAGGAAGTATGGCGTTCCTCCCGAGGTTCGCCTTATGCCTCTCCTCTTGAATCCTGGTCCACTCGCTGATCTCATCCACGTAGTCGGGTCATTGGCCAGTATGTCGCCGCCAGCCTCGAGGTAGGCCTCCTCGCCCAGCTCCTTGATGATCCGAGCCTGGCATAAGAAGGGACTTCCTTTATTTTTCAGTTCCGCGATGAAATCCTAAACTGCTTAGCAATTACAGTACTCCCTTCTAACTAGATTAATTGTCCTACAACTTATCTTTGTTGTTTCTGTTGTTTTATGTGACATTGTAGTAATAAGTCACCGATAATTGTAATGGATCGAAGGGGTACTACAAAATAAATAAGAACTTTAAGATTATACTTTTTGAAATAATATAATACTCCCTCCGTTCCAAAATAAGTGTCTTGAGCTTAGTACAAATTTATACTAGAGCTAGTACAAAGTTGAGACACTTATTTTGGGACAGAGGGAGTATAAAGTAGCGTGCTATTTTTTCTAAATTAATGTAATGTCCGTCAACCGAACCTTACGGTCAGCGCGTTTCTTCCTGTAGCGAGCGACGATCTCGTCGTAGGCGGCTGCCGCTGCCGCCGCCGCCTCTTCCTCTTCCGCCTCGATCAGCTCCAGCTCAAAGGCGTCAAGATCGGTGGTTGAGTGACCTTGTGCGTCGCCTGCAGAGGCAGCCATGGTCAGATCCTTGGAATTCCTCTCCAGGTCGACGTGATCTGTGGTGGAATTAACTTGGGCCATCACGGGTGGATTTGTACGTCAGCTTCGCCTCGACTCGACGTGGGTTGTGGGTTTGAGGCTTGTTCTTCAGCCTGGATCTCGCCGCCTCCAGATTTAAAGAGGAAGGAGGAGAGGAACCCTGGCGCAGTCGGATTCTCCGTTGCTGTCGGAATCGGAAGCAGAATCCATTGAGTTCCAGTCAGGACCAGGCTGCCAGCTTCTCGACCTCCAAGGCCCGGCCCACGAAATGACGCACTACCTCGAATAGGGTTTTCCGCCAAATAGCCGTATTCTGCACCTATATGAGCCGGCCCAGTAGCTTGTACTTTTCTTCCCACAAAAATAGTAGCTTGTACCTTTTTCTGATTTTATTTAATTATGTAATGTATTTAAAAATGTATTAAAACCAGTTCAGACATAAACAAATGCGGAAAATGTTCCTTTGCTTCAGTAAACTATTAGTGACAAAATATGTATGAACAAAATGTTCCCTTGCTGCAACGGAAATATTTGATGTTTTAATCCTGAAAAAAACAATAGATTTTAGAAAAAGAAATCACTTCAAACATAAAACGATGGGGGAAAATTGTTCTCCTGCCGCAATAATAATGTTCATATATACGAAAAGATGTTTGCCTTATATGCTTAATAAAAGTTCGTCTCTTATGCTTAATAAATATTCATGTGTTAAAAACAGTAGCTGCATTTTGAAAAAAAGTTAACATAGTAGTGACAAAGCCTTAACAAAAATAAAGGCAGAAGAGGAATAGTACGAAGAGATAAAAATAAATAGTAAATTAAAAAGGAAAGGGAAACATGAAAGAGGGAAGAAAAGTGACGAAAAATCATTCCAATAGAAAAACCGCTCCATAGGCCCATTGCGCGTGTGTGGGTACGTGTTATAGTGACAGTCCCACACAATGAGCGTAGAATAGGAATTGCATGTGGTTTAACCCATGAAGTTGATCACACAACTTAGTGAGGCCAAATAAGGATTTATAGACATTTTTGTACTAGAGTTGGACCAACAGGAAATTGATTAGGAATTTCTAAAGAAATCACACACACACACATATATATATATATATATATATATATATATATATATATATATATATATATATATATATATATATATATATATATATAGGTAAAATGTTCGGGGCACCTAGGCCCATTATGGCAAGTCATTTTTATTACTGCATGGCGTGCAATCAATGAAAATAGTACTTTCCAAAAAAAAATTGTATTGATTTCCTAGCAATAATCCTTTTCCAAATATTAAATAAAGATTTAATCAAAGATACATAGAAAAGCTTCATGTATAATAATGCAAATTGGCTATTTAAATAGGCCCGAAGATATGATGAACTTAGGAACTTGAATCAGCTCAACTAGATTTGAAATGAATGTTCTATGAATTTCTAAAATTGACTAGAAATGATAAAAAGGTATTCGACACTGTTCACGCAGGCTCAACAGGCTGACCCAGTTACTTGAAACACCCACCGAGCGGCCCTTTAGCAGATACACACACATGCGGCACTAGCTCGGCCCAGCTTTGGGCCCACGGGCTAGATGCACGCCGATGGCGCACTATTGAGGTGTCCCACTTTAGGACGCCATCTAAGTAACAGTCAATGGGCTTTGACCCAACGGAATGCTCCATTTGGGCATCTGCGAGGGTGGGGCAAAGGGAGGAGGGGAAAACTGAGGAGTGTTAAGGTGGTGGGGCAAAACTTAGTAGAAGTAAGGAACTAGGGGCACGAAAATGGAAAGCCCAAAGAAATATATGTTGAGGCTTGAGATGCTTTCAAAGGAGGATGTTTGAATCAACAAGTATCTTGACAGGGTGAGAATTTCTGAATCAAGGAGTGTCTTGATATAGACTGGATGATCCTAAGTGCAATGAAACCAATGACACTACATTATGAATAATAGTGACATTGATCAAAGAAAAAGGGAATTTAAAACACAGCTGAAGACCACACATAACAAATACAAGTATTACAAGGTTTTGAATGTGTCACACCCAACATCGAAGACTATACCATGAGCAAAGCATGAGAAAATACCAGATACCATGGGTGTTAAAGAAAACATGCAACTAGATTATTGACTCTAGTGCAAGTGGGAGTCTGTTGGAAGTATGCCCTAGATTATTGTATTATTATATTTTCATGCTCATAATTAAGATTTTATATTATATGCTATAAATGATGGAAATACGCCCTAGAGGCAATAATAAAGTTGTTATTATTATATTTCCTTATTCGTGATAAAGCTTTATTATTCATGCTGGAATTGTATTGACCGAAAACTTAAATACATACGTAGATACATAAACAAATACCGTCTCCCTAGGGATTATTGTCTTATATGGGCCTAATCCCATTCATAATCCATCCATCCCCCACCAGATCTCGAGGCACATAAGTTTGTCAACTGTTCCAAACAATGTTTGATATACCAAAATTTTCAGTGGAGACTATTAAGTTGAACTTCCACCTAGAGCAATAGGATTAGACTTCTTCACAACTGAACAATGGACCATGCCTTGAATTGTCAGTTTGGCGTGTAGAAGTTTCGCCTATTGTCGCTGATACGTGGCTGCCGAAGGCTAAACCCCACGGGTGGAGCTTATTAGTCATACTCCGTACCTTCTCATGAGCTTTCTAGAGATCACCCAATCTCATAGACTGTGACCAGTAGTCGGGCTCACATAGGTGTGTTCCTCCAAAGAATGCTCTGTAGGTTAGCATCTTGCTTACATAAGCTTTGGAACACATTAAGACAAAAGTCAGCCTGCCTTACAGAATTGAGAGTATTATTGCATCTCCAACGGAGTGGGTTAATTAAGGATACTCTCCTCAGTTGACCGCTGGATTGTTTTCCAGGTCCTGATCATATAGGTTGGGTTACCCCCATGGCAACTTACGTGGGTCTCATACCCATCTTCCTCGATGAATTTTCTATCACAATCCGTGATAGCCCTTTCGTAAAAGGGTATGCCAGATTCTTAGCTGTCTGGATATAATCCGACGCTATTACTCCGGAGTTTCTTGATTTTCTGACAGATTTCAATCTTCTTCTTATGTGCTTTGTGGATTTCATGTTGTCCTTTGAACTCTTAGCCTTGGCAATCACTGTTTGATTGTCACAGTTCATAAGGACATCCGGCACTGGTTTATCAACCACCGGCAAATCCATCAAAAGCTCTCGGCCATTCCTTGCTCGACGATGATGTGTCTAATGTTGTGAGTTCGCCCATGGTCGATCTGGTTAAGATCGCCCGCTTGCAAGACTTCCAGAAACAACACCACCACCAAGTGTGAAGACATGTCACTTGTGGCTTTCATCTCATCAAGATCGACATCCAATTTGAATCACTATACCCTCAAGTACCATCGGGTACCCGAATATTGAATTCCGTAGTTCGCAGACCTTGCAAATAACGATCACTCGCTCAACAAAGATGCCAATGCACATCTCCCGATTGAAACAAACCGCCTCGGTTTGCACACAACAAATGAGATGTCGGGACGAGTAGCACATGCTAGGTACATCGCTGAACCAACCACTTGAGAATATCTCAATTGATCTATAGCCGCGCCTTGAACTTTCGAATCCGACGCTAGGATCATATGGTGCTGCGAAGGTTTGCAGTCCAATATCCAGAGCGGCTCAAAATCTTCTCAACATAGTGGGATTGCAAATGTGTAATTCCACCCTCAGTATTTCTCAGTAGCTTGATGTTCAAGATAACATCAGCCACGCCCAGGTCTTTCATCTCAAAGTTATGAGATAGAAAAGCCTTGACCTCCTCAATTACTTTGAGGTGGGTCCCAAATATCAGTATGTCATCAACATACACACACAGTACAACTCCTTCGCCCCCACCATAGCGATAGTATACACATTTGTCAACTTCATTGACAACAAAGCCAGCAGATGTCAAAGTTGTATTAAACTTCTCATGCCATTGCTTAGGCGCTTGTTTCAGGCCTTATAAAGATTTCACTAGCTTACACACCTTTCTTTCCTGACCATTTACTACAAAGCCATCCGGCTGTTGCATGTAAATTTCCTCGCCTAGCTCTCCGTTAAGGAAAGCCGTCTTAACGTCCATCTGATGAACGAGAAGACCATGCGAGGCAGCCAAAGTGTGACACCCTCGATTCAATCATACACTAATCATGCACGCAAATGTGTACGATCAAGATCAAGGACTCACGGAAGATATCACAACACAACTCTAAAACATAAATAAGTCATACAAGCATCATAATACAAGCCAGGGGCCTCGAGGGCTCGAATACAAGTGCTTGATCATAGACGAGTCAGCGGAAGCAACAATATCTGAGTACAGACATAAGTTAAACAAGTTTGCCTTAAGAAGGCTAGCACAAACCGGGATACAAATCGAAGAGGCGCAGCCTCCCGCCTGGGATCCTCCTAAACTACTCCAGTCGCCGCCGCCGGCTGCACGTAGTAGTAGGCACCTCCGGGTAGTAGTCGCCATCGACGGTGGCGTCTCGCCCCGGCTCCATCGTCTGTTGCAGCAATCGGGTAAAGAAAGGGGAAAAGGGGAACAAGGCAACCGTGAGTACTCATCCAAAGTACTGCAAGAAAGGAGCTACACTACATATGCATGGATATATGTGTAAAGGGCCATATCAAGGACTGAATCATGGAATGCCGTAATAAGAGGGGATAGCTAATCCCGTCAAGACTACGCTCGCAGCCTCCGCTTTGCAAAGATGTAGCGTAGAGTAGACGCAGTCCTCCAAGTAGCATCACATAGCAATAATCCTACCGGGCGATCCTCCTCGTAACCCCGAGAGAGAGCGACCACCGGGTTGTATCCGCACTTGGAAGGGTGTGTTTTATTAAGTATCCGGTTCTAGTTGTCATAAGGTCAAGGTACAACTCCAAGTCGCCCTGTTATCAAGATCACGACTATTCAATAGATTAACTTCCTGCAGGGTGCACCACATAACCCAACACGCTTGATCCCATTTGGCGGACACACTTTTCGGGTCATGCCCGCCGCGGAGATCAACACGCCGCAGCCCCACCTAGGCACAACAGAGAGGCCAGCACGCGGTCTAAACCTAAGCGCCAGGGTGCAGGCCCATCGCCCAATGCACACCTGACGCTATGCGGCGGCAAAGCGTAACTAGCCCCTTAATACAAGAGCAGGCCTACGCTCCAATCCGGCCGCCCGCCGACCATCACGCCACGAAGTGCCGGTGATACCACGATGCCGGGATACCCATAACTACTCCCGTAGATGGTTAGTGCGTATAGACCAAATGGCCGACTCGGATCAAATACCAAGATCTCATTAAGCGTGTTAAGTATCCGCTAACGCCGACTGTAGGCGGTCACGCCCAATATGCGACCCTATCCAAAGGAACTCGACGGTCCCACCAAGGATAGACCCGCATATTGAAACGCTTTTGCACGGTGGATATCATTACATCAACATTACATAATACATAGGGATACATACATAAGGCACAAAAGCCACAAGAATACATCAACATCATATACAAGATCAACATCCGACTACGATGAAACATAAATGTAAACTCAAACGACATCCACCTCGCTAGCCCAGGCTGCCGACCGAACCTATCCCCGATCGAAGAAGCGTAAGAAGAAGACAAGCAAGCATCGCTCTCGCGTCATGATCATCGCACAACCTGTACCACTGCTCTGGTGGTGTAGTAATCAGGAGCCACGAGGACTCAAAAATCCCATTACCATGGGTATCAAGACTAGCAAAGCTTAAAAGGACAGGAAGGGTAAAGTGGTGAGGTTGCAGCAGCGACTAAGCATATATGGTGGCTAACATACGCAAATGAGAGCGAGGAGAGAAACAAAGGAACGGTCGTCAACTAGTAATGATCAAGAAGTGATCCTGAACTCCTACTTACGCCGACATAACCCGAAACCGTGTTCTCCTCTCGATCAACCCGAAAAGAGACACTCACGGTTACACACACGGTTGGTGTATTTTAATTGAGATCAACTTCGGTTTTCTACAACCGACATTAACAAATTCCCATCTGCCACATAACCGCTGGCACGGCTTTGAAAGTTCCAACCTGCAGGGTGTCCCAACTTAGCCCATGATAAGCTCTCGCGATCAACGAAGGATATTCTTCTCCCGGAAGACCCGATCAGTCTCGAATCCGGCTACAAGACATTTCACAGCAATAAAACAAGTCCAGCAAAGCCGCCCGATGCGCCGACAATCCCGATAGGAGCTGCACATATCTCGCTCAGGCAACACCGGATGAGACATCCTACGAGTAAAACCAAACCTCGAGTTGCCACGAGGGGCCCCGCAGCTACTGGTTCGGGCCAGCACTTAGAGAAGCACCGTCCGGGGGCTAATAAAGATGACCCTCGAGAGAGCGACTCCCAAGGGAAAAGGTAGGTGGTGGTGAGGCAAATGGTAAAACCAATGTTGGGCCTTGCTGGAAAATCTTATTCAAAGCGAACTGTCAAGGGGGTCCCATAAATCACCCGACCGCGTTAGGGACGCAAAATCCGGGAACATAATACCGATATGACGGAAACTAGGGCGGCAAGAGTGGAACAAAACACCAGGCATAAGGCCGAGCCTTCCACCCTTTACCAAATATATAGATGCATTAATTAAATAAGATATATATTGTGATATCCCAACAAGTAAACATGTTCCAACAAGGAACAACATCTCCATGTTCCAACAAGGAACAGACTTCATCTTCACCTGCAACTAACAACGCTATAAGAGGGGCTGAGCAAAGCGGTAACATAGCCAAACAACGGTTTGCTAGGAAGGGTGCAAAAGGTTAGAGGCTGACATGGCAATTTTGGATGGCTTGATAAACAGGTAATAGGTAGCGTAGCATAGCGATAGAACGAAGCAACTAGCATAGCAATGATAGTAGTGATATCCAGGGTAGCGGTCATCTTGCCTGAAATCCCGCAAGGAAGAAGAACGAGTCCACGAAGAAGACGAACGGATGAAGCCGACCAAGCGTGAGACGAACGAATCCTCACGATCGCAACGAAACAGGAACTAATAAGAAGAAGCACACAACATAGTAAACACCTCACACATGAACAAGACATGATGCACAAACAAGCATGATGAATGACAAGACTATGTGAAGCTACTCATGGCAAGGGATGATGCAAACAAGAGCAACACATCAAAGCAAGTTTAAATGAGGCCGGAAACAACATATAACAATTCCGGTAAGTCCTCATATGCAAATTTTGAAATTGGTCCAGATCTTAATAAACCTTATGTTCAAGTTGTTAAACAGCAATTTAATATGCACCACGATGATCTACACGAAATTCTAGTCAAGTTACATATAAAGTTCATTAGATTCGGAGCTACGGCCTAGAAGATATGAGCAAAACAAGATAAACATGGCATTGATGCAAAATGCATATAAACATCAAGCAAACACCTCAAAACAAGGATGCAACATGATAATATGAAACTACATGCAAAATCAAGCAAGTTTCATATAGAGCACACCCAAAACGGAGCAACGGATCAACACATACACTCTATACAAGATATGACAACAATCTGTCCAAAACAGCAACTAGGCATATTGCAAGCATCAAAACAACATGCTACAGCACCCCAACATAATAACAAAAGGCATGGGCATGATCTACAGGTAAAGCATTACAAAACATGAACACTGAGCTATCTCCATAAACAACTAGAACATGCTCAAAACACATGGCAAGATTGCAAGTAATAACCGTTTCAGACTTTGCAGAAATTAACATCAGGTTGCAATGTTTAGAGCTATCAAACAACATGCTACAGGAACTTATCATAGCAAAACAAGGCATGGCATGAATCTACTAATTGCATAGAACAAAAGTCCTTTAGTGACCATAAGCCAAAAAGGATCAGAAAATATAGTAACACCCATGTCAATAATGAAAGTCTCGTTAACAGATTCAGCAACATGGCATGTCCAAAAACTGATAACAAGTAGGCATGTTTACAAGCTCAATGCACTCACTACAGAGCCTTAAATGATAAACTAAGCATACATACATCAAGAAGACATGGCATAGAAGACATACATGGCAAGAACAATAACATAGCATGCAAGGATCAACCACAACAACCTTGGCAAAATTGAATAACATGTAAACAATCTGCCAAGAAACATTTTGAAGCAAAAGTAGAGCTCGATTGACTCAAGCTAGACTACTCCATAATTGCAAACAAGGGCATGGATGGATAGAGCATGACATGCTTTACAAAACATCCTTACTGAAGTATCTCAAAATATGCATGGATCTCTCGGTAGCATCAAGTTAACATGGAATCAAAATAACAGCAAACAGGGCTGAAATCAGCAACATCAAGACACCTAGTTTGCATGCTTGTGCTAGTCACCACATAGATCACAAAAATACATGGCAAGCACCACTGGAAAGAAGACATGGCATGTTACAAAACACATGTAGGGCTCAAGTCCATAAGATGCACACATCAATCATGGCAAAATGACAAAGTGCATGTTCTGATAAAAATCAGAAACTAACATCACATAGCACTCTTGCAACAGCATTTCGGGAATCAAGATGAGCTCAAAAGAAAATGATATCCTGAGATGAAATGATCTACTCTTCGGGACGAACATTTTGACATATTACACGCGCAAAACGGAGCAACGATGACAGAGATATGATGCAACGAAAATGGCACAAAATATCACATATGCTCGGGACTTAGATGAATTTTACCATCCGAAAAGTCAACGGGACAGGAATGTGCGGGATGGCGAGATCCGGGACGGAGGCAGGCGCGTTTGGATTGCGGGACGGGTGGATCTCATCCCACCTGTCCGGATCTGGCCGAGCGCCACCGGAGGCGAAGCGCCGGCGAGGTGGTCGACGGAGGCGCCGGCGAAGCTCGTGGCGCGGAGGCCGGCGGGCGGGCGGCCGGGATCCGGCCGGCCGGGCGGCGAGCGCCCGAGGCGGAGGGCGCGGGGTCGCCGGGCGCGGCCCGACGAGGGCGGGCGGCGGGCGGCGGGCGGCGAAGGGCGCGCGCGCCGACGAGGGAGGCGGGCGCGCGCGACCGAGGGACGAAGCGGGCGGCGCGGAGGCGGCGATCCTCGGGCTCCTCGGCCGGCGGGCGCGCGGGCGGGAAGTGGGCCTCGCCCGCGGGACAGGTGGCAGGACGGGAGTGGTGCGCGGGGAAGTGTCCGGCGCCGACGGACAATGTCCGGCGCGCTGAGGACGAAGGGGACTAGGGTTAGGGGGAAATAGACCGCAAATTACGGGGGAGGGGGCTATAAATAGATTTCTGGGAGCTAGGAGAGTCCAAATGAGGTGCGGTTTTCGGCCACGCGATCGTGATCGAATGACCGAGAGCATGGAGGGGAGTTTGGTGGGTTTTGGGCCAGTTAGAAAGGGGAGTTGGGCTGCAAACAAAGAGGCTTTTGCGGTTACCCTGCTAACTGTTGAGTACCAAACGCCCTCCAAATGATCCGAAACTTGACAGGCGGTCTAACGGTGCTATACCAAGGCCGCTTGACAAACCTCGGTCCATTCCGAGACCGTTTAACACCCGCACATGAAAAGAGGTAAAAGGGGACGCCGGGAGACATAGGAGTGCCGGATTGCAAAACGGACAACGGGGAAAATGCTCGGATGCATGAGACGAACACGTAAGCAAATGCGATGCACATGATGACATGATAAAAAATGCAAATGATGACATGGCAAAGTGCAACACGCAAGCACATGACATGGCAAAGACAACGAATAACTGGCAGACACCTGGCGTATCGAATCCGGGGCGTTACAACACTCCTCCACTAACAAGAGATCTCGTCCCGAGATCTTAGGACCGAGACGGAAGGGAAAAAGGATGAGGTGAAGCAAGAACTCAAGAGAAGAAGCAAAGAATCGAGAGCACTCGAGAATAAGAGAGGAACGACGAGAATGACGAGAATCGAAAGCTCAAGGAATCGGAAAGACTATGAACAACTCGCTCTAACCGGAATGGTTAGAATGAGAAAAGAAACGAATAAGACTGAAAGGATTTAGGCAGCACTCCGGCTGAACATGGAAGGATTAGAGCATGAACTAGAGAGGATGGAACGATACTTGATGAAGACATGACACAAAAACCTCCGGAAAGAATTAAAAGAGTTGGAATGAAAAGAATTTAGTAGGAAGGATTGAACGGAGTTGTCGAGAAAATCAACAACGAAAAGAATAAGCTTGTTATGGACTTATGGATAACATCTCAAAATCATAAGGTGATAACCGACCACAAAGGGAAATAATTGGATAGCTGAGAGGAACAAAAAAATTGCAAAAACTCCACTTCAAAAGAATACGGAGAATTAATTGCACTTCGAGATGCGAGAAGAAAAGATACTTGAACTCCATCAACAAAATCTTGATGAACTCTTGAAGAATGAATTAAATCATGAAGAACCACCGTGAAGAACTCCGGTAACAAAAAAAAGGATGATGAGGTAGAAATGCAGGATGAAAGAATAAGATGAGCCTTGCGCTGATTTAGATGGAGGATCCAATGAAATGGCCGAGAAAATTTTGAACTCCGGAAAAGAAAAGATGAAAAGACTTCGAGCTAGAATTTATTCATTAAGAACAAACTCCGAAGGAAGAGATTAATCACTTGGATGAAATAAGAATAAGATTTATTGTATGCTTATCCTTCATCAAATTAAATTGATGACCAACAATGGATCTGGCATACTACTTATTCTTCTTGAAAAAGGATTGAGAAGGGATAGCACAGAACTTGAGAAAGTCTTCATGAACCACCGGTAGGATTGGAAAGAACGAATGGATTAAAATGATGATGAAGGAAAAGAATCTTGAACGAACCACCGTAAGAATTCGGAAAAGACTCACGAAAAAGAATGAATCACCGGGAAGAATTAGAAAAGCACGGAGATACTAGAGGGAATTAAAATGCAAGAGAACAAAGAGATCGCGAACTGATAGAAGAATACTTGAACAAAGCACCGGAAGAATATTGAGACGAACGAAAGGGCACAGATATAGAATAATTGGAGAGTGAATCTGAAAACTTGGAACGAAGCAATATTCTGAAAAGATGGCCTCCGGATGATCGAGACGGGAAAACAACTCCTGAAATACTCCGGATGGATGAAAAGAATTGCACAACCGGAAACAATTAGATAGGATAACATCGAGCTAGCACCATGAACTCCGGGGAACGGACAAAATTTAGGGAAACCTCTACTTGGTCTTCAAAATTGAGAATGACGACGAAACACCATCAAAATTACTGAGGTACTCCGGGAGAATGAAAAACGAAGGGGTTGAGCCAATAATGAAATGATTTGAAATCGATCTTGGAAAAAACATCTGACTGATGAAATTCATTCTTACGTCACACTTGAAAAGAATTAGGAATAACTCCGGAATAATTAGAAGAGTCAGGTAAGATCCTGGGAAAGACCTGTTGGTTAGGGCCCACTGAAGAGATACAACCGTTGGAAAGGATGATTGAATAGATAGATGATGCACCGGAACAATTGAAATATTTGAATGAGGTGACAACCTCAAATTAATTGGAAGATGTATTTAATCTCCCGAGATATCTTACGAACTCCGGATGATAAACTCAAGCGAGAGGCGAACGAGCAAAGAGAACACTTCGAGGAAAAGAATATGATCGACAATGAAAACTTGAATTGAGTCCACCGAAAAGAAAAGAGATGAAGAATGTCGACAAAACGAGAATTCACCGTTGAATTAATTGATAGAAGACCAAGAGGCTCCATACGAATGAAATTGATGGACAAAAGAAACTCGAACTCCGGGAATGATAGGGTGGGAGGTCGGAAAACAAAGGCAACTTGAAAGGGGAAACCGACGAATATCTTGAAGAGAAAACTCCGGTTGAAATCATTGAGGAAAGAAAGCAAAGACTTCGCACGAGTAGGATGGATACTCAATTACGAACTCCGGTTCCGAGAAGAAGAAGGGAGGGCGGTGGGAAAAACAAGAACAACTGGGGATTGAACTCAAAGATGAAGAGGCTCGAGTCGACTTGACGAGAAATGCACCGGATGAAAAGAGCTGAGGGCCAACGATCGAAAAAAAAACAACTGCGTGAACCTAAAGAAAAATTTGAAGGGAAGAGGATTAATTCAAAACACCTACGCCAAGATTCCTCACCAGAGCGATTTAAGGCGCAGAGGAGTAAAAAGAATTCCTACTCTCGATATAACTAGACCAAAACAGTTTTCTTCTAGACTCAACAATGCCAAACTACACGATCAATCAAGGGGCTCTAGGGTCGGTCGAGGCTCGATACCAACTTGTCACGCCTAATATGCGACCCTATCCAAAAGGAACTCGACGGTCCCACCAAGGATATACCCACATATTGAAACACTTTTGCAAGGTGGATATCATTACATCAACATTACATAATACATAGGATACATACATAAGGCACAAAAGCCACAAGAATACATCAACATCATATACAAGATCAACATCCGACTACGATGAAACATAAACAGAAACTCAAACGACATCCACCTGCTAGCCCAGGCTGCCGACCGGAACCTATCCCCGATCGAAGAAGCGTAAGAAGAAGACACGCAAGCATCGCTCTCGCGCCATGATCATCGCACAACCTGTACCGCAACTGGTGGTGTAGTAATCTGTGAGCCACGAGGACTCAAAGAATCCCATTACCATGGGTATCAAGACTAGCAAAGCTTAAAAGGACAGGAAGGGGTAAAGTGGCGAGGTTGCAGCAGCGACTAAGCATATATGGTGGCTAACATACGCAAATGAGAGCGAGGAGAGAAACAAAGGAACGGTCGTCAACTAGTAATGATCAAGAAGTGATCCTGAACTCCTACTTACGCCGACATAACCCGAAAACCGTGTTCTCCTCTCGATCAACCCCAAAAGAGACACTCACGGTTACACACACGGTTGGTGTATTTTAATTGAGATCAACTTCGGTTTTCTACAACCGACATTAACAAATTCCCATCTGCCACATAACCGCTGGCACGGCTTTGAAAGTTCCAACCCTGCAGGGTGTCCCAACTTAGCCCATGATAAGCTCTCGCGATCAACGAAGGATATTCTTCTCCCGGAAGACCCGATCAGTCTCGAATCCGGCCACAAGACATTTCACAGCAATAAAACAAGTCCAGCAAAGCCGCCCGATGCGCCGACAATCCCGATAGGAGCTGCACATATCTCGCTCTCGGGCAACACCGGATGAGACATCCTACGAGTAAAACCAAACCTCGAGTTGCCACGAGGGCCCCCGCAGTCTACTGGTTCGGGCCAGCACTTAGAGAAGCACTGGTCCGGGGGCTAATAAAGATGACCTCGAGAGAGCGACTCCCAAGGAAAAGGTAGGTGGTGGTGAGGCAAATGGTAAAACCAATGTTGGGCCTTGCCGAAAAGTCTTATTCAAAGTGAACTGTCAAGGGGTCCCATAAATCACCCGACCGCGTTAGGGACGCAAAATCCGGGAACATAATACCGATATGACGGAAACTAGGGCGGCAAGAGTGGAACAAAACACCAGGCATAAGGCCGAGCCTTCCACCCTTTACCAAATATATAGATGCATTAATTAAATAAGATATATATTGTGATATCCCAACAAGTAAACATGTTCCAACAAGGAACAACATCTCCATGTTCCAACAAGGAACAGACTTCATCTTCACCTGCAACTAACAACGCTATAAGAGGGGCCGAGCAAAGCGGTAACATAGCCAAACAACGGTTTGCTAGGAAGGGTGCAAAAGGTTAGAGGCTGACATGGCAATTTGGGATGGCTTGATAATCAGGTAATAGGTAGCGCAGCATAGCGATAGAACGAAGCAACTAGCATAGCAATGATAGTAGTGATATCCAGGGTAGCGGTCATCTTGCCTGAAATCCCGCAAGGAAGAAGAACGAGTCCATGAAGAAGACGAACGGATGAAGCCGGACCAAGCGTAGACGAACGAATCCTCACGATCGCAACGAAACAGGAACTAATAAGAAGAAGCACACAACATAGTAAACACCTCACACATGAACAAGACATGATGCACAAACAAGCATGATGAATGACAAGACTATGTGAAGCTACTCATGGCAAGGGATGATGCAAACAAGAGCAACACATCAAAGCAAGTTTAAATGAGGCCGGAAACAACATATAACAATTCCGGTAAGTCCTCATATGCAAATTTCGAAATTGGTCCAGATCTGAATAAACCTTATGTTCAAGTTGTTAAACAGCAATTTAATATGCACCACGATGATCTACACGAAATTCTAGTCAAGTTACATATAAAGTTCATTAGATTCGGAGCTACGGCCTAGAAGATATGAGCAAAACAAGATAAACATGGCATTGATGCAAAATGCATATAAACATCAAGCAAACACCTCAAAACAAGGATGCAACATGATAATATGAAACTACATGCAAAATCAAGCAAGTTTCATATAGAGCACACCCAAAACGGAGCAACGGATCAACACATACACCCTATACAAGATATGACAACAATCTGTCCAAAACAGCAACTAGGCATATTGCAAGCATCAAAACAACATGCTACAGCACCCCAACATAATAACAAAAGGCATGGGCATGATCTACAGGTAAAGCATTACAAAACATGAACACTGAGCTATCTCCATAAACAACTAGAACATGCTCAAAAACACATGGCAAGATTGCAAGTAATAACAGTTTCAGACTTTGCAGAAATTAACATCAGGTTGCAATGTTTAGAGCTATCAAACAACATGCTACAGGAACTTATCATAGCAATACAAGACATGGCATGAATCTACTAATTGCATAGAACAAAAGTCCTTTAGTGACCATAAGCCAAAAAGGATCAGAAAATATAGTAACACCCATGTCAATAATGAAAGTCTCGTTAACAGATTCAGCAACATGGCATGTCCAAAAACTGATAACAAGTAGGCATGTTTACAAGCTCAATGCACTCACTACAGAGCCTTAAATGATAAACTAAGCATACATACATCAAGAAGACATGGCATAGAAGACATACATGGCAAGAACAATAACATATCATGCAAGGATCAACCACAACAACCTTGGCAAAATTGAATAACATGTAAACAATCTGCCAGGAAACATTTTGAAGCAAAAGTAGAGCTCGATTGACTCAAGCTAGACTACTCGATAATTGCAAACAAGGGCATGGATGGATAGAGCATGACATGCTTTACAAAACATCCTTACTGAAGTATCTCAAAATATGCATGGATCTCTCGGTAGCATAAAGTTAACATGGCATCAAAATAACAGCAAACAGGGCTGAAATCAGCAACATCAAGACACATAGTTTGCATGCTTGTGCTAGTCACCACATAGATCACAAAAATACATGGCAAGCA